>CM076578.1:1918866488-1919390532 GCA_034641835.2 Pinus albicaulis
CCCCTCACACGCTTAGCCTTTTCGTAAGACATTCATTTCACCGTATTGTTTTTTTTGTCACTTGAATATTGCTTTGAAACAAGAACGGCTGCATAGCAGCTAGTCCCTGCCTTGAGAGCAAGGAGGGATCCTATCCATAAGCACTAAACCAATCCAATGAAATTATATGCAATGATCCAATGATCCTATCAAATATATACATCAATCCAATCTAGCAAAATAATACATAATGATCCAATTCGAGGTTTTCAGGGATGAACAACTTCACCAGTGCAAACAAATTGATTCATCGTTGCCCAGCTCATGGGCACCTTCACTAATTCGCTCCAAGTGTGCTGGTTCAGATTCCATCTAAGGAAGAAAGCAAATAAATCTTGACATTGTGGAGATAACCACCAACATTGCATAGATAACCCATGGATATTTGCAAGTGTGAAACAGTGAAATATGAAATATTAAAGCTAGAAATTGGAAATCTCGACAGAATTTCAGAAATTTGATAACCATTTGGTTCGAGGAAACCATGAAGAAAATAAAGTTCAAATACACTCCATTTTTCCTATTAGAAATTTTTTTTCATAGTATCCAAAACCGCATCTCCAATGTTCCTGAAATGATTTCATAGCCAATGTCAATTTCTCTGCCACCGCCATATTAGATTCTGAGTAGCAACTGTGGAGCACTGTTGCGTTATAAGTATTATTTGATAGATCTTACATATTTCTCCATGATATATATGGTGTTTCATGTCATTCTATTTGCGTTATAATTATATATTTCTTGATGTGTATAGATTAACTGCATTGTACTCTTTCGTTTGATCTCCACCTTATCATATGTGTGTCTTTTACTTGCAGTTAAATAGAGATTAGAGAGACACCATGACGAATTTGGGTATATTACTCTAGCTTTAGACGTGGTTGAGACGCTGAGTGCTGAGCTGGATCTCTCCCTAAACTTTTTCTTTGATCTCATTTGATCTAATTCTGTAATAAATTCGTTTGACCATTGTCATAATATAATAAAACCATCTAATGATGTGAGAAAATATATATGGTTCATTTCAATGGCCATATATGGTATGATAATCTGAAGGAAAAAGATCACTAAAATAAAAAAAAGTGATGCGTATTCACACCTGGCATAAGAACCACTCACACGTAGCAAAGAACTACATATTAGAAAATGAAACTTGTTTTAATACCTCCGAGGAAAATGAAAATGACCACGTGGTAAGAGAATAAAAACTGTAATAGCCCAACAACAACAGTTGTTTCAGGATTTGTTTCATCTTCTGGAAAATATCGAATAAGAGATTCCTATGTGTTTGCCTGCACTGGCATTTTTGCGTCCAAAGAAGTTGAAAGAGCTCATCACAGTTGGTTTAGTGAGGGGATTTGATGTTACTACAAGAGGAGCCTGTAGCCAAAATTTGTAGGAAGATTTCCCATAATTTGTAGGAGTCTATTTCAATAGTGGGTGCAGAAGTCGATGGGTTTATTATTTGACTGCGGATTGCAGAAATTAATTTCGAGGGTGTGACGAGCTTGTATTTGGGTACCAAGAGCTCCTGGGTCACCGCCAATGTATGAATGGTGTCGGAGAACAAAAATCCATTTAGATATACCTTAACTCAAGTTCCCTGGAGGCTGGAGACCTACAAAACTTCAAGCAAGATCGATCGGTTAAACTAATGGATGGATGCTAGGTCTGGTGAGACATGCTACCTTTAAGTAACCACTCTTATTGAGGCACAACTGCACTTCGACAAGATCGATTTATAGGCATTCAAATACCTCCAGAGGTGAGAATCATGCAGGATCAAAATTAATTTATGCCCATTTCAGTATTGACCTTATATTTGCATAGGTCTGCTTCATAATTCTGTGAAATTATAGAATAATACCTGTAGTGCTTGCAACCAAAGAAGTTCCTATGCTTTGTATTTCCTATGCCGGCCTTTGTTGCTGAGTCAAACAGCCAGGTATAGGTGCGTAAATGCCTGTTTGGTATCCGGATTCAAACATCATAAATCTTTCTCTTAAATGCCTGCTTAAACCCAAAACCTTTGTTTTAATGGAGTTAAACACAGTAACTAAGTATTCAGATTATTCAGATTATTGTGAAATATAATTTTTTCTGGAATATTTTGACATGGGGCTCAAACACTTAGTTACATGTCTCTCCTTGCTTTCAAGGAGATACATTACCTACATATACAATTGAATAATGGAATGAATCATTATACCTCTGAACGTTTTAGAAATAGAAAAAAAATTCATATACATATAAGCCAATTCACAGCGCTATTGGGTTCTTTGTAGTGAAATTATACAATAACTAGCAACTCAAAATAGCTTGTCGTGACCTTGCCTAACTATATTAAAATAGAAGCATTACCTGAAGGGTCTGCAAGTTTGAATTTACGGAGAATTCAAAAACCCCAATTTGTGCAATGAAGAATCATTACCTGAAGGGTTTGCAGGATTTGTGCAATGAAGAATCATTACCTAAAGGGTTTGTAGGTGTGAATTTACCGCGCATTAGAAAAACCCAAGAGACTGAGGTTCAGATCCACTGCCAAGCATCTTATTTCACAAATGATGCAAAAGCCACATAAATCATTTCAGTGCAAGAGGTTACCTGTGTCAACGTATAGCATTTTGTTTTTTGCAACGGAAATATATCTGGCCCCAGGCTCTTCCCTTGAGTAGAAGAATTTGCACTGCACTAACAAGCCAAGAGAAAATGATATTGAAAACACTTGAGAGATCATCTACGGCTAATAAATCTGAGAGTATGGAAAACAGGACAACTTTGAGAGAGAAAACTTGTTTCATTCCCAAAATAATACCATGACAGCTTTAGAACCATTAATTTTCAAACCAGTGGTGTTCGCATTCAAATTTGTGTCCTCATGGCATCTACTTTATTAACGGTTGAGCTTCTTCATCTTTGCAATGGCTTTGAGACTGTTTTGGGCTTCACTGATACGCACGACAGACCAAAAATATTTGAGTTTCCAACATTAAAAAATGTGAACACAACCTAAAATTAAGCAAATCCAAAAGAACAGAAATTTTATCTGCCAATTTAGCTTACCCTTAGTGACATCCTTCTTATCACTAGCCTTTTCTTTCTGCAAACAAAAGCAACCCATGTCACAAAAGGGAAAATTTTTAACAATTTACAAAACTGATCTGATCATTTGACGGTAGAACCAAGCTAACATTATTTAAAAAAGGATAAAATACAAACCTAGCCTTTTCATGCTCTAAATACTGGCCCTTCAGCTCTCCAAAGAAGGAAGGCATGTAGATCAATCTGGAAGAAAAATAACAGTGATTTCTCTGTGGCTCGGAAGGCCATCTTTATCTACTCTGTTATAGTGCACCCGCATTAATACAATGGCAGTCCCTGTCAAACACTTTGAAAATATGCTCAAAATACAACTACATCACTCTACACAAATCTCTATTACAGCCTCGCCTGTTACATCTAGACATAGACACCGTGCACCGCCATTCTAGACACGGCAGTACCTGCAACACCTGGCACCCCAATAACCTGCCACTGGAATAACATGCATTATAGTATTGCGAAGGCGAATTATAGCATTTAGGAATCACTTGAAGTTGCCAAAACATAGCATAATAGCTGCTAAAGTATCATCCCAATAACATCGCATTAAATATTATAGATTAATGTTGGCATTAATCTAGATTGTGAATATATACAGCAAAATGGAACGACTAAAAACAACATAATATATAGTTTGCCTCGGGAAAAGGCCAAATAAGACGGCAAAAATTTTTGCGCCTTAAAAACTTTGCTTAATTTTATTTTTTTGATTTTATACGTGATAAGAAGAATAAAAAGTTTGGTTAATTTATCTATGGAGAAGAGTAATAAGGGCTGGGACTAATGCTAACATCGTTGTACCGATTACAATAGTCCCATGCCTGCGGGCAGGGACTAAAAATGGATGTTGATGCTGTTAAGGTACATATATCAAGAGATAGTAGTATATTATAATGAAAGTGCTATTTCATTAAAAATTGGTTAGAATTTAATAGTTATTTGATTTATAAATTATTTAAATAATGATAATAATAATTATTTAAATTTAAGATTATATTTGTTTTGATATTAAATTGGTATATAAAATTTTTGTTTGTATATATTTCATTTTTTTTTTGTGGACCATGGTATTATTTCTACTTAACTATTTAATTACTAGAATTTATAGAAATATATATATACATATTTTATTCCTATGAATATATTTAGGACGTGTAAGTTGTTTCTATTTGAAAACGACATGTCTAATTGTCACCATGGACTTGTTTGCCGCATTAGTCATCGATCAAATGTTGAAGCAATTCAACCATCCTACGATGTCGCCATAAGACGTTTCTATTTGAAAACAACAATGCACAATTGCCACCATGGATTTGTCTTTCACGTCCAGATCAAATGTTGAGACGATTAAACCATCCCTCTCTGTTGTCGGGTTGAAACTGATTAAAGAAATTGAAATGATAAATGCCATAACTACATCGAACAACGAATCTCTGTGGTCATCTCATCACCAGCATCTATGGTGAATCCAGTACTTTGGCTCGAACTTTTTTTTCCTCCTCGTAGTGAGGGTCATTTCTTTTCTTATGTACTGCGTTTTGGGAACTAGTAACCGCACCAAAACGAGTTTCAAACCCTACTCCAAATAACACCGTGATACTTCCATTGGATTATTTGAAGCTGAAATCCTTCTCGACCTTGTGGTAGATTTCCCTTTCTCCACCTCGAGTGCCGTTAACCTCCATTTACAAACTTGTAGTTTCACATATTATCTTAGAGTTCAATGTGCACGTTTATATTGAATTTTTATTTGTTGCTTACCAGATTGATATTTTCTTATGATGTCTATGGGGTGAATCGGGTTATTGTTAGAACCCACTGGTTTGCTTTCCGGATGTTTCAAGTACCGCAGATCCTCACCAATACTTCTGCGCAGGTTTCCTTTTGTCATTTTACCATGTGTTTTACAAATTTTGGTAAGAACTCTTTTTACTAAGATTAAATTTCGGTTTCTATCATTGAGCAATAGGGAATATGACCACAATAATTCCTCTCCGTAGGAAAAATTATTATATTTGGAAACCGTAACAAAAAGATGATTATACTCCCATGAGGCATCGCCTTCCCCCACCCAAACATCAACCCTATGCATCCAGGGGATCATATCGATCTTAGCGTTATTGAAGTGTTATTCTTAGCGTTATTCCTCGACCATTCACTTGCATGATTTTTTTTGCATCTATGGGTTCATTAATATCTTTGTTTCATGGATTAAATCTTAGAGTTCCCCTACTTCATCCGAATCCGGCGTGAGTACTAACTTATTGTGTTGTGGGAGAATTCGTCCTCGACGTGAGTGGTTCGCACAAGTAATTTTCTATGTCTTAACTTGTATCTATACCTAAGATTTATGCCGTATCAATTTATTTGCGCCATCTAATAATATCGTGACTTCCTCGTGAACGCATACAGTAAAGTCTACACCTTCTCGGCTTGTCTCGCATCCAACTTCGAAAATTCTATTTGGCATTTTCTCTGAAATTATCTCACTACCAAGTTCATTTTCGTTTTGATAACACCCTGGGAGTTCTCTGGATGTTTTGGGGGTTATCGTTTGTCGATGCGTTGTATGTGAATCAATAATTTATTTCGACTTTCGTGTTGTTCATTAATCTTGGTATTCTCTACAAATATGAGGATATTGAATGTTGGCGTTTGCTACATTGTATTACTCAATTTGGATGCTATTAGTAATGATATTGCGGTCCTATCCTAACTGTTCCCTTGAAGTAAGACATTCACAATTCATTTACCTCATTTTTTATAAGCCGATTTAGTGTATTCTACAGTTAACCTATGAAGTAAAGGACCAAACACTCTTCAAGCTTCTCCCACTGTGTATACTTTGCCAATGATTTTTCCCATGTCATCTACTCATTTTATGGATATTTTTTTCTCTTTCAAAGTTATTAATGTTTGTATATTATCATTTCTACAATATTCGTGGAAATTCCAATACCATTGTTGACATTTAAGACTTGATAGTCTGACGTAAAATGAAGAGATTTCAAGATTACCATAGCTCTTGAAAGGGATGTTTTGTTCACCACTTTAGAAAAACAAAAATCAACATGTACAAAACAATTAAGGAATATCCCTGACAACACCAAGCGAGTGACATATTCTTTCCAAATTCTCACCATGAAAGTATGAGTTAGAAGCCCGACACAATCTCCCATGTTGACAGCATGACTTTACATTGCAATATTGATTTCACTAAGAAAATTGCTTAGTAGAAATAATTCAACATCTCTGCTATCATCTTCGTTAATTTCATCTAAATTGAAGAATTGGGCCCTCAAGCATATGATAAGGTGCGGGTGAAAAATCAATCCTTTGGCTACAAGCTCATAGAATGCAAGCTCAGGGTCGACCTTGGAAAAATCCTCTCTTTGCTTAATATATGTCTCAATAACCGTCGCCTTCTCCTATAGATCCATGGGCCAAGAGAAATTCTGAGAAGGAGGAGAAGTAATGGGTGGATTAACTAAGGTCGCAACCATCTGCGACGCCCCACCGTACATCTCTACGCTCGCATTAGATGTTGGAGCGAGGAAGATGATGGAAAATTCTCTGGAAATTGATAAAGGCCGAGTGGCCTTTCAAGCTACAGTGCGGCCACGTCGTGTGCACTGCAGCCGCCATTTTTGGGGTGGAGAAGGAGCCGAGCCGTATGCTGAGATTTCTTCTTGGGTCTCTCTTATTTCCGATACCCACTTTCCCCATCTACATTTCCTCACCCTCTGCAGTATAGTAGGATGTCATGCTTCTCCACTTCCCTTAATCTTTCTCACTTTCTCCACCCACCTTTCATTCGATTATGATTGCTCTACTTTATTATTTTCTATCATCTACATTCTCTATATTAACAACATCAATCGTGCTAGTTGCAAATTGGTTTATGTGAGTAGAAACTCAGAACTTTCGCATCGGTTCGCGCTTTCTTCGTAACAAAGTCATAGACACATCGCTTTCTTAATCTCTTTTCCTGTAGGGGAAGAATATGAGATTTTATACGGGAGGATCCATTCAATGCAATTGCTCATTAGACAGTGCAAGTAGCTACAACAATGGGAACGAGGGAGCACTCGAATTTTGTGAATAGAGAGCCCACCCGATATTGTTGAAGTAGTCACTGTCGCCCCAAATGAAGTAATATGTGCAATTTGTTGATTGTGGGGCTAACGAGCTTTTTTATTGCTTGCTTTTAATGTAATGATCATGTCGTGTAACATAGTCACATCTCGAGTGAAGTTTTGGAAAATCACAAATTATAAGCATTTATATGGAAAGATGTATTGTATTATACATCCTCTTTGAACGACATTTTTACTCACTATTTTCTACCTATATACAGAGGCTAGCTACGCTCTTTTCGTCTTTCTAACCACTTCTACATAGGGATTACGAAAGTCAATTATGATATATATTGATCCGTATTTATGCGAATGCAAATGTAATCACGAGAAATAACCATAAACATAGAGATGCATTGGAAATAATGCTTCATTTCACTAATATCAAATAACCATGTTTGAAAATATGTACTTACGAGACATAATGGAAATAAAATAGCTGGAGTGTCGTAGCGTAATCTCTAAGAAGAGATGTGGCGGCTACATACCTTTGAAGCTGTGTTACAATGAGGCATCGAGGGCTCATTTATATTGAGAAACAATGGAAAACTTGAAACGTCCAAAAAGCTAACCCTAGGGAGATGAAGCACCAAAACCGTGGGTCCCGTTTGGAGTAAATTGGTGTTTCAACTTCCCAGGACGTAACTTTGGCATCCAATCTCTCTGTTTGACGTACTCAATAGCTCGTTAGAAAGATCTATCTCGAGAGTACAACTTTTGGTGTGAGAAACATCAATCCATGGACCCATGTTGCCCTGATTTTCCCAAAAAACATTGTTTAGGGACCTCAAAACGACTCCCAGAAAGTTCAGGACCAGCTGCTACTCATGAAAAGTTGTACGTTGTGTCGCAACTTGAACCGAAAGAATTGATGGTGGGGGTTCAAATGAATAGGGTGGGTGGCCACCAATGTTAACCTTTGGATAATTAAGGCCCATTCGGCTTCTGGAGTGCAGACTCAAAAATACATTTAAAAAATAGTAAGTCGTGTCTTGAAAGTGAAAAAGCTACAAGAATTGATGATGCAAGTCCAAATGGAATAGGTGGGTGGCCACCGATATCCACTCGGATCATATATACACGATAAGCATGAAAATGGGTTGGAAAGGAGACCAAAATTTCACTCATCAACATCATTCCCCGCATGGTATGGGAATAAAAATAATATGCGATAGTATAAAATCATGGTTTCATATTCACATGTACATATACTCACACAATCTATGAGTATATTTTTTCCACACATCTTTTCATTACTTTTCCACATGATAAAAATGCTCTTTAGCATGGTTTCAAAAGCTCGTGTAGAAAAATTAGGTGAGTAATTAAGTGAAATTTGCTTAGGAAGATGAGTTTCTCTTTTTATTTTTAAATTAGAAATAAAGATGACGAATTTATGTCCCTTCTAAATTTCTCCAAAAACTTACTTAATATCAAAGCTATGGTTTCATTAAGTCTTCTCTTGAGTTTGAAAATTTCATGTTTTGAATATTGTGCTCCTTACTTGTCTCTCTTTTAGGTTCTAACTCATTCAATTATGATTATGGAAAATATGTAAGTTTGGAATCTAACTCATTCAATTATGATTATGGGAAAATATGCAAGTTTGGAATATAGACTAGTGCCCTAATTTTCAAAACTTACATTTTTTTTAAAATATGTAAACCTAAGAAGTGATCTAATCTCATTCAATTATGATTATGGTACAAATATGTAAGTTTGGAATATTATAGTTAGTGCTGCCAATTCTCAAAACTTACATATATTTTTTATGTAACCTAAGAACAAATAAATATTTGATTTGGATATTCTTTATCATTTTACTATCCAAATAAATTGAAAACATATTTTCCTAATTTTGTTAGGTATTAGTGTTTGAATATGTGATTGTCCATCCGTAAAATATAATGGGATTCTTCTTTTATGAAATAAAACGAATACATACAAAACAAATAATGAATCCCTAATATATCTTTAAAAATTCAATAGAGAAAAAACTATTCCTGGGGCCAATTTTGATAATGTTGAAGCATCACATTCAAAACTTATGAGCAAAGATGGCTCTTGAGAAATTTTACCGTGATAAAGACTCTCGAACACGACATTTTGAATTGAAACCACCATTCTCACCTCAAGAATTATAGAAGCGGGATCTATATTCCCCTTGATATCACTAGTTTCCATATAACAAATGAATCACATTCAGTAACTAAATTGCACATAGGTTATACTTGATGGTGTTGATCTTGAAAACCTCTTAAAATGAAGCTTCAATTTCTTGCTAAGAAGATTTCTTAAGTCTTACTATTGTTTCTATCCCTCAACGAATTTCTAAAAATTCTAGGTTACCATGATAAATTTAAATTCTACTCAGGGTCGTCTTAATTTACTGAATGATATTTGGTTGTTTTATGAAACTTAGGTTGGAGAGGTACATAACTATGTTGAGACGATGGATGCTTTAAAGATCCGAAAATGAAAATCCATTGTGTAGTAACACCTGACAGCTATCACCACCAAGTGGGGAGACCTTTGATCTCCGCCGTAGGCGCTTTGCAATGCTACTCCACCCTCTACATCTACCAAGATCACTCAAGATTGGGAAGGATCATTCGACCTGCGGGATATGCCATTAGTTTTTTTAGAACAATAGTTTGATTTTGAAAGGAAGCCTACTATTCTTTAGAGACACTATACACGCATTCTTTGAAGTGGAAAAGCATGCAGCGAATGGGAAAATCTATCCGAATCAACGAATAGATATTATTTGCATATGTATATTTTTACTTCTTTCTTCTACGCTACTCTTTGCTATGTTGTCGCCCTTTACGTCGTTTCCTTTCGCAACACGTGGTGCAATTGCTAGTTTTAAATTGGAAAAAATCTTATCATAACTTAATGGTCAAACCAATAGTGGGGATAATCAACATTGGGTGCTACCAACTAATGCAACTTGACTCATCATCCTTATTTAAAAATAAACCATGCCACTTGAAATTGCCGACCACAATAATCCACAAAAAAAATTTCCCCTATGATAAAAAATAAAAATAAACTTTTAACCCAAAATAAAAACATATTCAAATCCCAACCACCCATTTGAATACATTGTAGAGATAGTATAAATTTGTGTTCTAAAACCCGGACATAACCTTGAAGAGCATTCACATCAAGAATAGTGTTTTCTATAAGAAGCAGTTTGATATTGAAATCGCAATAAGAAAAGGTTAACTGGATAGGGACGTTATGGTTCTAACTGTTATTCATTCGATCAATTAACGCTTTTGGAGTTGGGCCATATACCGGAACATGGATTTTTTCTAAGTTTTATTTATTTACGAAAAATGGCAGTCACCAGCACTGGAAAATGCTGAGTAGATTAAAATTATTTATTTCTCTGATGCGTCCCTCAAATAATATTTGTCACATAAAATTTTGTATGGTCAAATATTTTGATATGTCGTGTTGGTCCAAGGCGACAGATCAATGTTCTGGATCGAAAGGGCCGTGGGTTCAAATCCCACTCCCAACCAAAACCCTTTTCAGCGAATCCCACTCGGTAACAGCAAAAGCTCCAGACTCAAGTTCTGGTCCTCGGAAGAGCGTGGGTTCCACATTTTTTGTTAAAGCCTAAGTAGCACGCAAAGAGAAAAAGAACCTTTTGGAAAATTACCCTGCTCGCTAACAGCAAAGCGCCAGACTCAGAATCAGAAGTTCTGGTCCTCCGGAAGAGCGTGGGTTCAAATCCCACTCCCAACAGCGAAAGTATGCGCCAGACTCAGAATCAAGTTCTGGTCCTCGAAAGAGCGTGGGTTCAAATCCCATTCCCAACGGCGAAAGTTTTCATAAAGCGTAAGTAGCACGCCAGAGAAAAAAATAACCTTTGGAAAAAATTACCCGCTCGCTCGTTCGCTAACAGCAAAGCGCCAGACTCAAACTTCTGGTCCTCGGAAGAGCGTGGGTTCACATTTTTTCTTAAAGCGTTAGTAGCACGCAAAGAGACAAAGAACCTTTTGTAAAAATTACCCGCTCGCTAACAACAAAGCGCCAGACTCAAAGTTCCGGTTCTCGGGAAATCCCTCTCGCAACAGCGAAAGTAAGCGCCAGGCTCGAGTTCTGTCCTCGGAAGATACGTGGGTTCAAATCCCACTCCCAATAGCAAAAGTTTTCATAAAGCATCAGTAGCACGCTAAGAGAAAAGGAACTTTCAAGAGAATTACATATCTGTCAGGATGGCCGAGTGGTCTAAGGCGCCAGACTCAAGTTCTGGTCTTCGAAAGAGGGCGTGGGTTCAAACCCACTTCTGACAATGCAATTAGGGGTATTAATAATTAATAGTCATGCTTTTTATCAAATCAACCATTGATATGGAGATCAAACACATTGCGAGAGGTCATTCTCAGGATGCCGTGTAATACGGTAACGACACAGTAGGAGAGGTCATTCTCGGGATGCCTTGTAATACGGTAACGTCTGCTCTTCTGCTTTCGTCATGTTTTTTCTGGTGTGATTTCTCGCTGAGGGTGCGAGAGTTTCCAGGTTTTACTCTCGGAAGTTGTGGTCTATGATAAGTGCTTTTTTAATAATAAATTGAAGTTGAAATTGAAAATGATGCATGTGGAATTTTGAGGTCTATAAATTCTAAACATTTGTTAAAACTTGTGGAAAAATCTTTGTGCTTCATGGTCTATGAATGGGTATAATTGGGAGGTTGTATCTTCACTTGCAGAGAGAATTTGTAAGTTGATAAGTATTTCAAAGAGGTGTATGAGACTTTTTTTTGTGAGGAAGGCAATTAAATTTGGACAATGCTCTAAGGGATTATGGCATCAAGAATGATGCCTCTATCTTCCTCTCATTGTTAGACTACGCAGGAGGGTGCTATAAGGAAATAGCATCCTCGCCTACAAAATCCCTCTCATTTTAAAGAAGCTCTCTAATTCGAGCTCTAGCTTTCAACCTTCCTCTTTTCAGACTAGGGTTTTGTGGTTGAGCATTCATTGGAAGCGCTCAACGCTTGAGATGAATGCATTTTCACCCAATTAAAGTTTATTTTTTTGTGGTCGCCTTGCGGTGATCTCGTCGTTTTAATGAATTATAGTCCCCGCCTTCCGCCCTCGTGATTGGGTTTTTCTTAATGTGGACACATAACTTAGATTTTGTTATTTTGTTCCAAAGGTTATTTTTTGTTGTTGTCTTCAAGAATCTTGAAGGCCGATAAAGGGTTTTTCGACCGTGTCTCCTAGCTTTTGGGGTCGTGCAAGACTCTCCATTCAACCATGTTTTCCATATTAACCCGCTCCCCATGAAGACTGTGGCCCATCTCGGCTTAGGTAAGAATCACGAAACCCACTCTCCCAGCTGATTCAAGCCGGATTCCCTTGAAGCTATTGGGAAACACCATTGGACACTTTGTCAAAATAGATAGTGAGAGACTAGCTAATGGGTTCATCTCATTTGTTTGAGTGTGTGTTGAATTGGGTTTAAGTGTAGGTCTCTAGATAAAAATTATCCTAAAATGGAATGGCAAGGAACACTATAAAACTCCAGACTACGAAAAAGACAAATTTTAGATCTGCGAGACCTTGTCGAGCAACTCGGCATCTTTAGAGTGCATGCTTTGTCTCTAAAGGGGGTTTAGGACTCCGCAAATGCGCAAACCCAATCGCAAGTGGATGGTGTGATCGTAAGGAAGCTTCAAACGTCAGAGAACACGACAATTAATAGAAGGACAACCCTCGGCAGAGAAACACATTTCCCGATTCTTTGACTTAGTAAGATCTCATGCAACACACACACAATTGATACGCCTCCGTAGCACACAGAGGAAAAGAATTTCTTTCGATTCGTGGAGAATGAAAATTCATCAACATTAATCGCTCGCAACAACTAGTGGGAAGAAAATGACCTCATAAGTATGATCATTTAGATTGTGATAAGTATATCCCCGCACTGCGAGGAGGAAGCGAGTAGGTCATGGGAAAAATGAGGATATGGCATTATCCTCAATTGTAACTAATAAATCTATAGGATGTGTAGATTTGTAGTAGGAGTAAGGGGAAAATAGAAGAAACCCATGAACACCTCCGAATTGTTTGATCATCAGTATGGAGATCTTTTCTCACATATGTAATCGTGTAGAAAATGTGCTTAGTATGTCATACACAGTTAGAGGCATGATCTCCTAGGTTAGTTCTTTGATCTAATGCATACTATATGTACTCAATGTAGTCATTTTTGCTATTAATAAATTTTTTTTGTATCAACTTACAAAGAAATTTGAAATTGAAAATTTCCATGTGGGTATATGCAATCCATTACACGAGAGTTTTTTTAATCCTTTGTTTGATTAATATTAGAAGATGACATATTTTTCTATTTCTGCACTCATTTGAGAATTGTCCAATAATTTGTTTGTGGGAGTTTAATTTTATTTTAAAAATGTTGCAGTGTTTTTTTCTCTAATTATAATAAATTAGAGTTAATGACCTATTTATATTATCTTTATTTGGTTTTATCTCCTAATTTCTTTTTTCTAACCACATTTTCTCTAAAGTATTTTTATTGGGATCAATATTTTTCATACGTGAAATTCTTCTCTTTCTCGAGATGATTTAGCCGTGTAGCTTAGCATATTTAAAGCCAACACTTAGTTGAGAAGGTGTGATTTTGGACACAACCTTGAAAAACTCGTATTGTGAAGAAAACTATGACTCATATTAAATGGAGATTATGGAGATACTAATGCACTTACTTGGATTTGGTATTAAATTTATTTTATTAGATTTCTAATTAAAATTAATCATTTTAAATATTGATAGTATTTTTATATGGAAAACTTCTTAGGATCCCTCCCCTTTCCTAGAATATCCAATTAGAGAGCAACCCCGACTTTACAACCACATGATAGTCTATTGGTAACCCTCTATGAACTCTATTGGATCTGAATTGTGAATTGAGGGTCTCCTTAGGAAGATGTGATGAGGAGCATCACGATTGTGGTTATAGAGTAAGTCAAGAAATCGAAGACCGTGTCTAATGATGATGCTCGTGGGTGGGTAAAAAGTCAGGTAAGGCTCATGATGAAAGAATAACTATTGAGCTGTGATGCGAAAAGCGTTTCCTACAAAGTCGTTGGATACAATGATCGATGACCCATCTATTCCCATGGATGGTGATTTTTTTATATGGAATCTCAACTTATTTTAAGTTTTTCGTACAATATGGCAAGTAGAGAAGGTTGACGATAGAAAATGAAGAAGACTAAAGAGCTATAGAGGATTGAAAATGTAAGATTAAAAAAACGACGCAGGTAAAATAACCCTAGAAGATGGAAAAGGGACCTATTTAACAAAGATTGCTCTATTTTTTTAAACCTATAAAGAGTATATTTTTTTATATAGTAAAACGTGCCTCGCTAGTGTGCAAAGTGCGGGATTTTACACAAAATTACGGGTCTTTCCACTGGATTCGAGATGATACATTTAGGCCAACTCGTTTTCGAGTGGTTTTTTCCAACCATTCTACGCCAAAATTTATAAGCTTGTCTACCCTCACTGCTAAATACATTACATAACCTGAAATAACGGGCATATACAAGTATGTTTCCACATAAAAACAAAAAATTGAGTATAAGTTGAGGTGGTGCCTATTCATCCAATGGGCCCAGATTGTTGAGGTCCGTGGTCTTTTGATCCTCTTCCTCCTTCTTGCTCCTTTCAACTGGGACTTGAGCTTTAGCCCTTCTACATATCCCTGCCTCGCAGCTTCTACATCATCCTCCTGGCACTTTTGGATGCGCTCTATTTTCTCCGAAGCTATCGCTCTTCCATATCAACTACGTGCTCTATGGTGTTGATGTACACACATCTATAGAATTGCAATCCCATTCCCGCGAATTATTTGTGTTCCTAGTAGCACACAATTCACAATTTTTCTTACCTGTTACCACTTCCTCGAGCCCATTTTTCACTTGCACTCCCTCAACTTGGGTCCTTCAAAGACCCCACGAACCCGACAGCGTCGGTCTCTCAGTGAGCAAGACTTCCTTGCCCACTCATGTTGATGAGTATCCACGTTCTTCCCTCGGGAAATACGACAGAACACAAGGTGACAGAACAAGCCTAGGATGCCAAACATACCCTAAAGACCGTCCAGACAGTGATCAAAGCAAACACATGAGACAAATACTCGTAGCCTCCCGAGGCAACAACGACAACCTTGAAAACAAACGATTTCCCAGTACCTCTAAGGCCAATTCCCCAATTCTTCGTCATCGATCGAACGCCCTTCGCAGCCCACCAAAGCGAGAAATGAACCCCCGAGCACCCCGAGCCAAACATAAAACCCCCCAACAACCTAGACATAGCAGAGTTTCACGCACCGCGTTTAAACACCGGCCACGACCACGAAAAGAGGAAAGTTGAGGACTCTCGAACCACGCCAACCAGAGCTTCATGCTTCTATACCGACCATTATTCATTTTATAGCCCACCCTATCAGTACACCAACTTATGCATAAGCGACGACATAATACCATACATGCTTACGATATCCCAATGCTACTTCATAACTCCCTTGCTCTTCATATGTCTCGCATCCCTCGTCCAGCGTTTCTTCTCTTGCTCGGTGTGCGTATTCAAGAGCCTAGGAGTAAATGCATACCCTCACGAACTCACGACTCCCATGAGCCGAGAATCTACAAATTTTCTCGTGCCGCTTGGCAATTGAGCAAAAGTCGAGGCAAGGTCTCTATGCTGCAGCACGCCGAAGAAGATGCATGTACTGGTGTAGGGTGTCCATGGGTTTTTGGCCCTACTGCTCGCATCATGATTGCACTATACTAGCGACTACGGTGGAAGAGGGCGAAGTAGCAGGGAATTAAATTTTGATTAGATAGAGTGGGATGATAAATAACCGGATAGTGATGAGTCGATAATGGACGTTGGGAGGATGTGACTACGAGAATAATTGGGAGTGGATAAGGGGGGAAGGAGGAAGGGATGGGTGAGAGAGGGATGAGGGGGGACCAACAAGGAAGCTAGGGGTGAGAGTGGGGGATGAACCTAACCAACGAGGGGAAGGGGGGAGAAGTGAGGAGGGAAAGCTAAGCGGGGGGTGAAGAGTAGAATGAGGGGGGTAAGGGGAGAAGTAGGGTGTCCCTACACCCAAGTATTTCTATGTCATTTGTCTTTTTTCCAATTGGCTTGGTCATGGAATAGCTCAACTTTAGGTTTTCTAATCATGCTTAATGAATACATAGGGATGCCTTCGATTGCCATTCACCATTGTTGCTTTCTTCTTTGATCCCACAAGCTAGGTTGACTTGTTTGTCTCTGCCTCCTTATTTTTTTCTCCGAGCATACAGTGCAGACTGTAACTTTGTCAAAGAGAGGGGTCATTCCTCGTCTCTCTCGACAAACTGATTTAGGATAATTTTCTGAGTCTAGTATTATTCTCATATGTTTTATTATTAGCATGGACTCTCCAAGGATTTGGAGCTTTTTAAATACCTTTATTTGGGTCGTTGCCGTAGTCATCCCTAGGAGTAACCCGATAGGCATCTACTTGATTGTTTGTTCTCCTACCCTAAACTCCAAGTATACCCTATATTCGGTGTTTCCTTTTTGGATTTATGAGAATCCCTCACTCCTCGTCCCCACCCCTAACAAATATTTCTCATTAAGGAGGGAACATGAATGAATAAATCGTACTTATGATGTTTACTTTATAATATGATGAGATATTTAATAATGTAGACTAATTATAGAAGCCTATGTAGGAATGAGAGATGAAGATAAATAGAGAGAAGTTAGGGATGAAGATATATTCGATAGATTCATGGAGATAATGTGGATATAATTACGGAAATGGTTTGACATCAATATCCAAATATGAAATGATTGCTATAGTCACCTATAGTTATATGGGGGCTATGTTGTACACGGAAATGTAACACACATGGGAACCGATTGATTAATAAAATTTTCCCTCCAAGGATTTTCTTCATATATGGGCTAAATGTCCCTTGCTTCATATTTCTTTGTGTTTATTTTTATATAAAGGGATCCAATACCAATATGATGACCTCAAATCCACACACAGAAAAACACAAAATTTCCGGACTTTGCACTCATTTATTTAACTTCAACATAAAAACTTTGCACTCATTTATTTATGAACTCATTTAATATAAATAACTTTGATGCATCTATAATTTTACAATATTCCAAAATGTTTGGACCATGAAATTATCTTTCACCAGTTACGCTTTTACTCCTTCACTTTAAATCCACCACTTTGATATCCAACATACCACTACTTCAACAAAGAATATAACGTGGAATTTACTTGATAGGATTATCTTGCCACCAATAAAGCCGGGGTTTCTTTGATCAACCTGGACTTTACTTTAGCACTTTCAAATTTAATTCAAACTAGGCTTGGATCCCCAAATTGGGATTGGACACAAGATGATTACAACGGGGGACACGCCAACTCTTTGTGTGTACGGAAAACATAGATTGCTAGGGCGTGGGAGAAGGAGGTTGAACAATACGGCCCTAAATCCATCTCAACTCTGGATCTATCCAAACGACCGAGAGAGGATCCAAATCTCTCGAGGTGCAAAGCCTCTTTTTTGAGTGCAAAACTTGATGAAAAGGTTTTCACCCCGAGAGGTTTGATCCCTCTCGATGTTTGGAGTACATCTTGGGCTAAGATGGATCTAGGTTGGTTTCTAAATTGTGTGCGGCTAAGGAAAATCTATCGAACATATGATCAATTTTATCAATAATATGTAAATATATCTAATATTAATATAACCATTTTAAATATGCTAAATATGTCTTAGATTTATCAAGTTATTTTTAATGTTAAATCGCTTAGTTACCTCGCTTTGTTGAGATGATAAATATTGTTAATAACTTTAGTGATGAAATAAAAATGCTCTGAATGCAAAGTAACAAAGTAATACTATCGAATGATAGAAAATGTGAATATTAAGAATGTAGTCAACTACACATAATAGTTTTCATTGTGATAAATCTCAAACTATTTCCCTTCGACTATTCTTATTGTCACCTTTGTTAGTTTTGTCATATTTTCATATTCGTAACCCATTTAAATATTTCCATCTTTTCGATAATCGTAAACCATTTAAATATTTCCATCTTTTCATAATCAGTAAACCATTTAAATATTTAGCTCGAGTTGTTGTAGTAAACATCATACCTTAGTCTCTCTTGCTCTCAATATTAATAGGTTGAATTACTATAACACAAAAATCAATGTACATTGTCAATAAGTTTTTTGTGCTTACATTGAAATCAATGAACATTATTAATCCAATCACTTTAAAATGTAATGTACCATCATACATCCAATTACATCAAGTCAAAAATCAACATATACATTGAAATCAATGCACCCTACATGCAATAAATACTATAACACAGAAATCAATGCTACATTGTCAATAAGTAGTTTTGTGCTTACATTGAAATCAATGAACATTATTAATCCAATCACTTTAAAATTAATGTACCATCATACATCCAATTACATCAAGTCAAAAATCAACATATACATTAGAAATCAATGCACCTAATGCAATAAATAAATAAAATTAGAAAACAACATCAACACCGAAATCAATGTATCTAATGCAAGTAGTCAAATATGATTAAGAAAATCAACATCTACACTCAAATGAATGCATCTAGTGCAAGTAAGCAACATAAGATTAGAAAACCAACATCTACACCGAAATCCATGCATCTAGTACAAGTACACAAATAGATAAGTTATCACCATCTACAGTCAAATCAATGCATTTAGTGCAAGCAATCAAACATTATTAGAAATCATCTACACATTGAAATCAATGCATCTAGTGAAAGAAATAAAATATAAGTAGAAATCAACATTTAAATTGAAATTAATGCATCTAGTGCAAGTAATCAAATAAGATTATAAATCGAAAAAACGCTCCGCAATCTCATGCGACTTTCTTTGACCGAGGGTTTCGTCTGTCTGTCCCCGAGCACTGTCACCAACTTTAGCAAAAGGGCGATGCTCATTCTCCCGATCTACGATAGAGGGGGCTTGCCCCGGCCCAATGGATGGGAAAACCGGGGGCCTTTGGGGCCCCTTATTCCCACAACAGTAATGATAGACAAAAGAAAAGGCTCTTTGGAAGGAGTGCGAGGTCACTGGGTTCCGAATCAGCTAGTAAACGACTTTAGCAAAGAGACAAAGAAGGACAAATATTACAAGGGAAACTCAGCGCTTTAAGAGACCAAATCCAAGCCATTAAAGGTACCGGGAAGGAAAAGGCACAGCAGCGAGACCTACTCAGTGCGGTGAAAACCTGCAAGAAGCGTATGAGCAGAAGTCCACATAAGCTAAGAGGTAATGAATCCCCCCACCTTGAATGGCTCCCTATCGAGGTAGGGCTCAGCTTCGGAAAACAATCAACCAAAGTTCCAAGGGAGATGCAAGCCCAAAACAACGAAAGCCCAAGAGGGTCATCATCACGTGACCCAGAATTGCGAGCTTACAAGGATCATATGGCTATTCACTATGCCAGTCCGCCAAGTTTATGTGGGATTTTTGGCCACTTAAAAGGCCTTATGCCACGATGGATAAAATAGACTTGGAAGTCGAAGAGGAGACGATGAAACTCCATCCTGGGGCCAAGGGTTTCTTCATGGCTATCTTTGCTAACTTGGACATTGTACAGGACTCGCATCTTTGATGGAGGCCCTTATTTCTCACGGGCTCTCTTGCGTCTTTACATGAGACCATGGAAGCCTAACCATGCACAGACATGAGGGAACATCTACAGCATGTGCCGTTTTGATTTGCCTCTTTCTCTCCCAGAATATGATTATTGGAGACCGACGACGTCAGAGAAAATAGACACAAACTCGGGTACCTTTATCCGAGGATTCTCGAGTTACAGTCCAAAAAAAGGTACACTTCTTATGCTTGAATACGTGTTGGAAATGGATGTTTCGTGCTCTTCATGACGATCGATGTGGTTAGAATTCGCAGATGAAGTTTTCTTCCGAAGCCATAGATTACGAACAAATACCCTTGGATATGAGTAGTGCCATGAACATGGTCATTTGATGTGGGAATGTCCTACAGACACGAAGACCCATTGAGAAGGCCAAGGGATGGCTCAAACAAAAGACACGTGATGGTTTTGTCCAAACTCTGGGCAAACACGGGGCTAACAGAAGAAGCCAAGCCGAAGATGGTAAAACCCACCGCGAGAATCCATGAATGCATTTGAAGTGCTTGGAGAGATCACCGGCTATCGAGGATAGTTCTGGCGTTTAGTCAAGCTGAGCGGTGAAATCCCGCAAAGCAGTCGATCGAACACCCAACCACGACTTTCCAACCTCGACTCGGTGACCTCCTTCACGGATCCGAGTGTCTCGTAAAAGATCTGCGAAGGGGGATGAGGAAAGTGGCTTATGAGTGAAGTGAGGCACTGGAAGACCAGACCTCAAGTAGACATATTAGAAAAAGAAGGAATGAGATCTCAATACATACGATGATACATAGAACAAAAGGGATTGATCACTTCCCATAGGAAGAGATCGACCAAAGTCAACTACCTTTTTCTCTCTAGGTAGGAGGCGGCTCTTGAGAGGGCGGTGCAGATGCGTAGTCTCGACGAGACAAAGGGATTGGGCATAAAGATGCATACCTCATACACACACACGCACCTCAAAGACAAAACACAAGAAGAAAAGAGTGTGAAGAACCAATGCTGACGTGCTCCAAGAGCTTTGCCACATACTTATCAACTAGGGCAAAAATGTGAGCCCTTGAGGCGTTCTCGTTCTCTCCTAACCGTGTTTACTTACAAAGATACTCTCATGGAATATAAGAGGGCTAAACAGCCCAAAACAAACACAAACGGTTGAAAATAGAAAGTCACGTTGGAGAAACCCGTACATCATCTTCCCTACGGGTGAAACCAAGTGTTCCTGAATCGCGTTGGAAACAATTAGGAAGATGCATGGGGAAAAAGATTGAGGTACATGGAGGTTGAGTGGTAATGGTTTAGGAGGTGGCTTGAGCCATTTTCTCGTTAGGCAACTTTCCGTAATTAGCAAGATTGGCAGCGGGAAATTGCAAATGCAGAGAACATCAATCTACCTTTGAGGATTCAAGGATCCTAGTATCGAATCCGAAAGAGAGGATCTCTGAATAGGATGGGTTCAAAAGATGTGTGATCTTTAATAGCTGAAATTGATATTAGGCTAGTTATGAAGAGCTTGGGTTTTGTTTTGTTTGTTTTCGGTTGGGTGAAGACATGATGAAGGTGAAGTTGACGCTTCGAAAATGAAGGGTGGCAGAAGGTGTCTACATGGTGAAGGAATGATTTTACCGGGACGAGAAGAGCAAAGACAATTTTAACCCATTAGGCTATGGAGTCATAGGAGTATTTTAATTGGACAACAAGGTTCAAAATAGGGATCCATGGGGCAAGTCACTTATTTCAAAGGATCTCTTAATGAATACCTTAAACAAATGAAGAATAAACAAATGAATATATAGTGAAACATCTTGAGATCAAGTAAGTTCTTTTAAACTATATTGCTTCAGCATGTCCTTAAAGAAAAAACATAAGAGTATTATGAGATCAGGTTAATACCTTTAAACTAGCCTGCTTTGAAGTACTTTTAGTTAGGAAACATTAAAAGACATTTGAACAACTTAACATCAGGTAAGTGCCTTTAAACTACCCTTATTTCAGCATATTCAATGAGAAAAACATAAAAGTATTCTGAGATCAGGTTAGTACCTTCAAACTAGCCTGCTTTGAAGTACTTTCGATTAGAGAAAATTAAAAAAAAAAAAAAAAAATAGTTGAAAAGCTTAAGATCAGGTAAGTGCCTTTAAACTACCCTGCTTTCAGCATATTCATATAAGAAAACCACAGATAATAGTGGTGAAGGGAAATTTAGATCAGGCAAGTGCCTTTAAACCAGCCTGCATTGATGTACTCTTCAAAGAGGACTTTCAAATGAAGAAAACATAGACAATAAAGCTTTGAGTAAGAGTAGGGTACTGTTGAGCGTAAATCCTAGCTCTATGTTTGCTGCTCTTTATCAGAGAATGTGAATAGAGTGAAAACATTAAGAAAAATAACAATTGACAGTGAGGAAAACATCACCATTGACACAAATCAGGATCCCATAAATCAATAACTTGTATTTGATGTTCAAACCAGTTACAATCAGCAAGCCCGATGGGTCTTTACAACTTCAAACTTCTCATATCAGCTTATGTATCTTCAAGTTGTAAATAGGGCATCAGTAGCTTCAGAAACTATTACATGCATTCAGATGTCCAGAGACCAACATTTTCTCATCTTCTACAGAAGTATTTATAGAAGAATGAAGAGGTGGGAGGCTTCCCTAGGGGTCAGGTATCATTAATTATGTAATCAATGCAATTCCTAGCCTTTGGGAACCAGGCAAGGCATAAGGTGGGAATTTAATCATTTATAACTCTACTTCATAACTCTGTTTGTGCCTTTCGGGGCCTAATGATTGAAAAGATATGCTTCTGGACCGTTCTTTAATCTTTTAAAATAGTTTTGCCGAAAATTTAGAGATAAGATCCTTGATTAGTATTAATTGTTCGGCGGCATTTGATTTTCTGTGAGGCTGTAGGTGCCTTTAGGAGCTGGAGAGGGTTCGATTAGCCTCTGCTTGAGGCGGTGGAGGTTTTCTTGAATCGACAGTTGTCTTTGTCTTTCCTTAAACACCTTTAATTTACTTGAGAACTGCGTTTTAGGATTTCAATCTCACTTTTTTGGTGTGTTCTGTCTCCGACGCTGATACTCTTTGATCGGTGCCCGATTAACTGTGTTTTCTAGTGTGCAGGGCTATACAGGGGTCGAATGACATCAATGCCTCATGAATTCATTGATAAAATGTGAATTAAAAACCCTGCAAGTGATTTTTTGGTGAATCGCAGGCGGGAGGATCGTCACCCTCAACCTGTGAAATTTTCGTTAGTATAACGGAAAAAAACCATTTAAACCCTACAAAAATACAAAAAACTATTAAAAAATCCTGCATATATAGGCTGACTACTTCAGAGGCATGTGGAGGAAGCATGGTCGTTGGATGGCATCATCCAACGGTCAGGATTGATCGAGAGAAGGCAGAAGAATGATTAAATTAGATTCGTCGATCGCGTAGACATCGACGTTCGGGAGCAAGGGGGAAAGTCAAAACAGAGAATGGTTGAATGGGTGATGGAATCAGGGTGATGGAATATGGACCGTTGATCTACAGATCATATCGATGGTAGAGATTAACTGGATGGCGCATCGTAGCCCGGTTAAATGTCGGGCATCTTCAGTGAGCAATAGCCGTCAGATGGCCCGCCTCAGATCGGACGGTGTACAGCGATATCGCTCGGCGTCCACGTCTGAACGTTAATGCGTGATGGGGAGGCGGTTTCCAAATAGTGCACGGGACGTGTGTCATGCGGTGAATGGCATCGCTGGCCAAACGAAAATTACCACCTTTTCCCTGAAGGTGGTGCGATGAATACCACGCGGTTTTGGGCAACGGAGCATGGCTGGCGGGGACCACCGGGGAGATGGATTCCACACCATCGGATCTGCAGATCAGATCGACAATGCAAAGTGGCTGAAAATTCGCGCCGGCGGAAATAATATAAAATATTTAAAAACCAAAAGTTTCGAATAACATAAGGTTTTTAATATTTTCGGGGCGGGATATGTATTATGTGGCCAGGCGCCCGATTGCGGGGCCGAAGGTTATATGAGAGGATGATATGACCGAGGGCTAGAAAGGAGGAGCTAATCACATCGGAGTTTTTAGAACCACGGCAAAATACTTGTGCCTTCGGAATTTAGCGATGCGATAAGCGCTGTGAGGGGTTTAGCACCTGTTTCTAGGGTGCGGGCATGTGGGGGAAAGTGGTTGAGACCTGGCCCAAAGGGGCTTAAACCCTTATGCATAAACATGTGTTTTTCATGATTTTCAATGGTTTTCAAAGGGTAATTGAGGGTTTCGATAGAGTTTTAAAAGGAGTTTTAAACTTTGCAAAGGAAATTTTATGAAGGGGAGATGAGGGAAATGGAAAACAGAGGAAAATGATGGGAAAAGATGAAGGTTAGTCTCTGAGTGGGGGAAGGGGAGAGAAGGGGATTTTGCCACAGTCTTTCTCATAAAATTTTGAGCAGAATTTTCTGAGCTTGAAATGGGAACATCAATGAAGATTGAAACAAGGATATGATGTCTTCCAGAGGCTTCAAGAGATACACTTTTCTGCAATGAAACTATTCCTTGAAGGCTAAACAATGTTTTGGCCACCTTTGATGGAACAAATTTTATAGGTGGCCAACAGTGGCTCCACTTGGGGATAGTGCCTTCTTGAAGGCATCAAGAACTTCAGACTTGCATTCTCTAGGAGATTGACTTGTGCCACATCCATTATGTTCTCTGGGAGGATGACCTGTGCCTGATCCATTGGGATATCCTTCCTTTGCTGGAATGATCTTACTCTACTCTAAAAACATGTTAGAAACCATAAAAAACAATGGATCTTCATCAACAAGCTTTCTACCTATCCAATCCTACCGATCTAACATTTTTTCTTCATTTAGAGTGCACTTGGACTGGAAAACTATTTACAACATCTTATTTCTTTTGAAAGCATAAAACTAATCTAATTCTACTCCTTATTTCTCCCTGAACTCAGATTAAATAATTGAGTTCAGATGCTTCTCTACCTAATCTACCAATCTATTAGGATTAAAAAGTCTAACAGATTTTATTCTCTAAATTCTACAACAAAAATTTAAAAAAAGTCAAGTCAAGATTAAGCAGTTTGACTTGCTGTGATCTATGGCCTAAAACACATGCTGCACATAGACATTTATTTTGAAAACAATTAAAAACAAAATGGAAGGCTTAAGATCTGAAAGTTTCTCATCATGGCCTTCTCTTTTCACAGCTCTGTTTTGAATTTGTTTGAGCTGTTTTTCTTTGTTCTCTGGTTCAGATGTTGAGTTAATTAGAACCAGATTTACATGTTTTTTGACTCAGAAAATGAAACAGTTTTGAGTCATCTCTTTCTGGAAACTTAGGTTCAGATTTTGAGCATGTTTGAACCTTTAATTTCTATCCTAATCTATCTACTGATAAGCCAAGATTAAAAAGTTTGGCAAATCGATTTCACTATCCTATCAGCAGAAAATTTAAAGCTAATTAGTCAAGATTAGACAGTTTGACTAATTAGAAGTGTGTTATTGAGGAGTGGCATTTAAGCTTGTACACTTTCAGAATTTCTTTCTATTTTTGGTATGGGGCTGTGCCTTTCTTGTTTTCACAATCTGCCCTCTTTTCTTTTCTTTTTATTGTTTTTGTACTTTTTATTTTATGAGACTGAACAAAGCAAATGGTATTTATAATGGAAATGAAAGCTTTGAAAATGGAACTCAACAGTAGTAATGCTTAAGGACCCTGCCATTGACAGGACCCCCAAACAGATCTGTGCCATCTAACTCTTGTAGAAAAAAGGCATTAGGACCAACGGTGGACTGGATGATGTAAGGACCTTGCCACAAACTGTCAAATTTTCCATGTTTACCCTTATCCTCTCTTTTGGAATCCCATTTGATTACCTTATCTCCAATGTTGAAAACACAAGCCTTTGTTATTTTGTCGAACAAATTCTTTATGTTTTCATGCACCTTCTGAGCCCTATTGTAAACCTCTTCCCTTGTCTGCTAGAGATGCATTATCTGACTCATCCTCCTAATCATGTTGTCCTCTTCTGACTGTATTTCTTGGATTAATTTTATTACTGGTACACCTAGGCTGGTAGGAAACGCTGTATCTGCTCCATAAACAAGCTGGTAAGGGGACATTCCAATGCACTTTTTTGTGGTCAATCTGTCTACCCACAGAGCATGCACCAACTTGTTATGCCATGATTTTTTGTTCTCTTCAAGTAGCTTCTTGATGATGGTCACCAAACTTTTATTTGGCGATTCTGCTAGCCCATTACCTTGAGGGTAGTAAGCAGTAGAATGACCAAGTGTAATCTGATACTTGTGACAAAAATCGATCATATTTTTGGAGCAAAAAGCAGCAACATTATCAGTAATAATCTTCCTAGGGCATCTGAATCTAGACAAGATATGGTCTTCAAGGAATTTTATAATGACAGAATATGTGGCATTCCTAGAAGGGATGGCTTCAATCCATTTTTTGAAGTAGTCAGTGGCTGTGAGAATCCATTTTTGTTGGGCAAACGAAGCAGGATTAATTTCCCCTATGAAATCTAGGCCCCACTGTTGAAAAGGAGCTTCAATAGTGATAGGTTGTAATGGTAAATGAAGAAGTTTTCTTTTGCCTTGAAAAATTTGGCATTGTGACAAGAAAATATCATTTTATGGACATCTTGGAAGAGGGTGGGCCAGTAATAGCCAGCTCTAAGGATTTTATTGGCTGTGGTTTTCCAGTAAAGATGACCTCCACACTCTCCTTCATGGAATTCATGTTTGATCCTTTCTGCATCAACTTCAGGCAAACATTTAAGCAATAAACCATCAACATTTTTCCAATATAAAAATTCATTTAAAATGAAATAGTTCCTAGCCTTCAACTTTAAAAACCTTGCCTTTTTTTTTGATAAATCAGGAGGAGCATTAAGATTTGCAAGCACATACAAGATATCAGTGTACCAAGGTGAGTTTTGAAACTGCTCTTCAACAGTGGGAGCAGGTAATTCTTCTTGTTCATCCAAGGGATCTACCATGTTAATGTCAAGGGCTTATAGATTAGATTCATCCATTAATTGAGCTAAGCCCTGACCTTTAATAAGTTTGGTTGGTCTAATTTCCAAATCATACTCTAATATAGCGACAATCCATTTACCTCTCTTTCCATCTAGGTCCTGCGACAAGATGTATTTTACCACTATATTAGGTACATAGGCAATGATGTGGGAATGTAGAATATACACCCTGAAGTCATTTAAGGCCTTTACCAAAGCATAGGCCTATTTTTCCATTACGTTATATTTTAAGGGTGCATCCCTTAAAGCTTTGCTGAAAAAAGAAATGGGCTGTTCCTGTCCCTCTGGGTTTTTCTGCAAGAGGACTGCTGCCACAGTATGCTCTGAGGAAAAGGAAAAAATAAGGAATTCTTTTGAAAAGTCTGGGCTGATTAGGACTGGTACCCGGGTCAGTGCCTGTTTTACCAATTCGAAGGATTTTTTGGTTTCTACAGTCCACTTCACTCCTACTTCTTTCTTGAGCATATTAGTCATGTTTCTAAGGATCTGTGCTAAGTTGGGAATAAACCTCCCTAAGAAGTTAATCTTTCCAATAAAGTACTGCAATTCTTTTATGTTCCTTGGTTGGATAATTTGTAGTATTCCCTCAACTCTATTTGGATCTATTTTAATCCCTTCTTCTGATATGATATGGCCAAGGAGTTTACCTTCCTGAAGGCCAAACACTGTCTTTTTGGGATTTAAAGATAACCCAAACCTTCTACACTTTTCAAGGACCTTTCTTAAATGCTTCAGGTGCTCTTCATCAGATTTGGAATAAACTATTATGTCATCAAGGTAAATTACAATGAAGTGCCCTATCTCCTCTGAAAATGCAATGTCCATGGCCCTTTGGAAAGTGGCCCCAGCATTCATTAATCCAAAAGGCATTTTCACATACATGAAAGTGCCCCAAGGAGTGGTGAAAGCTATCTTGAGTTGGTCTTCTGGGAGTACTAAAACCTGGTTATACCATGAAAAACCATCTAACAGAGAAATCCTCTTCGAACCAAATACTCTTTGTAGAATGTGTTCCATTTTGGGTAAAGGGTAATGGTCTTTTAGGGAGGCTTTGTTAAGGTTTCTGAAATCAATGCACAGTCTGATTTCTCCTATTTTTTTCCTCACGGCTACAAGGTTAGAAACCCAGTCTGAAAACCTCACAGGCACAATGATTCCTGCCTCGTATATTTTCTTGATTTCCTTTTCTACTAGAGGTAGTTGTATTAGATTAATTCTACGCAGTTTTTGCTTAAAGGGTTTTTGGTTTTCTTTCAAAGGGATCTTGTGCTGGATGATTTCCGTATCGTAGGCTTTCAAGTCTTCATAGCTCCAGGAAAATACATCGACAAACTCTTTAAACAGGTCAACGTATCTCCTTTTCATTTCTGGTGGCAAGGACCTAGCTAATTTAATCATTTTAGGTTAACCCTCAGTGCCTATGTTGCATTCCTCGACCTTAGACTCTGTGTATTCTACGGTGGGCTTCTTTGCTACATCGTTAAAATCAAAGAGGTCTTCTAATGGTGCTAGCCCCTTAGGTATGTTCTTGTCCTTTGACGACAATACCTCAATGTCTTCGTTTTCTATGTCCTTGTATTCTTCAGTATGAGTGTCAAGTTTTTTGTTTAACATGTTGATTTCTATGGGACCAGATGGTTTTTCTTTTTTAGGGGACTTTTTTTTTAGGCAAGTTTCATCGAATTTAGAATCCGAATCAGATGACTCAAATTTGTTCCTGCCCAGCAGAAAATCCTCTATCTATTTGTCACCCTCAAAGACCTGCCAATATTTTTCATTATCTGGCATAGCTGGTCTAAACATAATTTGAGTTGTATAGTCTTTGGTTTCGAATGGCGTTAAGCATGTTCTAGCTGCAAAAGCTAAATTGTGTGCGGCAATGTTTCTTTTTCTTGGAACAAAAATCAATTTGGACTCCTCAAAAGTTTTTAAAAGGTCCATGACATCGTTTCGGTAAGCTCTAAGTCTGGGATGATTTGTGTTATATTCTCCATTGACTTTCTTAATGACTAGTTCTAAATCCCCATACACATTAATTCTTGTGGCTCCTAAATTCTTTAATAGATGTAAGCCTAAGAGAAGGGATTCATATTCTGCTATGTTATTGGAACACTGAAAGTTTAATTTGCAGGAAATGTTTTCTGTGTGGTTGTTTTCAGTGTTGGTAATCCAGACACCTGCACCAGCATTGTTCTTAATGCATGACCCATCAAAATACATACTCCACAGAGGAATATTTTCGGTTTCGTCTTGGTTATTGTCTTCTTCAACCAATGTGCTCAAGGGTTGTTGTGAAATCTCAGCACTTAGTTGTATTTTTTTCACCTCCTTAGGTTTGTCATGGAGGTGAGCGTGAGGGGTAGTCTGTTGTTTTCCATCTTGGCTTTGTTCACTCTGGTCCATTGTTTCAACACACTGTTCCAAAATTTCGCTCGGACCATTCCAGTTTAGGTTCTCCCATTTGCTGTCGAATCTGTTTAGGTAGTATGTTTGCATCGGATCCCAAGTCTAGAATAACTTGATTCATCTCATAATCGTCGATCTGTGTGGCCAACCGCATCTCCTGACTAGTGCATCTCTTGTGCGTGTATAGTTTGTGCACATCCTTAATTTCCATAGCTGGGGTTGTATTTCCTATGCAGCTATATATCAAGGCTTAGAGGTTTTCTACGGCCCTTTGGCTGCGTAGTATCTTCATACATGCCTGTAGGAATGGTTTAACTTCATCATCTCCTCTAAGGTGCGTAGGCATTTGAAGGGTAGGTGCCTCAACATTTGGAAAGTCTAGGCGAGCTGCGACAAAAAATTCCCTTTCCTTTGGTAAGTCCAACTCTTCTTGTTTAATGGTCGCTTTATGGATAAGAGGTTTTATCTCAGCTTTCTTCGTAGCCCCACCGGTGGCTATGCCACTGCATGTTATAACATTAATACCTGGACCTTCACTTATGGGTTCTTCCTTGACCCTTTGTACGTTCTGCATAGGTTTCTGTTGCTTCTCCTGCATCTTGGCTATCAGAGTCGGGAAATCATAACCACATGGTCCAATTGTCTACAATATCTGTAGGATGGCTGAGTTGGGTTCGTGCAGTCCCTTGCAAAGTGACCTACTTTCCCACAGTTATAGCAAATCAGTTGGCCTCTACCCCTACCTGCACTTCCCCCTCGTCCCCCTCCCCTGCCCCTGGCCGGGGAGCCTCTTATACCTACGGGGGATCTAGGTGATGAGGGGTTTGACTGTACCCTATATATGTTTCCCCGGTGATCTAGGTGGATATCGGTGGCCACCCACCTATTCCATTTGGACTAGCACCATCAATTCTTGCAACTTTTCACATTCAACAAAACTTACTATTTTTAGCAGGTTTTTGGGTCCTCCATTCCCGGAGCCGTTTTGGGGCCTTAATGATCTAGGTGGATATTGGTGGCCACCCACCTATTCCATTTGAACCCTCACCATTAGTTTTTTCAGTTTTTAATTTGTAGCATAACTTACTATTTTTAGCAGTTTTTTGGGTCTTAAACTTCCGGAGCCGTTTTGAGGCCCTAAACGACGTTTTTTGGGCATCGCGCCTTCGGTGAATATGATTCGGTTTTAAATTTGATATTCACAATAGTTATTTTATTCCTTGGATATATATTTATAACGAGCTATTGAGTGCTTAAAAAAGAGATCGTATGCAAAATTTACGTCCCCGGGAAGTTGAAACACCAATTAACCCAAACGGGGCCCATAGTTTTGGCGCTTCATCTCCTAGGTTTAGGTTTTTGGACGTTTGAGTTTTCCCTTGTTTCTAAATAATAAATAGGCTATTGAGCCTCATTGTAATACATTTCAGAGGTCTATAGCCACCACATCTCTTCTTAGAGATTTGCTACCAGCACCCTAGCTATTTTATTTCCATTATGTCTGTAAGCATATTTTTGTTATTTGGTATTAAAGAAATGAATCATTATTTCCACTGCATCTCTATGCTCATGGTTATTTTCATATTCTGTTGCATTCCTGCATAAAATCCAGATCAGTGGTATCAGATCAGTCTACTCTTTCTTTGTTTTTCTTTGCATGTCCACAATGCGGTCACGGTATAAGGAGTTACGGTTTGATCTGGTTGAACCCTTGCAAGATCAGCCTCGCAAACCCTAACGACCTCCCATGGTGGAAGAAAAGAAAGACGAGGGGGTAGGATATCCTATAAAAATATTTCTCGAGGATTCCCTCGAGAAACAAAGGAATGCGATGATGGATAACTTTGCTCAGATCCTTCAACGACTGCCCACCTGCGGCGCATCTGCATCCAACAGCCACTCTGGAGGTGCCACTCCCTTCAAGGTATAGTTAAAATTTGACATTCCTACATTTGAAGGCCAAATAGATGCAGACGCCATAGATAGATGGTTAAATTTGCTGGAAGGGTATTTATCGATCCATGATTTCTTTGACTGAGAAAAGATATTTTGCACTCCTCAAAGCCACCCCCCATATCAAAGACTAGTGGGAAACATACTATGAGCAAGAGGACGAAGGGGAACTCTCTTTATTCTCGACCACACCCACTTGGAATTATTTTCGAGATGGCATCAAGGAACAATATTACCCCATGGGGAACTATGAGGAAAAATACATCCAGTGGACCACGCTGCGGCAACAAAGGGATCAAGATGTGCACGAACTGATGAATTTGTTCCATACCCTATGCACAAAGTTTGGTATTAAATATTCAGAGATACATTTGGTGCTCAAATACTGTGGATTTCTACAAAAACACATTTAGTAGAAAATGGAGTTCCTCGACATTACATCTCTTGGCATGGCATATCGCTATGCCGCCAAGATCGAGCAGAAATGTAAGCAGAAGAAGCAAGACTTTGGATCTGCAAATTCGAAAGGTGCCCTCGAACCGAAGAACAAGGGGCAAGGCCAAAGCAGGGTGACTCAAAACAACACCAAAAATCTAAATAAGGACATAGGGAAGTGGTGTGAATTTCATAACAACCCCACTCATAGCACAAACGAGTGTCAGGCCAAACAGTCATTGGTGGCCGAACTAAAGGCACCCGAATCAATGCATTTTCTGATCCTGAGTCAGAACCAGACAAAGGCAATGAAAAGGGGAAGCAGATCATTAATATGGATCCCAATTCCATTGTTGCCACGACCAAGATCCATAGGGAGGATCCAGAGGATCTAGAGGAGGGGGAGCACCTCTTCCATTCGCAAATGTGGGTGAAGGGTTCTCCGCTGCCATTTCTTGTCGATAGTGGAATCCAAAAGAACCTCATTTCAGTAGAGGTCATGAAGTGGCTCATCCTACCAACCATATCACACCCGCAGCCATATACCATCGGGTGGGTCCACCCAGGGAGAGATCTTTGCATCCGCCAACAGTGCCACCTTCTGTACAACATCAAGCCATTCACGAATGAGGTATTGTGTGATGTTGCTCCTCTTGATGTAGCTGATGTATTATTAGGCCAACCATACTTATGGAGAATACATGTTGTGTATGAGTCTAGGCCTCATGCTGTTGTTATTACTTTTGGAAATAACTTGTATAGGATACCGAAGGTAGTATTGCCTCGTGTCATCTCTTTGACTACTGCAAAACAACACAGTAATATTGTTTCCCAAAACAGGAAATTTATTTTACTTACAACTCGCTCATAGGGAAAGAAGAATATTGTGGCCACAACCTTGAAACAGGGCTCCCTTACACGGCTGCAGCAGATGGACAAAGTCATGGAGGAATAGGAGGACATTTTATCCTCACTCACAGAGGTTACTCTACACTCTCAGGATAGGCACTCCATTGATCTGACTCCCAACACACCACCCCCTAATGTTTCCATACATCCTACAACTACACATATAGAATCCACACATGTACTGTCTGAGGCTGATAAAGAAACCAAATTTACTAAATGCATCGAGCATGTCCATCCGCAGGTCCATGACATCTTCAACAAATCTAATACCCAGTTCAACAGAATTTTCCTCATCTCATGGAGGATCTCAATGCAATGGGGACCATTGCTTCTTAAGGAGGGAGGAATGATCTAGGTGGATATCGGTGGCCACCCACTTATTCCATTTGGACCAGCACCATCAATTCTTGTAGCTTTTCACATTCAACACAACTTACTATTTTTAGCAGGTTTTCGGGTCCTCCACTCCCAGAGTTGTTTCGGGGCCTTAATGATCCAAGTGGATATTGTTGGCCACCCATATATTCAATTTTAACCCCCAATATCAGTTATTTCCATTTTTTAAGTTGCAGCAGAACTTACTATTTTTAGTAGTTTTTCAGGTCCTAAACTTTCGGAGTCGTTTTGAGGCCCTAAATGACGTTTTTTGGGCATCGCGCCTCCAAAAAATATGATTATGTTTTGGAATTGATATTCATGGCAGAAATTTTATTCCTTGGATAGATATTTCTAATGAGCTATTGAGCGCTTCAAACGGAGATTGTATGCCAAAGTTACGTCCCCAGGAAGTTGAAACACCAATTTACCCAAACGGGGCCCATAGTTTTGGTGCTTCATCTCCTAGGTTTAGGTTTTTGGACGTTTGAGTTTTCCCTTGTTTCTCAATAATAAATAGGCCATCTAGCCTCATTTTAACACAGTTCAGAGGTCTATATCCACCACATCTCTTCTCAGAGATTTGCTACCAGCACCCTAGCTATTTTATTTCCATTATGTCTGTAAGCATATTTCTGTTATTTGATATTAGTGAAATGAAGCATTATTTCCACTGAATATCTATGTTCATGGTTATTTCTGTATTATGTTTCTTTCCTACATAAAACCTAAATCACCTGGTCGATCATCAGATCCTACATTTGGCAGCTCTATTCATCATGTCCTACAGACCTGCACAACCTACACCATTGTTGTTTTACTTTTGGGATATATGTGCAAGGCGGGGGCAGTTGTTGGTATTGTGCAACCCAGCAACATGGCAGTCATCGCACCATAGTGTCGACCCACTTGGTACCGAAGATTCCCTAGGGTGCAATGCGCTGGTTCCCCCGGTCTGCACGTAGTCTGCGAGCAGCGGACAATAATATTTGGTGTGGCCATTCACCCTGCATCGTATGCACCATTATGGATCTCCATGTGCATTGCCTCTAGCTGCCCTTGTATCTATTGTACTCCTAACTGGGTATCATCTCTTGGCACAACTTCTAGTTTCATGGCAACCTCCAAGGCCTTCTCCTGTGTTTCAATGGCTTAACGACTTATCAATACGCGCAGGTGGGGCAACAACATAGCAATGAACCACTCTGTGTGTTTCCTATCGTAATACTGGAAACCTCCTTCTCTGATTACTTTCTTCAATCGTTGGTCCACTTCCCATACAGACTCATACGGTCCTTGCTTGAAATCTTTCAGGTCGTTCACTATCTGAGAGTAGGACTTAGGTTTCCTGAACTGTTGCTTCAATGCATTCTTGATTTCCTTAGTAGTCGCATTTTCATGTTGGTCAATATATCCCATGTACCAATCCAAGGCTCTTCCTTCAAATGCAATGGATAGCTGCACCTCTTCATTGCTCGCTTGCTACGTTCTGCGTAGTCCATACCAACCCCACGACAAACCAGAACCGATCCATGTCCTCATCACCCATGCCCTTGAAAGTAGGCAGCTTCATGTGCGAGGCCATATCGTCTTCTAGTGGAAGTGAGTTCTTTCTCTGTGAATTCTTGAATATTGTTTCCAAAATATTCGTCGATTCTTCTTAGGTTTCTAATATGGTCTTGGAATTACCCGATCTCTCTAAAAATTCTCCCAAAACTCACAACGGAACCATTTGTTGGCTCAAGGGGTCCTGACCCAGGTTTGGAGGTTAAGGTTTGCCAGCAAAATCCTATACTACTGGCCCTTTCGGCAGTGACCTTCTTGCGCAGGCCAAAGTCTCACCTGAAGCAGTATGGGAGGGTGCTAGAACCAAGTTTCCGCACCCTGGGAGAGAGCAAGTAAGTCAAGCCGGTCCACAACTATCAGGTCTATATCGCAAGGGGTTGTTCATAGGAGTTCCAATAAATAACCAGAATACATCTTATCAAATCTACTTAACATGTTTGCATCCACATGTGTATTATCAACTATAATCATAGTATAATCGCATCAGATTAACAAATCACAGATACATGTACCATAAACAAAGACAGTTCACAGCTACAATAGATACGTAATCATATAACTCAATTTCACATCAACCATAACAGATCAGATCCAGATACATCAGATGTCCACAATACTTTCGCATACATATATCATTACCCAAAATCCTCTTACATTCCCAAATTACCACCTGCGCACACAGCCAGCAAGAGTCCTAACCAAAACAACCCTACCACAGATCTAAAAATTCGTACTTTGCATCAATCTTCATTATTTTATACCTATGAATCAAAAAGGTTCATCTATTTATAGCGATTTAGCTTACGCATCCAATGGTCTGCAAACTATGGTTTGTGGACTCTTGGTCTTCCCTTGACCCATTTACAATGTGCTAGGGGCTTTGACCCACCCCAAAACCCCTGCGTTAGACTAAACAAATAAAAATTACACAAAAATGGATAAAATTCACAGCCTTTGGAAGACCCTGCTCCAACAACATGCACACCCATGCACTATGATCTTCTTCTCCTTATATAGTTTTAGTCTTTACCAGTACCATGAGCCAAAACCACACAACTTCTAATGTTATTCTTCAACGGAATCAAATAGACAATACAACGCTCAATATTGTGGGATAATACCATGGTAATTCCCCTTAGTATCATAATTTTATAGTTCAAAAGGCATACGCGACTATTATTCTTCGTACCCACGTGTATACGCGACTTCTCTTCATAAAAACTGCATATATACTAATTATAGATGTATACGCAAGTTTCCTTCATAAAAGTAGCATATCCATTGCCTCCATATGTGGGCTGCCTTCATCTTTAACAAATAGGTTGCTATAAAAAGGCAACTCATTAAGTAGGTTTCCATCAAGTAGGTTGCCATCAAGGACAACATATTGCATCATATTGCCAACAATCTCCCCCTTTGGACTTGATGGCAACCATGATGGTGTTTGATCACCACAACAGATAGATACATTAATTTTTACATCTTTATTCAAACACCAAGATAATCTCCCCCTTTGACATCAAGGGCAAAGGACGAATTAATACCAAATCAAGGTTTCTTTTTCCTTGTAGAAAGAAGAGCTCTGTAGATTTGATGTGCACTGAATTTACCATGCTCCCTTGAGTTCATGCTGAATCTTTAGACATATTTTTCAATGAAGTACATGACTCTATAAATCAACCAAGTATGGCTATTCCTATCACCAAGGACTCATACTTACATTAATGATCCGACCGAGTGGAATTAAATATTTGACTCAACTTCCCAACCTAGTGGGTTAACAAATTTTGACTCAAATACCCAACCAAGTGGGTTTACAAATTTGAACAAGTCCTTACATGACTGAATATAAAAATTTTACATCATAGGTCTCAACATGACCTTTTCGTAAAATTACAGATATGACTTTTTATAACCAAGACAAAAAGACCTCAAGGGATAGATCATATTTCAAAACCATCATAATGCTAACAATGCATTATTCACAGCAAGGCTAATGCTCCCCCTAAGCCTGAGCATCCTGAACACCTTCACCAACCAATTCATCAAAGCATATTCATCAAGTAGATAATAAAAAATTAATATCAGATCAACAAATATAACCATCAACATCAGATCAAGAAATTTATTATTTTCAGCATCATATCAGAAACTATTCTTGAGTTTGCCTCACTATTTTTCTTATCAAAGAAAAAAATACAGAACTTTCACCATTGGAACTCGCGTGCATATGCGACTTTAGTTCATGAAACCTGCATATATAAAGTGAAATATAGAAAATTTCACAACTCCATCTCCTCTTGGACTTATACATTTTATACCTTTCCTTTGTTGTCACATCAGATGCCCTGTTAGAAATAAACACAACCAGAATTAGCAAACCAACCATTGGAATCACCATATATTACTCCCCCTGTGATGATACATTATCGATTCCTTTAATGTATCTCAAATCACTCCTATAGTCATTATGAGAAGTAAACTTTAGAAGCGGATGACTGCATTAGGGTCAATATTCCCTGCGTTTATGACCGATGCTTCTTTTTCCAGCTTTGCTTGAAATTTCTTATTGTGTGCTGGAACTTCTCCAATTTATCAAAAATGTTCATCATACTTAACCTGCAATTAATGGCCTTATGCCCAAATGAGTTACAATAGAAACAACATCCATGAAATCATCCTTTCTTTCTTGATCTATGCAATTCTTCAATAACCAGATCCCTTTATTTTGGGAAATTATCATCATCCATGGTACATGCCATGAGCACTTGCAGATCTTGATCAGAATCTTCTTCTTCCTCATTTGAAAGTCCATTATTATCTTCATTTGTATAATATCTCCATTTTTCAAATTGCTTCCATTTATCATGATTTTCTTTATAAGGACATTTAGCAGCATAATGACCAACTCTACCACAAGAAAAAAACATGAAGGGAAGCTTACCTCTGAATCTTCTAGTACCTGGTTTAAGTCTTCTCAAAAAAAATTCTTCTTCTTCATATGATATATAACTTGATTCCTTGAGAAATTCCTTTTCTTTTCCTTTTTCACAAGCCTTAAAAGCAGCTTCTTTGACTTGTGAAGGACCTCCTCTTCTCATTTCAAAAATAGTTAGGATACCATGTAGTTGAATAACAATAAGATTTTGCAGATCCTGCTTTTCTTCAATAGATGATACTTTTGACTTGAAATTTGAAGTTAGAGATCTCAATATCTTTTCTACTAAAGTTGAGTCTTTAATATCTTCACCCATATTCCTCGTAGAATTCACAATCTCATCTAATCTTAGGAATAAACTTCCAATACTTTCATCATCATGCATTCTAAAATTTTCATATTGCATTCTAAGAGTTTGAAGTTTGGAACTTTTTACCTTTTCATCGCCTTCATAGCTCTGAATGATCTTGTCCCAAATTTTCTTTGCTAAATTTAGTTGCATCACTTTCACAAAAAAAAATTCTGACAAGATTCCTAATAAAGCATTGACAGCTTTGGCGTTGATTTCATATTTCTTCCTTTCTGCTGCATCTAATGGAACACTTGCTGGATACTGATAACCTCCTTCCACGATTCCCCATATGTCTACTCCAAGACTTTGAAAATACGCTCTTGTTTGTATCTTCCAGAATAATAGATTACTTCCATTGAACAGTGGTGGCCTTATAGAAAATACTCCTTCATGACTTCCCATTCTGATGGATCTCCTTCAAGCGATCAAGTTCCTTCTGAAGGACCTACTCTCATACCAATTGTTGGGAAAAATACTGAGAGGAGGGGGGATGAATTAGTATTTATAACTCACTGTAAACTTTTAATTTTTCTTTACTGATTTATATACGCGACTTTAATGAACCCAACTAGCATATACACGTGACTATCCTTAAGAAAACTTGCGTACGTCTAGAGATCATTATTGTGTAGATAATTATGTACTTAGATCAGTGCATCAGTCATTCATAAGATGTTTAGTAAGAAGGAAGCATGTGTAGTAAGAAAAGAATAAATCATCACACATAAGCAACACACATGAACACCATTATTTAAGGTGGAAACCCAATTTGGGAGAAAACCACCGCTGTTGTCATCTTCATCTCCAATATTTATTATAAATAAATCTGCTTACAATATTGTACTGGCTCAAACTCATACCAACATGAAGGCACCCACCTGTAGAAGGTTGCAACCTTCTGTCATTCTCCAGCTTCTACTGGAGGGGAGCTCCAACCCCCTGATCTCGTTTACTATCTACCACTGGAAGGGAGCTACGACCCCCTGCTCCTCTTTTAGCAGCCACTTCTGGAAGGGATCTACTACCCCCTAATCTCGTTTACTAGCAACCACTAGAAGGGAGCTATGACTCCCTTATTGAAGGCTTCGACCCTCAGCACCACCGCAGACCACGTTTCATCAATTGTCACACTGGATCTAAACAGATTCAACACAACACAACTTGTAGGCCTCCTTTCATCATATTTTCAGACTGGAACCACTCCACACATTTAAGCTCAAAGAAGATATATCAAACTGAAACTTATAACCCCATCAATTCATTCATTGAATCATCGATCAAACAACCAACCACTGATATTTGATCATAATCAACTAGCATCATAATCAGTATTCAAACAACCCAGATCTATATGAAGACATCATTGACAGACAATAGTAATACAAAAAAATAGATCAGAAATTCCCTTCTGCATACTTCAGCAAAACCCTAGATTCCATACGTGCTTTTGCTGAAACGAACCTGCGTATATACACGCTTTTGTTGAGATGAACTTGCGTATAGATCTGAAAACATTATAGGATTGCACAACTCTTCAGAACAAATAAACAGCTCAGATCTTACCCTTCACTTCAACAAAAATTCGCCAAATCATAGATCTAAGCATTCCATAAACAAATCTATAGTCATTTTAGGTCTTGAGATCCTGATCCATCATTGTATTCATAAGTGCATTATTATTTCAGATCTATCAATAAATTGTAACCCATTCCATGCAGATATACTTCAGAGTCAAGTATTCATTAATACCCATACACATGCACACCCATGCACTATGATCTTCTCCTCCTTATATAGTTTTAGCCTTTACCAGTACCATGAGCCAAAACCACACAACTTCCGATGGTATTCTTGTATGGAATAAAATAGACAATACAACACTCAATACTATGGGCTAATACCATGGTAATGCCCCTTGGTATCATAATTTTAGAGTGCAAAAGGCATACACGACTTTGCTTCTTCTTACCCACATGTATACGCAACTTCTCTTCATAAAAACTGCATATCTACTAATTCTAGATGTATACACAGGTTGCCTTCATAAAAGTAGCGTATACATTGCCTCCATACGTGGGTTGCCTTCATCAAACCTGAGTATACATTGAGAAATATTTCCTGTTTAATTTCTCTGGCACTTACTAAAATTCCTTTATTTGTCACATCTGAACTGACCTGTAGAAACATCATTTCTACATCTTTAACAAATAGGGTGCTATCAAAAGGAAACTCATCAAGTAGGTTTCCATCAAGGACAAATTCATCAAGTAGTTTGCCATAAAGGACAACATATTGCATCATATTGCCAACATTTGGTTCGTAATATTTCAACTGATCATTGCCAATGATCTTTCCTTTGTGGGGAAAGCACATATTACTATGAATTTTAGATGCGATAGGTGACATCACATAATTCTAGCTATGACCCAAGATGATATTATACTCCAAGGGGGCATCAATACCTTCTGTGTCAATACAAACAGTCTTTCCCACAAATGTGACAGGGCAATTAAGAAACATGCCTAGGGGCTTAGAAGGGTGACTGTATGTTACACAACATTTTGTCAGCATCCCTGCAATCCCCATCCCGCACGTTGGAGGATCATTTCTGTGGCTAATAAAAAGTGTCATTCCTTTTAAATACCATCATTTCATCCCTTTCCATGAGGACCACATTCCTTCTATTGATAATTTCCTGAGCAGACCATCAAAAACACAAGTTTTTGCATTGGTGCTGGTAGACCATTATGCCCTCACACCAATGAGAAAGATTAACACTAGTCCCCATGCCCATTGGTGCTCTGTCCTAGTTAGCCACCCCCACCAAGCTGTTTTTGGAATGTTTTTTAAATATAGAGGTGAAGTTTCCATGCTAACAAACTTCAAGGGTGAGTCAGCCTGGGTGGTTCGATTGAATCACCATGACCACCCTCTTTTGGCCACTTGTTTCCACCTTTTGGGAAAACCTCCCAAAGGATAAGGCCTCCCTTCCACCATTGTAGGGATCCCAACCTCCTCTCCCTCTATAAATTAAGCTATCTCCCATTGATACACTAGCTGAACAATTATAGCTGAATGACTGAAGAGAATTGCTGAACAATTTTCTAGTGAGATAGAGCAAAGAAAGAGACCTTTGTTGAGAGAGAGCTTAGGCTTGTGTCCTCGTCTCGTCCCAATTCCCCGAAAATCCTTCGAGATGCTCTTCGACTAAACCCGCTGAAGGAGGTTGTGACGTCAAGGTTCTGGTTGTAATATATTTCTTCTATTTATATAGACATGACTATTGTCTGGTTCCCATCTTGTGTTAATATGGTTTATTTTACGCAATGTGTTTAGTCCTCCTTTACTGACTAGTTAGATACGAATGAAATTATTGTCTTGTATATTGCTCTTGTCTTTGATCTTTGTGTAGGAATACGAGTACCATTGCTGAAGGACCGCGACCTATCGGGACAGAGATCAAGAGGTCGCCACTAGTACAGTTGTGACAATTGCGTTGGACTCTAGGTAGGACAATCTATCCCAACCTATTTCATTCATTAGTTAGGAACCTACACATTAGCTTGTTCCCTTGTTGCTAGACCCATTCTAGGGCTAGAGGGATCATCTCTATCCGCAGAGAGGATTTACCTATACAACAAGTTGGCAACACTAGGAGAAGGAAGAGAAATTTCTTGAGTCACAAGGATGGGAGGATCCTCCTCTTGTTCCGGTAACACCAGGAGATGACCATCTTAGTTCCATGGTAACCCCACCAAGTGGTTTGGTCACTTCCTTTGATTGGAGTTGATTTGCAGGATACCTTCTTCCTTATTATGTGCCTTTTGAGATCAGGATACAGGCCTTTGATATGGTCGTACCTAGCATGATTACAGATGAAGGCACGTCTGTTATTATTCTGTCTTCAACTACTTGGAAAGCTTTCGGTTCTCCACCGCTTGTGCCTATTACATAGAATACGAAATTTGGCATTCAATGGGAGAACAGTCAACATTAAAAGGACCTTCCTGTTGGCCTATCAACTGGGAAAATAGTCATTATAGACGTGCTGGTGGTTCAAGGCCCCTTGGATTTCAATTTACTCTTGGTGCGACTATGCTTATGCCATGGGCGCAACCGCCTCCCCTCCCTCTTTCGTGTGATTTTTTCTACATGAAGGTCGGATTGTGACCATTGATCGGCTTTCATTCTTTGGTCGAGATGTGACATCTGGTCCACTCATCTCTGTTTGGATTTTTATCCGTTGGTTGTATCTTCCTTGCCATGGGTTAATTATGTGGCCACTTGTTCGTTGCCCTCATCCGGTGATGCAGCATCGTCGAGTAATGTCCTCACGGGGTCATTTGATTTCAATTTATGAGATGTTGTTCTCATGTAAAGGCAGGAAAGGCATATTGGAAGCCATGACCTCTTATGTGGTATGCTAAAATTTCTTTGGATAGAGGAGTTCGTTTTCTTGTGTCAAGATCCTTAAAAATGAAACAAGTTCGTTGGAGCGATTTTTTCTTGTGTCACGATCCTTAAAAAATGAAACAAGTTCGTTGGAGCAGATTTTTTTTCTTGTGTTAAGCTTCTTAAAAAATGAAACAATGTCTTTTGGAGCAAAGTTCGTTTTCTTGTGTCAAGCTCCTTAAAAAATGAAACAAGTTCTTCGTAGCACAATTCGTTTTCTTGTGTCAAGCTCCTTAAATAATGAAACAAGCTCTTCGGAGCATAGTTCGTTTTCTTGTGTCAAGCTCCTTAAAAAATGAAACAAGCTCTTTTGAGGATAGTTCGTTTTCTCTGTCAACCTCATTAAAAAATGAATTAGGTCGTGAGGATAGTTCTTTTACTTTGTCAACCTCATTAAAAATGAAACATGTTCGCGTTCAATTCGAGCTTTTGATTAGATCTCGTAAAATCTTAGTCGAGTATTTCTCTTGATCTCATAGTTGAACCTTCATTCCATCCACCTGTTAGTAATCAGTAGTCTACTCCGGTGAATGCACTGAAGCTTGGGGGGAATGTACCTCGAATTGAGTCACCATGCTAGGGGCATGCAAACTTATTTCAAGCATAATTTGTTTCTGTTTCAAGCTTGTGTAAAAATGAAACTGGTCCCAAGCGTAGTTTATCTTTGTTTCAAGCTTGTGTAAAAATGAAACCATCCTAATTTTACCTCTTGTGATTTCCATTTTATTAGCCCATTTTTCTAGATGAACCTTGGTTTTCTCATTCCGTCGTCCCCATATACTTGGCCAATCGTATGCCTTCACTTGAATGTTTTACCCATTTCTAAGGAACTGCTGCGATGAGTGGTCTTGTTAGCCAACCTCTTGATGTTTATTTGTTCTGATCAGTCCCACCATCACCAGAACCAATTTATATTCTTTATACCACTCATTCCTCTAGGAGGAGTCATCTTTCAACTCTTTTCTGACTCTCTAAAATTGCAAAGATTTCCTAGACTCTTGTCGTTTTGAACTCATTAAATGGCTGTGAAATGATATCTACCCAGAATATGTTTACCCCTTTTTCAGGCTGGGATGGGTTATTTACGAAAAAGGAATACCTTAGCCTATCGTGACTAAGAGGTTCTCTCAGGCACAGTTTTCTACCTTTCCGGATCTATGAGACTACCTACGAAAAGGGACTGCTGGAGTTTTATTTTCCTCTTCTTTTCAAACTCTCTAAACATGAAAAGGTGTCGAGTTTTCCCTTTTTCAGACTCTTTACAACTAAATGACATCGGAAATTGTCATCATGATGTTATCGAGTTCCTCCTTCCTAGGGCTCGTAAAATGTACTAGGATGGATTTGTCCGAAGGAGAAAATTTTATGACAAGCATATTCTATCCTATTCAAGCTTCTGTAAAAATAAAGAGGTACTCACCAGAAATGGTGGAAAAAAATGGAATTTATTCATTAGTTGTGTCGGGAGTATGTCACTCTTGAACATGACACTTATTTGCAGTTCGTGTCGAGTTGGGATATCTTCACTCTGTCACTTTGCCTCCATGGGTTTGGGAAATCCATTTACCTCTCATTCAATTACTAATCTTATCAACATGAACTCTGATCCTATTTGAGTCAAATGTTGCCAAATTCCATAGTCATGTTGTCGATATGTTCAAGAGAAAACCCTTCTACAGTTTATGCATTCTTGATCCTCTATTTCAGTATTGATTAACACTCATATTACATCCTCTGTTTCATGTTGATGATGTGGGATTAATTATGACCCTCCTTCGACAAATCACTTCCTGTCGAATTCAGCTCATTATCAAGGAAGTTGCTCTAGAGACTCCCTTCTAGTACCTTGGAGTGTAATATCCTAAAATGGAGAATGAAGTAATACTGAAACACAATGTAAGAACTGCAGAAAAGAAAACAATAAATATATATACACATCAGAATGCACATAAATAGCTAAGCCATTTTATTAATTTGGAGGTGCAAAAAGAAAGTACAATAGTGCTCAAACTATGAGACACCCAAGCCAGAAGAGTAGCCTAGAATTACCCTGCAATGATATCCCAAGAGGGATTGCGTAATTGCTGCTCTTCTGGAAGGTAAACTGCATTGTTCTTGCTGCAATTGTAGGGACTGGAACTGCTTGAAATATAGAAAGTCATATCTACACAGAATAGTAGCTCAAGTGATGCTGAAATTGTAGATCTGGGCTCAATGATGGATTCCCTAGATAACCCAGGAGGTGTTTCTCAGATATGTAATTCTAAGAAAAACTTCCCCTTAGGGCTTCACTTATATGCTGCTAGGAATGCAGATTTGAAGCTAGATCTGATAATATGATGGCTGCAATGATGAACAATCAAATCTATGCAAGAAGGGTTGATCCCTTCAATAGATCCTTGGACTAAAAGCTCAAGATTTATCTCCTCCAATATCCTCCACTGAAAATAGTTGTTGGATGAACAACAACTTCAGCAAAATGCGCTGATAGAGAGGGAGGCTTATAAGCCTACTGCTAGATGTGTCAAATCAACTCCTAAGTGATGGAAACAATAGATCCAATGTGAGCAGATGACCCTCACATGATTTCCAACTAAAATAATAGAAACTTTCTTCCTCCAATAGATCTACAGGACAGGACTGCGCAATCCTTGAAGGAACAGTTGCTGCATGGAGGTATAACAAAATGTCTTGAATGTCAGATATAGATATGTTGCTCCTGAAAGGCTAAATCTGAAGAACAAAGTGGTAGGATGAATCCTCCATTGGTTTCCTAGTTGGATGCTAGAAACAACCTCTTGAAGATGGCACCAATGCCGATGGCACTAATGCCTGATATGGAATGAAGAACAATCCTCTTTCCAGAGCTACTCAAAGAAAGAGGTAGGATTCCCGCTCAGGAACACCCTGCAAACTCTGCTAAACAGCCCAAGTCTGCATAGAAATGTCCTAAGACAAATCTAGATCTAAACAGATCAAGAAATGAATAATCCAAATCATGTCTTCCATTGTGCCTTCACCTTCATTATTTGCATGAGCCTTCCATAGCCTGGGCCCATTCCAAATCTGTGTTGTACATGTGGACAACCTCTCCATGTTTAACTGCGCTGTTGATCCATGTCCTCCATCATGTTCATATGGGGTGATCACCCTCTCCATCATGCATGCATCAAATGCATCATTTCCTCCATTGTCTTATCATAAGTGCTTAATGATCTTCTTTGAATGCATTATGATCTCAGTTGACCATATCAAAGATCCTTATGATTTTATATTTAATATCCATGATCTTATTTGACTGTTTCATCCTCCATAATCTATCTCATAAATGAGACATGATCTCCATTAATGGAGTTGCTCCACTACTCCATGTTTTTAGATCTAGATCTAGAATATCCACATTCACACATTAAAATTGGATTTTATTCATATTTGAGGTTTGTGGGTCCTGCAACCCTTTTATTTACTTAATTCATTAAGAAAATCAAGAAATCTAATATTCCAAATATGATTTGAAAATTTGGGAATATTACATTCCCCCTGGAAAAATGTTTGCTTGTCCTCGAAACTTAAAAGTAGATGCAAAAATTTATTCCCCTCAAATGGCATCCACATAAGGAAGGCTTCCTCAATTTGTTGTGCAATGTATTATGAATGTTTGGTTCCAAAGTTGTCTTTTCATGAAAGAATAGAATGACCTCAAGCGCATAATATCCCAAAATAGGGAATTTCTACAACAATAAGAATATCTTAAGATATTCCTAAGTTGGAGCTTCAGAAATACATGAACATAACAATGGATGTTAAATTATGAATAGACTCATATGATGTGTTAAAAACACATAGCCATCACTTAAAGCTACAACATCAACTCAGACTTCATTGTATGATCCAAAAGTTGGGGAAAAGCAACAAAATAAGGCCTAAAAACGTTATTCCCATATATTTTTATAATAATAGAGGAAAATAATGGTGGTATCCCTTATATTATGTCATATGGGACTTACATACCAAATGGGAGAAAAAACAAATCACTCTAGCTAAGTTAAACAGATCTCCCGGTCCCAAAATGGCTCAAAATTGCCCAAACTCCATGACTTAGCTTATGCAGAATTTACTGAAGCATAAAAAACATTATTTTATTAGGGTTTATGATTCAATATAATTTTAATAGAAAATATGGAGTGTATTACATCATATCAAGGAGAAAAATGGAGAAAAAGCCTCTTTTACGCATTATAGAAATGACCCGGCAAGGGTTCTATGAGAGTACAAGTGCAAAATGTCAGATATGCAGATATGGATCTGAAAATGACATATTATAACTGAAGCTATGTCTTTATACAGCTGAAAATTACATGGAATGAAGGAAAATCCTTACAAACTTTCCGGGAGAAAGGTTGGACTTTTCCCTGAGAAAGCAACTCAAACTTGAGGGGATTGACCCTCTCACTACAACACTACAAGAAATGACACAGTTCCTGCAAGGGACTACGATGTAGATGATGGGATTACTTTGGCCAAGTGCCAAGAAGTGAAAATCTGCTTTGTAATACTTCCTCACTGATATCTCAAAGGAAAGAGAACCTCCTCCTCTGAAAAACAAGTGCGGCAAGTGGTGTTGTTAACCCTCACTGCAACACCCTACAACACAAAGTTATACTGCTGCAGAAGTAATGTTGTAGCTGAAAGAGGATGCTTGGCCTCAAGCTTGTATGTGAGGCAAATTAGTACACTCCTTCAAGAGGCCTCTCAAGAAAGGAGAAGGATTCCTAAACAGGAAATCCTTGTGCTAAGCAGCACAACAATCTCAACTAAACAGTTGCAGAAAGAAAAATAATCTTCTAGACCAAAATCAAATCATAAGCATAAACGTGTTATGGCTGCCTTGCCCTCCTTTTAAACATGTGTGAGCCTCCTTTCCTTGGGCCCCACTCATTAGGGTTTCCTTCACCAAGGAATCTTCCTCCCACTTGCACTGCGTTGTCTCTATGGATGGTCTCCTCCTCTCATACTTGCGCTGTTGACTTGGTCAAACTTGACCTTGTCCCCATGCATTTATCCCTGTTCACACATGAGAGTGTGAAATCCAGTTGCTATAATGATCCCCTTTCACACCAAGAGGGTTTTTATGCCAATTTTAGTTATGGGTCTCCTCCCCTATTTATTCATCTACTAAGTGTAAAAATCAAAAATTAATATTCCCCTTAGCTACTTGCTAAAGTAGGACTATTACACCAGCTGTGTAGTTAGATGCCCTCCTCTCACCATGAAGTACCAAATGACAACCATATGATGTCCAACATCATCTTCAATACATGAGATAAATAAAATAAAGTGGTTCTTCCCACAAAGGAAAATTTCCATCTCACAAATCATTTCTTCATTCCATGTTTCATAAAGTAAATTGAGCATTGACATGCTCTCATCCTTAGCCCTGTTGGCCTTGTTGGATCCAAGAATCATTACAACGTTATGCAAAAGAATAAGGAAAGGATTTATATAGGTAGACAAATATGTCAAACCATATTCTCCTAATAGTAATCACCAGATTAAGGCCCTTTGTTGCCATCCTCCATCTCCTCCATGTAAGATGGACAAGCCAAACTCCCCCAAAAGAAACCAAAGAAACAAGAGATCTTGTTGCTTTCTCTCCTCCTCATGTGTATCATGGAGCAAAAACATACTGATTGACATGTAGAATTTCACATCAGCCCAATACAAATAAATGCCATCAATACACATCTTGAGAGCATCATGCCAAGCTTTTCCCAATACAAAACACATAGACATAGGAGATGTCATGTGGTGGCCAAACTCTCTCAAGGGAAAACAAAATGAGCATGCCTTCTTTTTCTGCATTTTATCATTGATATACAATGCATGAATCAACAAAACATGAGCTATTGGGTGGTAATCGTACTCACCCAAGAGTAGCCAGCGCAACCATGCCTCCTTCTCCATTTCATAAGTGTTTTTCAAGGCATGGATCAAAGAAATACGAGCCTTTGGGTAGTGACAAAAATCTTCCAAAAGCAACCAACGTAACCAAGCTTGCTGGCCTATGTCATATATTTTCAAGTGGTCATGCAAACTCTTGCTTATCATCCTCACCGACTCATCCCAATGTGGATAATGAGTGATGTGCTGCATAATCATGGTATCCTCCCTTTGTAGAATACCATTTTCCCCAAACTGATGGAGAAATTTGCACTTCACGAAATGTTGAAGTGCACCACCAATGAGATCTCTCAAGGAGATTCTATTTTCACCGAAGGCCCTCCAAAAACAAATAGGTGTTGGATTTGTTTTAGGTAGAAGTTTCTCTTTGAGCTGTGAGATGCTCATTAAGAAAGGGTCATCTAGAAAGGAGAAAATATTTCTCATCTCAAGATGTCCACCATATACCATCTTTAACTCCATTTCTTCTTTAATGAAGCTACCTTCATAATGCTTCAAGAATGATGGGGCCTTTTCATTCTCACGCTGTAATAAGTGATAGCACTCAGAGATTTGCACTATCACATGTGTCACTAAAGAAAGGCAGAATACTGATCTCATAACCAGTTATTGTACATAGGATCATGCTAATCCCATTTTCTGAAACTCTACAATTCAACTCAAAATGTTGAATGTAGCTCAACAATGATGAACTGGGATAGTTCTTAACCTCCTCCTTGATTAGATCAAGGGTCCTCTGCGCTGTGATATGTTTCTGCTTCAAATCAACATTTTGTTCTAACCCTTGGTTATGCATTGGCCCTGATGACATGTCTTCATAAGTTTCAATAAGATTTACTAAAAAAATATGTGATGAAAGTTCATGCATACCTTGGATCAACTGATGTGTGGGAACCTCTTGCCAGAACACAAGAGTTCCTCCAACCGGGATAATAGTGTCTCCAACTGCTGGTAAGAGTGATGGTTGCTCCTCTCCAAGTGTACCAGCGCTGGAATATTCCTCCTATTCCTCATCAGGGATAATTTTAAGGATGGAAAATTACCTTGAAGTTTAAAAAATTGGTGAATCTCACTAGTTCCTAATATGCAAACTATAAAATGTTTATTGATGTATTTGTAAAATTATTCAAATTTATAATGATATTATACATATTGTATATATAATGTGGGCGATTTTTAATGTGAAATAATTTTATATTGTAAAATTTGGGCGAATCATTTTTATAAAAAAATGGAAATTGGAAAATCTTTTTTTTGGAAAACCCATGGAAAATTAGCCTATCTGTGAATATTAGCCCCCAAAATTTTCCATGTTCCTCATGCATCCCCTGAATCATGTGTGAGACTCTATGTGTAAAGAGCTCAAGACTATATTGCAAGGTTGCAAGTGTCTCTTCTCCGGATACAAGTACTTTTGCAGCTGGTGGCGAAAGTAGTGACCTCTTGTCCAGAGTGACAAGATTGACATCCTCCTTTCTTTCCTTAGGGAATGTCATTTTGTGACACACCTCTATTTTTCTCACATAAAATTCCTTCCTCAACTTGTGAAATAAATCTGAATATTTAGTCACCTTTGCATGCTCCATGTGACCAAATCACCAATCGTTGGCTTCACCTAAAAGATGAAGTGTTGCAATTTGAATAGCCTCTCCTTCAAATACAGGATGTAGCCTAAAAAATGAATCTAACTCTTTCTTGAAAGCCTTAACAGTGCTTGAGATCAAATGTAGGCAAATAGAATCTATTATGCCTCTTCCTTCTATTGCTGCTATATGATCCTCTTTCTTCTTTGATTTTGAAGAATTGTTGGAGAGATAGCTTCTCCTTGAAAGCTATAGATTGTGCTTTTTACTGTTAAAGATATAGACTGAGAGTCTCATGAGTCTTAGGTTCATTCCTTTCTTCCCTTCTATACCTCTCACTTCCTTCAGAAAAAGTGGTTATAGTAGATCTATGAGGAGATCTATGATTCTCTGGTCTTCTTCTTCTTTGTTGATAGGAAGTGCTTGGACCTTCCTTATCAATTATTCTTCTTGGATATTCTTTCTTCCTTTCCTTCTTCATTTGATTGATCTCCTTGGAGAGATTTTGCATAGATATAAAGAAATGTGTGGCATATTTCTCATCCTCCGTGATAGATCTCATCTATCGGCTTCTTCTTTTGATGCAAAAGATGAAGTGTCCAAAGTGTCCATAAGATGAGCCAAAGGTCATGCTCTGATACCACTGTAATATCCCAAAAGGGAGAATGCAGTAATACTGAAACACAATATAAGAACTACAACAAAGAAAACAATAAATCTATATACACATCAAAATGCACAGAAATAGCTGAGCCATTTTATTAATTTGGAGGTGCAAAAAGAAAGTACAACCGTGCTTAAAATATGAGACACTCAAGCCACAAGAGTAGCTTAGAATGACCTTGCAATGATATCCCAAGAGGGGTTGCATAACTGCTACTCTTCTGGAATGTAAACTGTGTTGTCCCTACTGCAACTGTAGGGACTACATCTTCCTGATAGATATAAAGTCAGATCTAGTGAGAATGGGAGCTCCGATGATGCTGAAATTGTAGATTTGGGCTCAATGATGTATTCCCAAGATAACCCAGAAGGGGTTTCTCAGATCTGTAAGACTAATACAACCTTCCCCTTAGGGATTCACTTATATGTTGTTGGGAATGCAGATTTGAATCTAGATCTGATAATATAATGGCTGCAATGATGAACAATCAGATCTATGCAAGAAGGGTTGATCCCTTCACTAGATCCTTGAACTAAAAGCTCAAGATCTAGTTCCTCCAATCTCCTCCACTGAAAATAGTTGTTGGATGAATAACAGCTTCAGAAAAATGTGTTGTCAAAGAGGGAGGCTCATAAGCCTATTGCTAGATGTGTCAAATCAGCTCCTGAGTGATGGAAACAATAAATCCAATGTGAGGAGATGATCCCTCACAGGATTTCCAGCTGAAATACTGGAAACTTCCTTCCTCCAATAGATCTACAGGATAGGACTGCGCAATCCTTGAAGGGACTGCTGCTACCTAGAGGTATAACCCAATGGCCTAAATGCTAGATATAGATCTGATGCTCCTGAAAGGCTGGATCTGAAGAAAAATGTGGTAGGATGAATCCTCCACTGGTTTCCTAGCTGGATGCTAGAAACAACCTCCTGAAGATGGTACCAATGCCTGATAAGGAATGAAAAACAATCCTCTTTCCAGTGCTACTCAAAGAAAGAGGTGGGATTCTTGCTCGGGAGCACCCTGTGCTAAACAGCACTGCAAACTACACTAAACAGCCCAAGCTTGCATAGAGTTGTCCTAAGACAAATCTAGATCTAAACACATCATAAAATGAATAATCCAAATCATGCCTTCCATTGTGCCTTCACCTTCATTATATGCATGAGCCTTCCATAGCCTAGGCCCACTCCAAATATGTGTTGTACATGTGGACAAAGTCTCCATGTTTTACTACATTGTTGATCAATGTCCTCCATCATGTTCATATGGGGTGATCACCCTCTCCATCATGCATGCATTAAATGCATTAATTCCTCCACTATCTTATCATAAAAGCTTTATGATCTTCTTTGAATGCATTATGTTCTCAGTTGACCTTATCAAAGATCCTTACAATTTTATATTTTAATGTTCATGATCTTATTTGATTGTTTCATCCTCCATAATCTACTCATAAGTGAGACATGATCTCCATTAATGGAGCTTCTCCACTACTCCATGTTCTAGATCTAGATCTAGAATATCCACATTCACATGTAAAAAAAAGTGGTTTTTATTCATCTTTGAGGTTTTTGGGTTCCTCCACCATTTTATTCACTTAATTTATTAAGAAAATCAAGGACTCTAATATTCCAAATATGATGTGTAAATTTGGTAATATTGCATGGAGCTTGCATGCCTCAATGGCAAGTTCTTCGCATTCGATAATAGGTCCACATCATTGGCATTCGATCGAGTGATTCTACGGGTGTTTGACGTCAGATCACTGTTCACATTCCGTGGATTGTACCTATTGTACCTTGAGAGCCATTGTCATTATTGGTGGTTTCTCTCATGCCTGTTAACAACTTTCATCATTGGCTAGTAATCAGGTGATTTTCTTGCATGTTTGACTTCAGCTCACATATTTCGCATGCTTGAATTTGTACTTGTTCGGTTTGAGATGGAGCACAAGAGCCTGGGTTTTTTCTGATAAGTTCTAGGTTGTGGGACATTGTGGTTTATCATGATTTATCACATGACTCTTTTGATCGGATGGTTGCGACCATACCCGAGTCTATTTATTGATCCTTATTGCTGGATGGTTGCGTCCATACCTTAGATCTCATTTTTTATATGTACTCTATTATGGATGGTTGCACTCATGCCACATGTTCATGTATCAGAGATATCAGTTGTATTTTTACTTGCATGTCTTCTAAAAACAATATTTGGTTTGAACACATTCTCGTAAATATTTTCACCCCTCCCTCTCTCTCGGGCCTCATGCTTTAGGGGGCATATGCTACACAACATTTTTTCACCATCCCTGTAATCCCCATCCCACACGTTGGAGGATCATTTTTTTGTCTAATAATAAGTTTCATGCCTTGCAAAGACCATCATTTCATCCCTTGCCATGAAGAAAACATTCCTTCTGTTGACAATTTCCTGAGCAGACCATCAGAAACACATGTTTTTGCATTGGCGCTGGTAGACCATTATGCCCTCGTGCCAATGAGGAAGATCAACACTGGGCCCCATGCCCATTGGAACTCTGTCCCAGTTAGCCACCCATGCCAAGATGTTTTTGGAATGTTTTTTAAATATAGAGGCAAAGTTTCCATGCTAACAAACTTCGTCGGCAAGTCAGCCTAGGTGGTTCGACTGAATAACCATGACCACCCTCTTTTGGCCTCTTGTTTACACCTTTTGGGGAAACCTCCCAAAGGATAAGGCCTCCCTTCCACCATTGTATGGATCCAAACTTCCTCCTCTCCCTCTATAAATAAAGCTATCTCCCATTGATACACTAGCTGAAAAATTATAGCTGAATGGATTAAGAGAATTGTTGAACATTTTTCTAGTGAGACAGACCAGAGAAAGAGAAATTTGTCGAGAGAGAGCTTAGGTTTGTGTCCTTGCCTCATCCCAATTCCCCAATGATCCTTCGATATGCGCTTCGACTGAACCCATTGAAGGAGGTTGCAACATCAAGGTTCCAGTTGTAATCGTTTTCTTCTATTTATATATACATGACCATTGTCTGGTTCCCATCTTGTGTTAATATTTTTTATTTTACAAAGTGTGTTTAGTCCTCCTTGATTGACTAGTTAGCTATGAATGCAATTATTTTATTGTATATTACTCTTTCTTTGATCTTTGTGCAAAAATACGAGTACCATTGCTGAAGGACAGTGACCTGGGGGGACAAAGATCAAGAGGCCGCCACTACTACAGCTACGACAATCACATTAGACTCCAGGTAGGACAATCTATCCCAACCTATTTCATTCGTTGGCTAGGAACCTACACATTAGTTTGTTCCCTTGTTGCTAGACCCACTCTAGGCCTAGAGGGATCATCTTTGTCCACAAAGAGGATTTACCTATACAACATCATCCTAAGCACGCAAAGTGATAGTGGATTGGGACAAATCGGGGGATCTGAGTTTCTTCCAAACATAAGCAGACATGACATAGGTCAATGCACCCTCGTCAATGATACATCTTTGAACATGGGCATTACAAATATTGACTGGTATTTGGAAGGAAACGAATGAAGGTAAAGGGGGATGTTATGACTTGTCAACATCAAAGACGATGAAATGATATTCTGAAGGATCCACAACACCCAAAGCAGATAATAGATATTTTCGTTGTGATCGGCATGTCTGGAGGACTTCCAACATTGACATGGTGGAAAGGGACTCGACCAAGTCATCTACTATGTTGTAGGTGTAGGTAGATTTGGCAGAAGAAAAATTTCAGCATAATGGCCCTTTGGGGATCTTGGGAATGATCTCTGCCTTAGGCTGAGGGATCTATAAGGGAACATTTGGTGTCAGAATGGACTCTATGGATACTTTGGTTTGGGACTTGGTTGAAGACATAGTGGGTTGCTTTTCATATTGACGCGACCATGTTTAAAGGTTGACATTAGCGGTATTGACCTCTTTAGAATTCATCGTGATAATCTGGTAATTAGGGGTACCAAACTGCAGGGGTTGAGGGGTAGCCTCACCTTGAGGGGTTTGGGCAACAACATATCTGTTGGAGCAGGGTCCCTTAGGACCACATTTTTGAAGAAATAATAGTATTTTTTTGTAATTTTTGTGTCGTTCACACTAATAAATGCACAATTCAAGGGGCTTTGGGGTAGGTCAAAGCCCCTTCATGAGTTTTAATGGGCTAAAGGTTAAAACTAGGAGTCGCAAACCATAGTTTGCAGACCTTAGGATGAGCACAGGTTAAGATATAAACATAAGTCTAAATCAAGTCAGATAATTAAGTATTAATTAATTTTATTTAAGATTTTGATCTATGTTTGAGCTTTAAAGCGGATTCATGTAAGTGTCTGTGTCTAAAGGTCTCCTGCTGGTTTTGTGCGTGGGGACCCTAGTCCGGTTGTGTGCAAACCCCACTGGCTGTGTGCGTGGGTGAAACTGAAGGATTGTAAAAGGTTTTATGAATATTGATGAATAAAGAAGTGTTTTGGGATAACTATGAGTACTAAATGCATCTTTGATATGTTTATGTGTACTATTTCTGTTTAATGCTTCAAGTATATTATTTGTGATTGGATAAATTGCGTACTTGTTTTCTGCTTTATATGAATTTTAATTGCATGGATCGATTGTTGTAAGGGATGAATACTACATCATTAATATAATTAAAATGACTGCATATCTACTGTCTAGGCGTGTGCACCAGATCAACCTCTAATACTTGGTCTAGGGTTTCTGGTTAGGGTTCCTGGTTACGATTTTCTAGTGCGTAGGACAGTGAGTTATTGTTATAGATCTAAGGACCCCCGCATCATTTAATTCTCTCTCAGGGTGTGGAAACCTGGTTCCATCACCCCCCCATACTTCTTCGGGTGAGACTTTGGCCTGCACAAGTAGGTTACTACCGAAATGGCCACTAGTAAGATGGTTTTGTTGGATATGCATAACTTTGAACCTGGGACAGGACCCCTCAAGCCAAAAAATGGTTCTGTTGCCGGGACCTGGATCATTTTGAGAGATATTGGGTGATGTGGCATTCATCAAAGACTGAGTTAGAAGACTGGTTTGAGAAAATAATTATGGAATTTTCCATTAAGGAAAACAAAAGTAAGAAGTTGTCTACTGAAGATTGGAAACAAAAGTATATTTTCACAGAGGTTCACAAAATTTTATTTGTGACCTTTGCACAAGAATTATAGGAGTGGTTATCAAGGTTAGCTAAGTTCCAAACCTATTGGAAGGACGATAAGTTCACTAAGTGGATGCCTGAGTTGATCCAACAGTTAGAGAAGACTAATAAATCCATCACCCGCACTCCATATCATTGGGTTGACAACATTTTGGGTGGGTTTGTAATAGAGTTTGCAGTAGATTAGTTTGTGTCATATTCTGAAGCTAAAAGGAGGTTCTTCAAAATACTGAGAGGTAAATTCATACGCTCTCTGCCCTTGCTGATTAAGATGCTATTCTATGAAAAAAGTGTTTTTTGCATTCACACTAAGTGAATGACCCCAAATGAGCTGGAAAGCACTACATGCAACAGAGAGTAATTTCAGATTAACCAGAGAGGAGACAGATCTGTATACAGGCCTCTGAGAAACTTTCCTGATAGTGATATAGAGAGAGGTGAGGCTACACGCGCCGGAGGTAGCCCTCCAACTTCTCATGAATCGAACTCACACAAAGGTAAATCATCTCCTACTCAACCTCCACCACCTCCAAAAGAAGATATGGCTGTGTAGATGAAGATACCCACCTTCAAGGGTGTGGGAGATGAGGACATGAATAGGTTTTGGTTTGTTGCAAATGTAGTATGGACTTCGAAAAATGTTAACACTAAATTTATCAAGAGAGCGCATATATCTATGGCATTTGAAGGTCATGCAATGGACTATTTTATGGGATATCTGACTCAGCACACTAACAATACTATTCATGAGATCAAGGACACTTTGAAATAGTAGTTTATAAAACCAATTTCCTACTCACTGTGTGTAACAGAGTTGAAAGAATTCGAACAAGAGCCAAATGAATCAGTCTGGGAGGCAGATCAATGGTTGAAGGGAGGATTTATCTATGATGATAAGTAGCATAAGGATTGTTTTATGCCATGCTCTTTCCACATATGTGCGGGCCTATGAATCAGCAGAAGATTGACTCTCAGGCTGAAGCTCTTGAAGTTTCCATGAAACTGGAAGCCGAGTCCAGAGCTGAAAACCAATTCGGAACTCTGCAAATCCAAAATCAATTGGAAGCGATGCACTTCGAGATTCAAAACCTGCGCAGAGACAGAGGGAAGGAAGTTGGTGCAAATTTATGGTGTATATCTTGTAAGGGTTTTGAGCACAAAAAATATCAGTGTACTTTGTTTCAAGATTACATGCAAGCGAGACGGCCAAATCCATTGTGCCCCAGGGATGTTGCAGGACTGAGTGGTACTCCCACACTGTGGTACGCTGAATTTAAGGTAGTGGGATGGCATGAAGCAAACCATTTCCCTTGATTAGGGATTTATGTGCTAGAACTGAAGCAACAATGGTGTAGGTTTTTCTCTTTGGTTTGCCACGATGAGCACCACTGTCACACATTCGAGCTAATGATGGATTTTTCCAACCTCTATATAATACAGACTAACCCATCTTCACAAGCATCTCCCTCTAGGTTGGTGGATCTCCAGCCAGAGGAAGGGGAGGAGGGAGAGGTGGAGGTGTAGGTTGTGGAAGAGGAAAACTAATTTTCTATAACTGTGGAGACATTGGACACTATGCGCGTGATTTTCCGAACCCTACATGATATCCTATAGGTGTTTTAGATAGTTTGATAATGTTATTGAAGATTTTCCCATTTTGATTGCTAGAATGCGAGAAAAACAACAATATACACCTACACGAAATATCGAAATGGTTAAAGATAAGCCACAAGATGATGACCCAAGTGTAAACATAATTACACGTGGTGGTGCTACCACCAGAGAAGATGAGGGAAAGAAGGTTGATCCAGAGAAATTGATCATGGAGGCCTTGGAAAATAAGGAATGATTCAACCTGCAAAAGGAAAACGAAACTTTTGTAGAAGCCAGGAAGGACTTTGTTGATATAGGTGCATCCACATCCAAGTCAATCATGGAAGCGAAGATTGATGATGAAGTCAAACCTTTCTTGCAAGCCTGCATTAAGCTATTGCATAACTAGAAAGTAGTAGACAAACTTCAAGCCCTGATAGATAGTTGCGCAAATGAGGAGTTGCCTTGAATTGAGAGTAAGGATATGAAAAGGATCTGTAAGAAAAAGAAGAGAACTGGTCGGGAGATGTGCATGACTGTACAAATTGGAGAGTATGAGATGGATCAATTCATCTTGGACTTAGGGTCTGATGAAAATTTTCTACCTAAGTAGACCTGGAAAAATATGGGCTAAGAAAAGATAGAATAGTCCAGCATTCAGCTACGCATGGCTAATCAGCAAAAGGCCATTCCGCTTGGAATAATCCCACAGGTTTTGGTATACATTGTTGGAGTAAAGGTACGTGAAAATTTTGAAGTAATACAAATTGTGGATGATGCAGACCCCTACCCTGCGTTGCTAGGGGATGGACTAGGCCATCGATATGGGAGGCATCATCAACTTGAAGCAGAGGAGTATGGTTTTTGGGAACAATGGTACTCAGGTTATAGTGCCCTTGGATCATGTGGAAGGGGAAATATATACAGAGCTAGTGCATGAAGGAGATGATGTTGACCATATCTATAATTTGAATGCACGAGATGAGGATTGGATCAACCCTACAGCTAATGGGATGTTGAATTGGAAAAAGGATAACTCATGTTTCTTATATTCGGATGGAGATATGGAGAACTGGAAGAATCGTTTGCATGATGTCTCTGCGTTGCGCTACCTCAAGTTCACTAAAAATTTGCAATGCATCTCCTTAGAGGTAAGAGAATTTCCCTATTTTGATGGTTCTGGTACTGTTGTATTATTTTTTGAAAATTTGGAAAAGGTTGTCCCGGAAGAGTGGAGGTCCTGGGAACTTGATCTTGCCATGCACACAACTCCAACATGTTGGTGGGATACAGAAAAAGTTAGCTTTAAAATAAAATGATAATGACAATGAGAATTATCAAAGTGAAGAATAAATGGAAAAACCCTCCTATTTATAACAATATATTGAGGTATCCTCAATAATGGTGAATATTAAGATATTATTAACCAAGATCTAGATCTAACTCCTTGTAACATTTTATTATATTTTGTTGGAGGGAAAAGTTATATAAATTGGTTAAATACCTTTATTTAGAAATAATAAACAAATAAATGATTTATTTATCATTTCAAGAATGCGGTTAAGGAATAATAATAAAATAATGATTTGTTTAATTATTCCTAGGTGATTTAGTCAAATTTAACAAGGAATAATAACTAAATTGGTGCTTATTCCTCTGAAAAATAACAGATTTATCTGATATTTCTCTAAATGGGTTAAATATAATGAGAATATTATTTAAAAATGGTTTATTTAATTATTCCTCATGAGGTTTCTTTTTTTAACCAGAAATAACTTAATAAAATATGGTTTATTAAATTATTTCTTATAGTGAAAGCAATTTTACTATGGTAAATTGGTCCTACATGGTGTACTTCTATCCATCTAATTAGAAATGTTTCTATGAATAATTTTTTGTTATAACAATAAGAGTGAGATTTCCCTAACCTAGAATAACCCCGATGCTACAAATCTACACATGCGAATATATGAGCTAAAGTCAAGCAAGGTAGAAACTGCCTGATTACCATCCAATGAGGTAAACTAGTAACAAACGCGAGGGAATCCACCAACGAGGAAAATGGATCCAAAGGTACCTAGTACAATATAGTAAGTGTGAATAGATGAGTTGATGTCAAACACCAATGAACTCGACCAATTAAGAGCCAATGATGTGAACCCATTGTCGATATCGAGTAAGCCTGCCACTAAGGTCTACAACCTCCAAGGTAAAACCGGTTCCAAGATCAAGCTCATGGATAATGAGCTAAAGTCGACAGGAGAAGGTCCATCGAAGGAGCACCTTAATGTATCCCTCATCAATCAACAGGGAACACACTAGGATGATGTGATGTATGGATGAATTCATGAAGTGATGAAGTACAACTGAAATAAGGATGGCTGACTCAAAAAGGTCAATAGGCTACTTCATATGGCTAAAATAGGCCGATACTTCCCTTAAACACATAGAGACATGACATAAGAGTGAATTGGAAGCATGAAAAAATGAGCAACATGTGATATCATGCAACGATGCAAGAGGCATCAAGGAATGCTTCATATGGTTGGAAATTGCTCCATGTGATATCATTAGAAATTACAAGGACTTGTTGCTATGTGATCTAGTGTCTGATTAGATCACCAGACATAGATAAGACTAAGAAGACTCATTAAATCCCAATCCCATATGATCATCAAGCAACATAAAATCGAGTTTACACTATGAGGAAGGGAAATGTAAACTTGCCTCCTTGTTGTTTGGGGATGTATCTTGGTCATAGTAGAATCCTCGTGCTCCACTCAAGTGATCTGCTTCATCCACTCTCGATTTCAACACCTGCACACAATCACAAACACTCATGGAAGACAAGAGATATTCGTTAGAATATCGTTAGATAAAAAATGATATGAACCAATTACAAGATCTGATAAAACATAATTATGTAAGGGAGAGAAAATAGATCTTCATTAATCACATAAAATAATACAACTCTTTATACCTTCGCTTCTGCGTCTCCTCTCCATGATCCGATATATTTTCCCCACTAGATCTAGGGAATGAGCATGAATATCACTCACATAAGACTAAGATCTCACAAAATCTCTATATTGTGGGAAAACAGTAGCATGGGATCAAGATATCATCTCGTCAAAATCCCGACTCTCCAAAACTCAAAAACTCTAGCCTAACCCTCTCAAATGATCCAATATAAATATGTAGAAGATAGGTCCCATGAGGATGAATACGGATGCCCAGGATGACAAGAAGTTACATAAGATTATAATTGATGAGTCCTAGCCACCTTGAATAGGTAAGGAATCCAACTGATATCCTAGGGACTAAGTCATTTCAAAACATTCCTTTGGCCACAGACACATAAAGGGAAAAATAGGGCCCTAGCTGCGATCACAATAGGGTCTAGTAGCGACTATGGGCCTTTTGTCACAGGAACAAGCCTTCCTTCCTGCGGCTAAGGGTCAAACTGATTCAAAAAGTCACCATGTGTCAGGGAAAAGTCATATGATGATGAGGGTTAAGGGTCAGTGATACAAGGGTAGAAAAATAGGCTGATAGCAACATTTAATATGGCCATGACTAACATTTGTAAGCCTAGTAAAGGCAATGTCAAGGATAATGGTGGATTGGATAAGCATCTAGGACCGATATTCTTTGAGGATTTTTAATTTGACGATGAATAACTACTGTAAATCAAGTACATTAATCCAACATAAGGATAGTCCTGAGGATCGCTATTTCTTGGTGTTAAATACTGTGAAAATGGATAAGGAAATAGAATTTTTAGGACATACCTGGTGAACACTTGGGTGGGGTATGTTCCTGAGAGGGAGTGGTGTCCATATTTATGCCTCCCAACATTGTGTTGTGATCTAGTGGAGAGATAGAGCTTGTTTTTCAAGGACTTGGTATTTTAACAATGCTCAATATAATGAAGTAAATCATCATTGATGCTTATCAATATAGATCCTTTCTTGCATGAATATTTCAATTTGAGATTATCCTATTGACTCATTATGAATACCTCCCTAGTTAAGAGGGAGTATTGAAAAATGTAACTAGTATCGACCTTCATAACATAATAAAATAAAATTTGATCATTATTATATTTCCTTTTTGGTCAAAACATATTCTTCATGCTCAAAGAGTCAAAAAAATTATTTTGAGTCAAAGAAATTGTACTTGAGTCAAGTTCAATTTGAAATTTTGTAAATACTTTTTTTTATATTGAGTAAAATTCCACTAAAACTATCAAGTTGTCCCTTGTTGGGAAAAAATCGGCGCGGGGTTGCAAAAGCCACCTATTCGATATATATATGTGTTGGGCGCAACCCAACTTGGCCTAACTTTTGGCTAAGACTCCGCATTTTGTGGAGCAGAGCACACATTGGAATATGCAGTGGAGCGCGAAGTGGACTGTGTAGCGGAATATCTTAATATACCACACGGTAGTGAGGGGCTTCTGGGTGGGTTGATGCCCCATATTTTTGGTAAATGCGCACAATTTTGTAATTGTTTTTGGGCTATAGTTGATTGTTTTAGGGAGTCCATGGTATTTGGACCACGGATCATAGCTTTGATAGATATGTTATGATGACAAATGATATGATGTGCTACTATTGTATCTTTGTACTTTGTAATTTGTAGTAAAGGAAAGGTTTTATAGCTGAGTGCACATAGGCTTGAGTCTGCAGTTGCGATCCAAAAATATTTTTCTTAGGATGTGTTAATAAATTACATGTGAAAATTGTAGCTTTAAAAAAAAAACTTTAAAGGCATAAACGTAAGAAGAGAGAAGTAATTAACATCACACAAGAAGACACAAAATTGATATCAGAGTTCTTCCAAGAGGGACTACGTCTCTAAGCCCTGATCAAATAGTGGAGAGGCCCTCTTTCATTAAGTGAAAAAATTAAAGTACAAGTATAAAATGAAAAATTACACCCTTATACCTCCATAGCTAAAAGTGCCCAAAAATTGAAGACCCCTGATGAAGAAATGGACAACACTGTTGGATTCGTGGCATTGAGTGGTGCAGAATCCATATAAAATTTTCCTGAATCTAACAAAGTGAAAATATGGACCCTTTGGAAAATGGCTCAGATCATGGTTCCACCCCCCTTCTGCATAATTCTCATGGTTCCACCGTCTCGATTTTTGTGCCTGATCTTGGCTACCTGGACGCACTTATGAAATGTAGATTTTATATAATGAAGTGTCGGGCGAACTCCTTGGGGAGTCTGCTAGCTGAATGGTTAGAGATCCTTGGTTTGAGGTAGGGGGTCTATGGTCAAACCCCGCCCCCTTCTAATTAAGGCGAAAAGTGTTTTTATTAAACAAGCCTTTACTTTTTTTACCCACCGTTTATATATTTTAAAATAAGTGTGGCAGGTCGGGCCCACATTGGGCGGCCCACCCCATCATTCCTGCAGCGCGTTTGGACAAGTGGCAAGAGGTAGGGTTAGGCGACGGGGTTGAAAACCCCTTCCCAGCCATATTACATGTGTTTACTGTAATATATGGTGAAGGGTTGGGGCTACAGGGTCACTACTATTGGCCCCACCTATATTTAAAAGTGCATCGACGTAAGGTGTGGGGATGACGAGGTCATGGCCCGCCCTGCCTTTTTTTAATATTTATTTTTTAATCCTTATAACCAAACTGCAGCTTTTTCAATGTTTAGAAATTTAACCGAAGAAGTAAAATTAAGGGACCCAAAAATTTTCCCAGAATATAACCGGAATTGGCAAAAATCTGGTGGCTAGGTTTCAGAAAAGTTTTGTCTCCTTAAGCTTGCCAAGTCACCAAGTCAAACCTCAAACTTTTATTGCTCTTAACTCCTCCATACAAACTCAGAATCAAGTGTCATCTGCGCCGTTAGAATAAAAAATATGATATATTTAAATTGAAATTAAGTTTTCCACATTCCAGACACTTTTATTTTTGAGCCTTTGTACTTAAGCCACTTGTTCTTGGACCTATTTGATCCACCTGGATAATTCCTCCCCACTAACGAGCTTCTGGACCCAAAAATCCTTATCAATGAACAGGAAAGTGGGGGAATTTCTCCCTCACCTTCTCCTTTTCAAGCCATTTGTCTTTACTTGGGTGCATCCCTTTGAAACCAATAGGTAGATATTCCACATCTCCTCGTTGTGAATTCCTAGTTCTTCAATCGAGAATGATTTCCTCTAGCAATTCATTGAGATATTTTGGTGCAAAGTCATCCACTATAGGAACTGATCCTACCTCCTCGGTGTCCATAATCAACGGTGGTTGATAAAGCTTCAGATTCTCGACATTCACGAATGAGTATATCTGCATATATACATGCAAGTCGAGTTGGAAATAATTATTCCCAATCTTCTCCAATATGGTAAATGGACCATATCAGATTGGTCGCAATTTCTTTCCTACCCCCTTCATTCGATCATTGATGATATGGAACCACAGTTTGTCACCAACTTGAAATTTATGGTCGAATCAGTGCTTATCATGTTGGGCCTTATATCAGTCCTAACTCTTTTCCAACTCCTCTTACACTGCTTGGTGAATTTCCTATATCTGTTAGATGAACCGTTGTGTTTTTTCCCTGTCATCACGTCCACTGACATATTCATCCCTTCCATAGATCATGTCAAAAGGGTCCTTTTGTAAGTAACCAAAACATGTCTCAAATGGTGAACGCTGCATAAAGGAATACACTTCTCGATTGTAGGCATGTTTCACATATGGTAGATTCTCATCCCACAACTTGCGATGTTTTTTGCAATAGCCCTACAACAAGTGTACCACGATATGGTTGACGACCTCTCTCTTTCTGTCGGTTTGTGGATAGAATTCCATTCTTCTCTTCAACTTGGTGTCCATCATACACTAGAAGCTGGTCCAAAACTCTCCAAGGAAGCAAGAGTCTTGATATGATACAATCAATGTGGGCAACCCAAAATGGACGCAAACATACTGAAAGAAAAGATAAGAATTTTTCTCAACAATGATCTGATTTTTACAAGGCATTAATATGCACATATTACTAAAGCGGTCTATGACAACATAGAAATAGTCCTGACCCTTTCTATACATTGGAAAACCTCCTACAAAGTCCATCGACACACTTTCCAATGGACGACCCAGAATAGTGATTGGTGTGTAGAGCCCAAGTTTTCTATTATAGGGCTTTGAAATAGAACACATCACACATCCCTTTACAAAACAAGCTACAAAATTTTTCATATGGGGCCAAAAGCAAAACCTTTGCAAATGACAAGGTTTTTTCGACACCAAAGTGACTAGACACAAGAGAGGTGTGTGCCTCTTGAATTACATGTACCCTTTCTGTTGTGGGTATGCACAATTTTCCAAGGTGATACAACAACTTTCCCTGCAAATGATAGTTTTCCACCTGTGAACCATGAGTTATTTTTCATATATTTATTTAAATTCATCATCATTAGCATATTGTTCAGCATAACTTTCAAAAGACAATGAAGCATTATGCAAAATAATAGAAGCAGCAATAGGAGGGCGAGAGAGAACATCTGCTACTTTGTTACTAGTGCCCTTATTATGCTTTATTACCCGATGAAACTATTGTAGGAACCCCATCCACCTGAAATGATGAGATTATTGTAGCTTGGTCTATGACTGAAGGTATTGCAAGGGCTAGTGATTTGTATGGATAATGGTTTCCTTGCCGATTAGGTAGTGTTTCCACTTTTTCACACTTTGGACCAAGGCATACAGTTCCTTGTCGTAAGTGGGGTAATTAATGAAAACCTGGGATAACTTCTTCAAATGGTACCATATCATCTTCTTCTGCTGCAATATTACAACTCCCATGGCGTAGCCATTGGTATTGTTTTCGATCTCAAAAGGTTGTTGGAGATCAGGTAAAGCCAGGACTAGTGCAGTGTTGATTTTATCTTTCAGTGCTTCGAAGGACTTTTGTTGCTTTCCTCCCCACTGAAAGGTTTGTTTGATGCTTGTCAGTGTGTGTAAGGGTGATGCAATAAAAGAGAAGTTGGCAATGAATCTCCTCTAGTACTGTACTGCACCTAGAAAACTACAGACCTATGTTACATTGGTAGGCTTAGGCCATTTCACAATCACCTCAACTTTGGAGGGGTCTATTTTTAATTGACCTTTACTAACAATATGACCAAGGTAAACCAAAGAGTTTTTCGCGAACTCACACTTTGAAATTTTTATATATAATAATTTCCTCTTTAATACATCAAGCACTTTGTTTACATGGCATACATGTTCATCCCAAGTCCTACTAAAGGCAATAATATCATCTAAATAAACAAGGACAAATTCATAAATGAAAGGCCTAAAAATATCATTCATGACCCTCATGAATGTGGCTGGGGTGTTGCACATTCAAAATGGAATTACCATCCATTCGAACAACCCCTTTTTGGTCTAGAAGGAAATTTTCCACACGTCCTACTCTGCAATTCTGACCTGGTGATAACCACTACACAAATCCAATTTGGTTAAATAGATAGCATTATTTAATTGATCTAACAAATGACCTATGTGAGGGAGACGGTATCGATTTTTCATCATGATTTTTTTTAGTGCCCGATAATCCACGCACATCCTCCATGTGCCATCTTTCTTGGGTACTAACACGATCGGTGAGCCACAAGGAGAAGTACTTGACCGAATGACCCCTTGGTTCAAAAATTCTTGTACCTCTTTTTGATCTCCTCCATCTCGATAGATGGCATCATGTACATACCAATATTTGGCAATGGAGCATCATGTTGCAAATGGATCTCATGTTGGATCTCTCATTTCAGAGGCAATCTTCTGGGTTCCTAAAAAAATTCATCATATTTAGAAATGAAATCACATAATTCCTACTTATGAGCCGTATCACATCCTCGGAAAGCATTATATATTTATGCATCTTTTTCTCTCACAACCATGAGCAAGCACCCCTTGTTGGAATTCACCAATCTCTTCATCTACCCTGCACTTACAAGACTGGCACTGACTCTTGTTCGATGAGCTCTTACAATATATTCTATCCCATATTTTTTGATTTGGCATTTATTTTCATGTCAAAATAAAACTTCTTTCCTGTCATAAAGATAGGGGCTCCCTAACACAATACCACATATATCTAATGGTATTACATCCAGTTCTACTTCATCCACTAGTTTAGAATCAATTACAAATTTAACCTTACATTGCTTGGTTACATTTAGTTTTACTTTGTCATGTATACATCCAAGCAGATAAGGTTTTGTATGACGTTTAACCTCTAAGCCTAACTTTTCAACCAAGGATTTTGAGATTAAATTTGATCGAGAGCCTGAATCAAATAAAGTTTCTACTTTGGTATGATTTATGACAACTCTAATATGAAACAACTCAATTCTCTTTCATTCATTAGGAAGAGGCTCATATGTTCAACTAGTGATTTCATGCGATTCAAAATTAATATGAAGAGAATGAGTACCTTTTGTGCCTTCTGCTGTGATCAATGTCTCATCGCTAGAGTCAGATCCAAAGTTCTGTTGCGCAACTGCTACCATATTTTTCTTACACATTCCTCCATATCTCTTTGGCTTCTTTTCTAGGTACAACTTCTAATAATGATCGTCGTCATGACCTTCCTTTTTTCAGTGAGTGAAATAGGGCTTTTCTCCTTCATCCTTCTTCTTTGATGTCGTCTTCGTTAAATTTCCCTTTCCTTTCCCTTTGAATTTTACATTTGAAGGTTTGAAAGGTGGTTTCTTTGAATGATCATCCTTATCATTTCTGACCTTGTTTTCAAGATTAATGGCCTTTACACTGGCCAAGTCAATGGTAGTAGGTTCAAACATTAACAATGAATGTCTAATGTAACTATCTAATGACCCAATGTACTTAGTTACAATTTTAGGTGAATCTAATGAAATGCCCAAACTTAGCACTTGTTTTCTAAATTCCTTGGTAAATCTTTGCACGTTTTGTCTTTTACCTTGCCTTAGGTACTGCCACTCCATTGAGGATTTTTTCTTATAACCTAAGGGATAGAATTGATCTTTAAGTGCAACAATGAAATTTGACCATGAGGAAAGAAGGTTACCAAGATTATTGTTGCCTTGAAGTTTTCTCTCCCACCAGATGAGAGTTGTGCCATTCATTCCAAGAGAATCCAACTAGATCTTTGCCTCATGCTCCACAATCTACAGAATCCTGTAGTAGAGTTCAAGATGCCTAATCTTGTTGTTAAGTTTCTCTACATTACTTTCACCATTATACATAGGTAGATCAAATTTTACATCTAACTTAAAGAAAGGTTTATTAGATGCATTTCCTAAATTCCTATGATGATGGTGAGAAGAGGAGGAAGAACTTTCTCTCGCTCGAGGAGAAGAACGTGGATCTCCTCCACCATCACCATGCGCTGAAAATTTTCCTTTTGAAGCATTCTCCCCTACTTTCTCCAGTTTCTCATGTTTAGAGAAAAACTTATACAAATGATCTTCCACGGTGTAGAAGGTCTTGCGGAATTTGAGCTCATCCTCATGTCTAAAATTGTTATCCATGTCCCTTCTCCGATGTGCATGCCCCGCTTCAGGATCAAAAGATTGTAGCGTCCCTTCTCCTCTACGTAGCCTATTTCTAGTTAGCATACAAGCATGCAATTCACATCTAAAAACACTTCCTCTGATACCACTTGATCCAAAAATATTTTTCTTGGGATGTGTTAAATAATTACATGTGAAAATTGTAGCTTTAAACAAAAAAATTTAAAGGCATAAACATAAGAAGAGAGAAGAAATTAACATCATGCAAGAAGACATAGAATTGATATCGGAGTTCATTCAAGAGGAACTATGTCTCCAAGACCTGATAAAAAAGTGGGGAGGCCCTCTTTCATTAAGTGGAAAAAAATGAAAACTACACCCTTATACCTCCATAGCTGAAAGTGCCCGAAAATTGAAGACCTCTTATGAAGAAATTGACAACATCATTGGATTCGTGGCATCGAGTGGTGCATAATCCATATAAAATTTTCCTTAATATGAAAAAGTGAAAATATGGACCCTCTAGAAAATGGCTCAGATCATGGTTCCGCCCCCCTCTTGCACAGTGCTCATGGTTCCACTGTCTTGATTCTCGTGCCCTCTCCTGCCTGCCTGGGTGCACTTATTAAATGCAAATTTTATATAATGAAGTGTCGGGTGGACTCCTTGGGGATTAATTGAATATTTTGAAGTGATTTATGAAGTTGTAAGAATAAATAATAAGAAAATACCACATCCTATAGTCCCTCAAGGACACATAAACCTGGTTCTGCATCCACTCATAGTCACTTCAAGTGAGAGTATGATATGCTTGCAAGGTCGTTGCTGAAAGGGACAATGATCAAGGGTTTTGTTGGTGTGCAGTATAATTTGAACCTGGGTTAGTCCAACCAAGCAAAAAAATTGTTCTGTTGTTGGGATCAGGATCTGTTTGAGGGATATGTGGATGTGGCACCTATCGAAGAAGGAAATTAAAGATTGGATAGTCTTGAAAGAGCAAGAATTTCTAAATCAAGAAAATAGAAACCATCGTTTGATATCTAAAGCTTGGTTACAGAAGTATATTTTTCAAAGAGATAAAAAAATTTCTTCAGTTCCTTTCCTATTTATTTGTATGAGTGGATATAAAGGTTGACTAAAAGAAAGGATTTTTTTACGAACGAAGAACCTACAGTGTGGACTCCTGAGTTGATATAATGACTCAAGAGCACTGACAATAGGTTTTCAAGGGTTGTTGAATTTTGGAATGATAAAACATTGGCAGGATTAATTAATGAGTTCACAATAGACTTGACTATGTCCTAAAACGAAGCAGAACGAAGATTCTTTAAAGTTTCACGAGGTAAGTATTTGAAATATTTGAAACTGTGGATTAAGATGCTTATGTGTCAAAAGGGTATTTTCCGGATGCAATCAGATTGTTATTTTACTTATGTTTGGAAGAAAAGAAAGTAAACTTGAGCAAGAGAGTGGTGAAACATGAAGTGGAAAGAGATACATAGTAGATACCAGGAAGAGGTATTATGGACAAGATCTGAAGACCTTTGTAGAGGCTGATTATAGCCCTATGTTGAGTGAATCTGAAAGTGAAAGAGAAGAAATCCATCCCCAGGTAACTTCGTAGTATTCCCCCTCCCAACCTGAGAATTTTTCGAAGCCATAATCTAGTAATATCCAGAGTATCTATGGTACCCCCTCTCCCCCTACCCCTCCTACCCCTGATCTGTCTCCCCCTCCCCCTCCTCCACCCCCCCAAGAAGAGGTATGGCTGATGATATTAAGCTACATGTTTTCAAAGGAACTAAAACATAGGATCGATAACAGTTTTGGTTTTTATGCAAAGCTATATGGGCAGTGAAGCAGGTCAATGATGAGAATATAAATAAGGCATAGCTCGTTACTACATTGCGTGATATAGAATTAACATGGTATATGAAGTTTTCAACTAATCAGAACAAAAAAATTGTAGATATTAAAACAACACTAGTAGGAGAATTTAAGAAGTCGAAATCTTAGTCGCATTACATCATTAAGTTGAAATAAATCAAACAAAAGCCTACTTAGTCTATTTGGGATTTGGATCAGAGATTTAAGCTAATTTTAGATCAGGTGATCTTCGACATAGTTGTGCAACAACATCAAGAATGGCTTATAACTACGCTGCTACCGAATATCATATTACTAGTGATGCAGCAGAAGATAGGAAATCAAGCCGAAATTTTGGAGATTTGGTGAAGTTAGAAGCTTCACCTATAGGAGATAATAATGTAGGTATGCAAGAGATCCAAAATTAGTTGGAAAACCTGACCCTACAATTACAAGATATTAGGAAAGGTAAATAAGTTACAGAAGAAGTATTGCGTACAAAGTGTAGATCGGAGGGCCATACTAAAGAGTATTTCCCTGTCTTTTAGGATTACACAGATGGTGGGGCACCAAATCCTTTGAACACAGGATCTAGCCTGTGGTGCGAAATATGCATGACCAAAGGTAAACATTTCTCAGAGAAATGTTACGTATAGGACATGATGATAATAATTGTTGAATTTATGACCTAATGATCGAGCGGAGTACTGATGCTTATATATATAATGAAAGCTGAAGAACATGGCCATGAGGAAAATGAAAAATGCGGTGGTAGAGAAGGTTACCAAGGAAGTGGTCAAGGAGGTGGAATTGGTCGAGGAGGTGTACAGGTCAATTTCTTTAACTACAGCCAACCAGGTCATTTTTCAAGATATTGTTAGAACCCCACTACGACATGTAAGTATTGTAAAACCTTTGACCATGTAATTGAATAATGTACTTTACTTATGGCGAAGATGCAAGAAAAAAGGAATCAACTTCTGACATAGAACATTTAAATGATGACCACTGAAAGGAGGACCGATGAACCTTGAATTCATATTGTTACTAGAAGTGGAGTTGCGACTGGTAGCGATAAGGAGGATGGAAAGAAGTTATTTGAAAATCTAGGTGCATGGGTTAGAAATACTGCAGATAAAGTTCATGTTTTTTATATTTAGAAAGAAAAGGGATTATTTATGGAAGCACAACAATTTTTTATGGATTTTGGAGCTTCAACATCTAGTTCATAGCCAAAGCCTGGTCAGAAAACTAACTATGTCATGTTAGCATCTTCGACGCAGAACCGAGCTTCGATGCAGAATCAAGATTTGACAAAAGGTCAGGAATTCGAAATTCAAGTAATTATTTTAAGGTCTTTTATTCAAACTTGTGTGAATTTGTTAAGAGATCAAAAATATGTATAGGGGATCAATAATGTACATCGACATAAGCAAACGGGAAGAGAAATGAGGGTCAATGCGTAGATAGGAGAATATGAGATGGATCAATTTATTCTGCATCAGGGATCTCATGATAATGAATTGATGAAATAGACATGTGAATTTATGGGTAAGCCAAAGCTACAATGGTCACCTATTCAGCTAAGGATGTAAAATCAAATAAATAGCCTTCCTTTGGTAAGATTACCCGATGTCACAGTGGATATTGGAGGTGTCTGAACTACTACTGGTTTCAAAATAATAGATATTTTCGCTGAAACAAATCCTTATCCTACATTACTTGGACTTGACTGGGAATTTGACAATTTGGCTATAATTAATTTGAATAAGAGACAAATGATATTTTAAGGGAACAATATGAGGGTAACTGTTCCCTTGGATCCATCAGAAGGAGTAAGATACAAAGAACCAATTAGAGAAGAATATTGCACAAATGACATAGACAACATTTATCAAATGACATCGAAGGAGTACGATTGGGTTAACCCTACTCTAGAAGGAAATTTGAGTTGGGAGCATGACAATTATTGTATCTTGGATTCAGAAGAAGAGTTGGAAAATTGGCAGAATAGGATGCATGAAGTATCCACAATGCACTGTTTAAGAGTTACCAAATTAGTTTGTTGTATGACATCTGAGGTATGCAACTTGCATTCTTATGATGGCATAGGAGATGTGAATACTTTTCTCAATTATTATGAAGAACATGTTAAATAAAATAAAAGGTTGTTAGCCTTGGATGTAGCCCTGAAATATACCCCTGCTAGATGGTGAAATTCCCATAAGAAGAATATATGAGGTTGGAAAGAATGTAAAAAAATAATCTGGATAAGGTTTGGACAGATAGAAATAGAAATGGAGATAAAATATTATGGTAAAACTAATCCTAGGTAGCATACCTATCTATGCACTTCAACATGGATGTATATTCCATTGAAAGAGTGGGTACATGGATTCATTCATACATTGGAGACAATCCCTAAGAACTAGTACTTAGAAACAAAGATTCGACATGGTACCAAGAATTGGGAAGACATGGTTGATGGCTTCATATTAACATTCATATTTGTAGATGATTGCCCACACATAGATTTGGATCTTCAAGCAGTCAAGAAGAATATTTTTTAAAAATTCACCTCAGTGACATGGCAACAACCTGATTGGGCTACGTAGATATAATATGCACTGGAATGCTATAACATTATCATAGATGGAGAAGAATAAGATCCTCACAACATCGACATAACATCGTCATAAAGATACCGCAAAGTCAATGGAACTGAGATATAGATACCAGACATAACAAAGCCACTGAAGACTAAGACGTTAAACATAGGATCAAAGGAGGATCCCAACTTTGCAACCATAGGAGATTACTGGGATGAAGAAAGAATCAGTAAAGTTACAGAGTTACTTCATGAATATCAATAAGTGTTTCCCACCAAGTTTTTAGAGATGAAGGGTATAATAGGATATCTAGGAGTCATGAGTATTCCTTTGAAGCTTGATGCAAAGGCAATCAAACAAATACCATATGGAATAAACTCAAAGTATAAGGAGAAAGTGAAGGTAGATCATGATAAGATGATAGCAACAAGGATTATTGAGCCTATCAAAGAATCAAAATGGGTGATTCTTATGGTGGTGCAAGAGAAGAATACTCGAGGAGAGATTAGGATCTGTGTTGATATAAGAAAGTTTAGTGATGTATGTCTACATGATCCCTTCGTTACCCCTTTCACAGATGAAGTGATAGAAAATGTAGGAGGACAAGAAGTTTACTCATTTACAGATGGTTTCTCAGATTATCATCAAATTTAGATTTCACCCGAAGATCAACATAAGACCACATTTGCTAAAGAATGGGGCTCATATCAATACACAATCATGCCTTTTGGATTGAAAAATGCCCCTGCTATATTTTATAGGGTGGTGATCATAGCTTTTAAGGAGTACATCCACAAGTTTTTGGAGGTATAATTTGATGATTGGACAATATTTGGATTGTTGAGCAAACATGTGGGAAGTTTAAGACTTATGGTTGACACATGCATAAAGTATGGGATCTCTTTGAACTTCAATAAGTGCATATTTTGTGAACCTTCGACATATTGTTGGGACATATTGTTTGCAAGAAAGGACTAATTGTGGAACCTGCAAAGATTGCTATCATTGTGACATTTCCTCCACATGAGACAGTAAGACATATTCACACTACATTGGGACATATTGGGTATTATAGGAAGTTCATCAAGGGTTATGCACAGATCTCTGTGCCTATGGAGAAATTGTTGAAGAAGCATGCAACCTTTAAGTGGAATGAAGAATGACATAAGAGCCTCAACGTATTGAAGGAAACAATGGTAGTTGCACTTATATTAGTGTTCCCTAATTGGAACAAGGACTTTCATGTCAATGTGGATGCCTATTATATAGCTTTGGGTGTCGTACTGTCACAACTTGTTGAAGGCAAGATTGATCATCATATAGATTTTGCAAGTAGGAATTTATCTACAACATAAAATAATTATACCACAAAAGAAAGAGAAGGATTGGCCATGGTGTATGCTTAGCAGAAGTTTAGATATTATTTGCTGGGGTCACATTTTGTAATATTCCAAAATGGAAATAGCAGAAATAAAAGACATAATAATGGAAAACACAATAACTATGAACATATCATAAGAGGGACAAATATGCAGCCATAATTTTATTCATATATCATCAAAAATATACAAAAATATCTTGAGAGTCAAGCCACTCAAGAAAAAAGAACAAGCCTCCAATGATCATATGAATAAACACATGAGTTGTTGCTACTGTATAAAATGCTGGAACACAGTGACAATGTTGTCTATATTACTATAGTTGCTACTGTAATCATACATAAATGTAATATGGCTGTTAGATACAAAATAAATGCCCCAAAAGGAATATATGGGCTCCAATACAAGATTTCTAGCCAATCCAGAAAAGATTGCTAGAAATACCAACAGAAATATACAATGTGACAAATAACCCTAGGGTTGATATGCCACTGCAAACTGGAAATGAATAGAATGAGGCTATGACAGATTTGAAATGATAATTTCCTCCTCCAATGATATTTCTCAATAGAAGGCTGATCCCTCTATTTAGAAATAGACCCTCCTGATGAGCTCAATGAACCCTTCTAGCAACTGCCTCTAAAAATAACGCAGATCTGGACTAAAACTGCATTTTGAGGGATGGTATACGATTGGCCTGATGCCAAAATATGAAAATGAAGCCCAGGAGCCCTCCTTGATGATCCTCCAATGGATAGGTTACCTCTCCACTGAAAAATAAGCCTAGAATTTGCTCTATGTGATCCTCCTTTGTTGCACCCTGCAACACAACCTAGCTCTAAAAAGAAACTACACTGTAGATGAAGGAGCTAGCTTGGCCAGAATGTCGGAATGAGGAAATGCAGTCCAATGAACCTCTCCTTCCTGTAGGTTTTAACCCTGTACAGAAATTATCTACAAACGAATCTTTAAATCAGAAAATAAACAATAGCGAGAGCATAAAACATAAAATAGATAAACACAGAGATTTTCCCTTCGATCCCAAATCCATACGACAAGCTTGATTTTTCATTATATTCCTTTTAGTGTCACAACACATGTATATACATGCCAAAGCATACATAAACCCCAATCCATTAACCCTGGATTAGAACATAACCGTAGTTCCCTTGATTGGATCTACAGAATACCAGGGGCTGAAAACCATCATGCCCCAAAACCATGTGCAAAACCATGCACAAAACCATGGGCGGGTACGCCCACCGAAAAATAGGGTCCAAAATTCTCCCACTAGTCGTGGAAAGAATATAACACATACCCAACATTCTCCCACTTGTTTTTTTCTTTCTGCAGGGGGGCACAAGAGAGCTTAGTCATTAGCCCAGCTCTGCAACACCCATTGTTTCTCTACACCAAGAGAAATTTTGAGTGCTCACAAACTTCGTCAATGCATCTGCAACATTCTTCAAAGTTTCCACCTTTACCCGCAAAACCCTTTTAGCCTCAATCATATGTCTCACAAAGTGATATTGAACATCAATGTGCTTTGCCTTTGAATGATAAGCAGGGTTCTTAGCCAAGAAAATTGCACTTTGGCTATTGCAGTCTATCCTTATAGCCCGCTGCACCAACCCCATACTTGAACACAGTCTCTGCAACCAAACTGCTTCATTGCTTGCATGAGTGGCTGCCATTTATTTTGCCTTTGTAGTTGAAAGAGCCACTACAGATTCTCTTTCACTCATCCAACTGACTACACCTCCAAATAGGCTAAACACATACCCACTTGTAGATATCCTTTGGTCTAGATCTCCAACCCAGTCTGCATCAACAAAACCACAAATATCCAAAACTATTTCCAATCCTGGCCTTCCTTGGTAGCACAAGAAATAATCACTAGTGCCACGCAAATATCTGAAAACCCGCTTCACTGATGTCCAATTCTCCTTGCCTAGGTTTGAGATAAACCTTCTCAACACTCCCACTGCATGTGTAATGTCTAGTCTAGTACAAACACATTGCATACATCAGGCTATCCACTGCACTTTCATATGGAACGCATGACATATCCTCCTCTTCTTCTTGTGTCTTGGGACACTGTTCAGCAAACAACTTTACACATTAGAGGAATTTTGAGGTCTAAAATAGGCCTCCTAAGAAAAATGTACAACCAAAATAAAATTTATAAGAACCAATAGGATTCAAGATGATGATGTCAATCATTGGTGACAATTCACCATTTTTTAAGTAAAAGGGTAAAAAGATAAAAAAAAATAATAAAATAATAAAACTACTTTTTCAACTCATATTTTCAACTTATCTCCCAAATTTTTTACTCAAATTTTGAGCAGGCGTAGTTGTTGGATGCAAAATTTAATTCCTCATCCAAGGATTACCCATGTTGCATACTTTTGATGGACCCTACTATGCGAAAAATGAGAAATACATTTTAAAACGTGATTGAAATCATGAGTTTTTTCATGTATTTCTCATTTTTCATGTAGCAGGGTCCATCCAAAGTATGCAACATGGGTACTCCTTGGATGAGGAGTTAAATTTTGCATCCAACGAGTGCTCTCGCTCAAAATTTGAGTAAAAAAATTATGAGATAAGTTGAATATACGAGTTGAAAAAGTAGTTTTCTCTTTTTTCCCTCTAAAATTTAATGATGTCATCAAATCTTATTTTATTATTTCCACTATTATTTTATAATTTCCTTAGGAGGCCCATTTTAGACATCAAAATTCCCATAATGTCCTACAGGAATAGGAACATTCACTGGTTTACTATCCTGCATACTGAACCTCTGCAATATAGTCTCGACACACTTCCTCTGGTTTAACCAAAGCTTCCTCTTTGCTAGATCTCTCTTAATTTTCATGCCCAGAATATAGTTTGCAGCACCAATATCCTTCATGTTTAATTTGGAGAATAGTTGTGTCTTCAAATCTTGGATAATTTCTTTTTCATTTCCAATCAACAACATATCATCCACATACAAGACCAAATAAATAACACAGTCACCAATTAATTTAAAATAAACACAGTGATCCTCCTTGCTTCTGGTGAAGCCAAGTCCCCGTATATAGGTATAAAATTTCTGATACCACATCCTTGGTGATTGTTTTAACCCATACAGAGACTTATTTAACCTGCATACCAATTATTTCTTCCCCTTCACCACAAATCCTTCAGGTTGTTTCATGTAAATCTCCTCTTCCAGATCCCCGTGAAGAAATGTTGTCCTCACATCCATCTGTTCTACCTCAAAATCAAATGCAGCAGCAACAAATAAAAGTAATCTAATAGAAGTAAATTTGGCAACAAGAGGAAAAATATCACCAAAATCAATTCCTAGCACCTGGGAATAGCCTTTTGCTACCAACCGAGCTTTGTATTTCTCCACCTTGCCTTCTACATTCATCTTCTTCTTAAACACCCGTTTTCTCCCGATGGGATTCCTTCCATCCGGCAACTCCACCAGATCCCATGCCTCATTTTTATGCAAATATGCCATTTCATCAACAATGGCCTCCTTATAGAGTTTTCGATCCTCTGAATCTACTGCCTCCCTGACAGTTCTGGGATCATCATCAATTATAGTTAAAGCAAAATTTGAATAGAAATTAGATGGACTATACCTTCTAGTTGTCTACTTTCCCGAACTGATCTTCTCACGGCTGGAGTTTGTGGTTCTTCCTCTTCTAAGTCTTCTTTTGTTGTAGAGTATGATTCATCCTCCTTTAGCTCAAACTATATCTTCTCAGGTTCCTTTGGTAGGACTTCATGTTTAATAACATCTTTCACCTCTCTAAACACCACATCTCGGTTGTACACAACCTTCCTTGTTTCTGGGTTCCAAAGCTTGTAACCCTTTAAACCATCCTTATACCCAATAAAGATGCACCTTTTAGATTTATTATTCAACTTGGTCCTTTTCTCTTTTGGAACATGCACATATGCATCACATCCAAATACCCTCAGATGTGAAAGAGAGGGTTTCTTACCAGTCCATACTTCATGTGGAGTCTTATCCTCCAATGCTGATGAAGGTGATCTGTTAACCAGGTAACATCCAATCTCCACTGCCTTTGCCCAGAATTCTTGTCCTAACTCGATACCACTAAGCATGCTTCTTGCCTTTTCCATCAGCGTTCTGTTCATTCTTTCCGCAACTCCATTTTTCTGAGGTGTATATGGAGTAGTCTTCTACTGTGCTATACCACACTTCTTACAGAAATCTTCAAATTCATTCTTGCATAACTCCCCACCATTATCTGTCCTCAACACCTTTATCTTCTTCTCTGTCTAGTTTTCCACTAGAGCCTTAAATTCTTTAAATCTATCAAAGACTTCAGATTTCTTCCTCAATAAATATAACAATGTATTCCTTGAGAAGTCATATATGAATGAAACGTATTACACATACTTACCCAGTGATGGAACCGACATAGGTCCAAACACATCACTATGCACAAGCTCTAATATCTTGTTCGCCATTTTAGCACCATAAAGAAAACTCACCCGATTCTGCTTCCCATATACACAATGTTCACAGAAATAGAAATATAGAGAGCAATTAGACATACCTTCTACCATACCATTTCCATGTAGTATCCGAAGGCCCTTCTCTCCAATATGTCCAAGCCTTTGATGCCATAGCATGGTATTTTATCCAGAGACTGTTGGCTTTCTACTCCACCTTCAGGAACCACAAAACTATTGCACCCATCAATAACAGTGCTACCCTGAAGCTTGTACAAAGTTCCAATCCGAACTCCTCGCATTAATACTAGTGCTTCCCGAACCATCTTACATGTATCTTTCTCGAACACTGTTTTTACACCTGCATCATCCATCTTGCTTATAGAAATTAGATTTCTGGCCAATGCAGGAATGTGCAGAACACCAAGAAGTGTTCTAATCTTCCACCTTATAGCTTCAAGTTGACTTTTCCACGTCCGACGATTTTGGCCTTCCTATCATCCCCTAAGAAGACATCATCACCATCATATTTCTCATACTTGAAGAACCACACCCTATGGGGAGTGAAGTGAAAGGATGCACCCGAGTCAATCATCCATGACTCATGATCTACATGTGTATTTGAAGAGTAAGCCAAATACACATCCCCACATTCATGCGGGGAGGTTTTTTCCTCTATAGAAGGAGCATCATCATATCCCTTTCCTTTCTCAGTAGATTTAGATTTGTAGTCCTTTTTGTAGTGCCCTTCCTTTCTGCATTTCCAGCACACCTTTACAAAATTTCCAAGAGATTTAGATCTCCCTCTAGATTTAGATCTCCCACTCGAAACCTTATCCTTGTTTTTTTTCTGGGACCTTCCTCGTATAGAGAAGGCATCTCCATTCTGACCCTCCATATTTCTCCGTCTCATTTCCTCTGACAGCAAGGTTGAGAAAATGTCATCAAAATTCAAGGTAGTTGTATTGCTACCTATTGCAATAACCAGATTGTCCCACGAGTCTAGTAGAGAACACAACAAACTGATGCACTTATCTTCATCTGAGATTTTAATATCAACAGATGACAGCTCACTTACCACAGTATTGAAGGTGTTCAGATGCTTTGTCATCGAGTCTCCATCCTTCATTGTCAGGTTATACAAATTTTTTCGTAGGAACAATTTATTCACCAGAGACATAGATTGGTGTAAAGTCCCAAGTTTGTCCTACAAATTATTCATTGTAGCTTCCCCGGATACATTCAAAAATACTGAATCTGAGACACAAAACTGTATTTTTCTCTTTGCCTTCCAATCCAACTTCTTCCAGTCTTCAACTAACATTGCCGTTGGTTTAGTACCTGGATCTACAGCGATCTATTGGTCTTTATCCACTAGAAAATCCTCCATATTGAGCTTCCACAACTCAAAACTTCGACCATTAAATTTCTCAATCTCTATCTTTCCGTTGCTTGCCATATTTTTTCATCGCAAGAATCGATCCCGCAAATCTCCCATAGAACAGGGTCTACCACAGGCCCGAGAAAAAAACCCCTCAGTAGCAAAGGCGTCCCCTTGAAGCCAAAACTACTCTGATACGAAATGTAGGTTTTAACCTTGTATAGAAATTATCTACAAATGAATCTTTAAATAAAAAAATAAACAATAGTGAGAGCATAAAACATAAACAGATAAAAACAGAGATTTTCCACTGGATCCCAAATTGGGACGACCAGCTTGATTTTTCATTATATTCCTTTTAGTGTTACCACACATATATATACATGCGAAAGCATACATAAACCCCAATCCATTAACCCTGGATTAGAACATAGTCATAGTTTCCTTGACCAGATCTACAAAATACCATGGGTCGAAAACCATCATGCCCACCGAAAAATAGGGTCCAAAATTTTTTTCCCAGGGCGCTGCCCCAGACCCTGAACAGGGGGGCTGCCACCCCCCTCTGTCACCCCCCTGCTATGCCCAAAAAAATGTATAGGGGGGCCTATCGTCCCCCTTGTGACCCCACCTCACGTGACTAGTCGTGGAAAGAATATAAAACATACCCAACAATTCCTTAAGGATGAGGTAGGGATTCTCGATTAGGAACACCCTTGTGCTAAACAACACAGCAAACCTCGCTAAACAGCTAAAGGATGTAGAGTATAAATAAACCAATATAAAAATGATAATATAAACATGAATAACAATGGCTTCCATCCCCTCCATATATAGTGTGTGAGCCTTCTCGCATTGGGTCCCATCCATACTTGCCACTAAACTCATGCAAGTTTTCCTCCAGTAAAACTGCACTGTCTCATCATAAATACCACTCCTTCATGGCAACGCTGTTAATTTGGTCAAAGTTGACCTTTTCAAGATGGATCCCCTCAAATTCACACCCAAAGATGCTTAATCCAGCTGCATATTCTTCCTCCTTTCACATTAAGAGTGTTATTATTCCTTCTAAGGAGATGTATGGGCCTCCCTACCCACTTATTCACCTACCTAGTGATAAAAAAAACTATAATATTCCATTCAGCTGAAGGCTAAATTTTTGGAATATTACACATTTTAAGATGTTTACAAATCATTCTACACTGAAGTATTTGGTTAACAAGAATGTTTTGGGAGGAAATATTTGCAGATGGTTGTTGTTGTTCCAAGAGTATGAATTTGAGATCATTTTTAAACCAGGGAGGCTAAATGCAGGACCTTACCATCTGTCAAGATTGGAAACTAGGGAAGAACCAACTAGTAGAGAAGATAATATCCCCGATGCGCAGTTATTTGCAATCAGAGTGGCAGATGACCACTTCACAGATATAATTCAATTTTTGACCACAAGAATGGCTCCTTCAAAGTATACTATGCAACAAAAGAGATAATTGGTGGTTAAGGCAACTAAATTTTCAATAATAGCACAACACTTATATAAAATGGGAGCAGATGAGATAATGCATAAATATGTTCCGGAACATGAAAGACAGATGATTCTAGAAGAATCTCATGGGAGCGCAACTGGTGGACACTATGTGTTACACCATTTTTTGGTCATCTAACTTACTATCATTAGATGGACCCAAGTACACCATGTAAGACCAATTTTACCCTAAGTAAAACTGCTTTCACTATGTAAAATAACTTAATAAAACACATTTATTAGGTTGTTTATGGTCTAAACAGGAAACCCCAAAAGGAAATATTAAACAAACCTATATTTGTTTGATTTTCCTCAAAGAATAATTAATTAAAACAATAATTTAATTATTATTCCTGGTCACGTTTAACCCAAAACAAAGAAATTAATTAGATAAATATTTATTTATCTTATTATTTTCTAGGAATAATTATTTAAATCTTATTTACATAATATTCCTTGTTAAATATGACTAAATCACCCATAAATAATTAAATAAATCATTATTTATTTGATTATCTTTCAACCACTTCCTTAAAATAATAAATAAATCATTTATTTATTTATTATTCACAAATAAAGGGATTTGACCCAAGTCAAATACTTTTTCCCTTCAACAAATATAATAAAATATTCCATAAAAGGTGGATCTAGATTTGGTTAACATTATTTTAATCATGCACCAAGATCTAGAATGACCCAATATTTTGTTATAAATACGAGGGTTTTCCCTACCATTCTTCACCTTTTGTTGCCTATTAGATCACTCTGGATCTAAACTCTTGGTCTGACTTTGAGCCATTATCATTGTCATATTTTCCATTATTCGCTGTGTGAGCTCCCTTTGAGTTCTATCTTTGTCTGGGTTTTCTACACCAACAAGAGAGAGAAATGCTAGATCTGAAGTGTTGAGGACTTCCAAGAACCCATCCCATTGAGGAGAATTGGAAACACCTTCTTGTTTTCCTCCCAGGTGCCCTTAATACAAAATTCTTTCAAAAATATTGTTCTTGTCTTGTCTATTGGATGTATGGAGCAAAACCTTATTTTTACTGCTTAATGTCTCTTTATGCATAGATCTGGATTTTTGCAGCACTTGTCCTGATCAACTAACTGCAGATCTGAAGATATTGGCAGCCATATTTGATGTTAGGGCTATAATTTATGCGTAGCTAAAGTGGTCTTTTTTTCATACACTTTGACAAAGGATTCATACTAACAACTGGCGACTCCACACGGGTTTTCAATTACGACCGCTGTCGTTTTCATATTCCTGCATATCCAGCTACTTCAGACCCTAGGGTTTCTTTTCATCTTTTTTTTTTCCTATTTTTATGTTGTTTTTCACTTATAAAACCCTAAAACATTAAAATTTCTAACTTCCGCGCGTTTCTGGCCCTATTGCGCAGGTGACACACATCAGCCACAACTGAGACGTCAACTTTTTCGGAAATCTGCCTCCGGGACACCCGGAGCTTCAGGTCACACTTTCCAGCCCAGAAACTGCAACCTGGACTACAGGTCGCACTTTTCAGCCCATTATCTGTGACCTTCACAAAAAACAGGTCAGAACCTGCAACCTGCCAGTTTTTTTGCTATTTTTCTGCAACTTTTCTGGGTTTTTCTGAAGCTTCTGTCAGGGTTCTCCAGCCTCTGTCTCAGCCTGTTTAGACCTTTTTCTGATTTTTTTTCTCATCTAAGTGGGAACCTTTCCCCCTAGAGCTTCAGTACCCTCCACTTTTGGTGGAAGAGTTTTAACTATTTCAGGTGTCTGATTTTTCAGAGTTTCGGCCTTCCCTTTTTCAGATCTGATACCTCCTTTTCAGATCCCTTTTAATCAGCTCTTCTCCCTTTCAACTCACCTCCTGAATTTTTGTTTGGATCTATATTTAGGGCCTCTTCCTTGTCCCTTCTACTTTTTGCTGATTTCCTCCTTTTTTACAGCCACCTTGCCTCTGCCTCTTCGCTGTGTTCTACATCTCTTTTCCACAGATTTCTCCTTTAGATCCCTGTCCCTCCCGACCTTAGATCTATTGGCCTCTTTTTAGTGTGTTTTGACTAGATTTTTTCCCTCTTTTAGACTAGTTTTGAGAGACCCGCCTTTTTGGGTTAGATCGATGCTTTGTTAGCTGTTAATTTTCTGTTGTTTCAGCATTCTATACTGTTCTCTGCAGATTTATTTTCAGTTACGCAGCACACTTTTTATTTTACTCTCAAAACGCCTGGGTTTAAAAATTAAAATTAACGCACGCCACACACTCACCCTAAGTGAAGAATAGCCTGGTTAACACCACCAGGAAAAGACTTTAAAACATTGTAAAATCAATTGACACTGCACCTTTCTGCCCTTGTTTCGACATTGTAATCACTTGATTCTGCACCTCCCCGCCTTTGTTGGTCGTTCTTCTTCCCCTTGTGTCGTGTTTGTGTTGTCACCATTGTGCCCCCAAGGCGCACATGCCGGAGACTTCTTGGCCTTCACCCTCAGTTTCCGGTCAGTCGACCTACTCCTTCCTGCCATCGTCGAGTTAGTCCTCCTCTGAGTCCGCACTCCGAATCCTCTTCTGATTCATTGGGTTCTCCATTTACTTTTTGTTTTCCCCCTATCACCTTCACTATGTCTGGTCTAGGGCCTAACTCTAGCGGTAATCCTGGCCCTAATGTCGAGACTACTACTAGCGAAACCACCACAGGAACTACCTCGGCTGCGCCTTTGCTCCCTTACATGGTAGGCCTCAGCCTCCCTGATCTCAATCAGTTGATTAATGACCCTATCCGCCACGATGTTGGTTGGCCTGCTATGCCAACCAAGCTCCCCTCCGACATCCCTAAGTTTGAAGGCCTTGTTGGAGAAGATCCAACCAACCATGTCTGATCTTTCCACATGTGGTGTTCCTCCAATTCCATTACCAATGATTCTATCCGTCTTCGGTTGTTCCAACGCATGCTTACGGGCGAAGCTTCTAAATCGTATGTTGACTAGGCCACCTCTTCCCATACCAACTTTGTGACAATTTCCCAAGCCTTTTTATCTTATTTCCAGCTCCCTCTCCAATATGACACTGGTACAGAGCTTTTGACTTCTTTCCGTCAAACCTCTTCAACCCGCCTTTCCACTCATGTCCAGGAATGGCAGAGAAGAAGGAGCTTATGTCGAGCTCCCACCTTCGAAGATCGGGTTTATATGGACTGGTTGCTTCACACTCTCTTACCTCCCATTGGCAAAGATGTCACCTCCCATTTCCCTCAAACCGAAGAAGCCGCCCTCCAAATAGCCTTGAAATATGACCCGATCTACGCTCAATCTGGTTATGTTTATACCGTCCTTCTTGACCTCCCCAGGCCTGGTGGCGCTAACTCCCTAGGGGAATCTCATTCTACCGACGGTATCGTTGGAGCCCTTTCTCATCTGTATGCTCAACCTCCTATGGGCTATGGTCTCCCTCTGGGAGGGGCCAACACCTCTAGCACTTTTCCCCCTCCAGGAAACATGTATCCAGGATACGGCATGCCTCCTCCTTTTGCCCAACCTCCTACTTACCTCAATGTTGCCCAACCTAACCACTATCCTTATCCGCAGCCTAGTGCTCCAGCTCCTCCAACATATGCACTTCCACCTCCCTTGCCTTCTCAACCCCAGCAACAACACCTACAGCCCCCTCTAGGGCAAGTATTTGCACAGCAGGGCGCGACTAATCCCTCTTCCTCTCAAAGAAGGTGGAGAGGCAATCAAAATCAATCTGCCCCTGGTACTCATGGACCTAATCCTCAAGGTACTGACCCTAACACTGCTAACCAGCAACAGGGCACTCAGCCCAAGCCGGACATGCCTATTCGCACAAATAAGCCTTGTTCGTGTTGCGGTGTTTACGGTCATTACACTCACGATTGTCCCCTTTTACCACAGATGCGAAAGATGTGGGAGTCTCAAGCCACATTACGAGGGCAACATGCCTCCCCTCATGCTCCCCCTAATGTGGCCACTACCCAACCGGCTGTTTTTACCAATCCTTTCCCCCAGCAAGGATTCGTGGCTACCCAACCACCTGATGGACAGGTCGCCACTCAACCTTTCCCTTCTGGTTCCTCCGATTACTAGATCCTCATGATGAACTCTGATCCATCCCCAACCGTCGACCTTAACCTTCAAACTCGGTCTCGCCAGTACCCCAAGCCTCCCGCTCAGTCTGCCTCCGAGTCCCCTTCTTCAGGTTCTATCGAGCCTCTTTCGACATCCAATGGTCCCTTACATATCCCTCAACCCAAAGTTGAGGTTCATACCAAGATTCCTAAGGGACCATTACGCTGAAATGCTACTCCTGGTTGAGCTGCTCATTCGTATAGCATAGTAGATCATTTGTCGCAGTCTCCTGCTACCATTTCCACATTGGAACTCCTCCAGTCGTGCCCTTCCCAAAAGAAGGCTCTACTATCTACCGTGGGCGCTGTGGATCCTTCTGATGACCAAATGATTGTTTTCGATGCCCATCAATCAGAACATCCTCCTCTTCCTGCTTCCGTCGCCTTCCAAATCCCAGTCAAAATCTTGAACGCTAATGTTTCTCGGGACGACCAGCTTGATTTTTCATTATATTCCTCTTAGTGTTACCACACATATATATACATGCGAAAGCATACATAAACCCCAATCCATTAACCCTGGATTAGAACATAATCGTAGTTCCCTTGACCAGATCTACAAAATACTATGGGTCGAAAACCATCATGCCCACCGAAAAATAGGGTCCAAATTTTTTTTCCCAGGGCACTGCCCCAGACCCTGAACAGGGGGGCTACCGCCCCCCACTGTCACCCCCCTGCTGTGCTCGACACAATGTATAGGGGGGTCTATCATCCCCCTTGTGACCCCACCTCACGTGACTAGTCATGGAAAGAATATAACACATACCCAACAATTCCTTAAGGATGAGGTAGGGATTCTCGATCAAGAACACCCTTGTGCTAAACAGCACAGCAAACCTCGCTAAATAGCTAGAGGATGCAGAGTATAAATAAACCAATATAAAAATGATAATATAAACATGAATAACAATGGCTTCCATCCCCTCCATATATAGTGTGTGAGCCTTCTCGCATTGGGTCCCATCCATACTTGCCACTAAACTCATGCAAGTTTTCCTCCACTAAAACTGCATTGTCTCATCATAAATGCCACTCCTTCATGACAGCGCTATTAATTTGGTCAAAGTTGACCTTTTCAAGATGGATACCCTCAAATTCACACCCAAAGGTGCTCAATCCAGCTGCATATTCTTCCTCCTTTCACATTAAGAGTGTTATTATTCCTTCTAAGGAGATGTATGGGCCTCCCTACCCACTTATTCACCTACCTAGTGATAAAACAAAATATAATATTCCATTCAGCTGAAGGCTAAATTTTTGGAATATTACACATTTTAAGATGTTTACAAATCATTCTACACTGAAGTATTTGGTTAACAAGACTGTTTTGGGAGGAAATATTTGCAGATGGTTGTTGTTGTTCCAGGAGTATGAATTTGAGATCATTTTTAAACTAGGGAGGCTAAATGCAGGACCTTACCATCTGTCAAGATTGGAAACTAGGGAAGAACCAACTAGTAGAGAAGATAATATCCCCGATGCGCAGTTATTTGCAATCAGAGTGGCAGATGACCACTTCATAGATATAATTCAATTTTTGACCACAAGAATGGCTCCTTCAGAGTATACTATGCAACAAAAGAAATAATTGGTGGTTATGGCAACTGAATTTTCAATAATAGCACGACACTTATATAAAATGGGAGCAGATGAGATAATGCATAAATATGTTCCTGAACATGAAAGACAGATGATTCTAGAAGAATCTCATGGGAGCGCAACTGGTGGACACTATGTGTTACACCATTTTTTGGTCATCTAACCTACTATCATTAGATGCACCCAAGTACACCATGTAAGACCAATTTTACCCTAAGTAAAATTTCTTTCACTATGTAAAATAACTTAATAAAACACATTTATTAGGTTTTTTATGGTCTAAACATGAAACCCCAAAAGGAAATATTAAACAAACCTATATTTGTTTGATTTTCCTCAAGGAATAATTAATTAAACAATAATTCAATTATTATTCCTAGTCATGTTTAACCCAAAACAAAGAAATTAATTAGATAAATCTTTATTTATCTTATTATTTTCTAGGAATAATTATTTAAATCTTATTTAAATAATATTCCTTGTTAAATATGACTAAATCACCCATAAATAATTAAATAAATCATTATTTATTTGATTATCTTTCAGCCACTTCCTTAAAATGATAAATAAATCATTTATTTATTTATTATTCACAAATAAAGGGATTTGACCCAAGTCAAATACTTTTTCCCTCCAACAAATATAATAAAATATTCCATAAAAGGTGGATCTAGATTTGGTTAACATTATTTTAATCATGCACCAAGATCTAGAATGACCCAATATTTTGTTATAAATAGGAGGTTTTTCCCTACCATTCTTCACCTTTTGTTGCCTATTAGATCACTCTGGATCTAAACTCTTGGTCTGACTTTGAGCCATTATCATTGTCATATTTTCCATTATTTGTTTTGTGAGCTCCCTTTGAGTTCTAGCTTTGTCTAGGTTTTCTACACCAACAGGAGAGAGAAATGCTAGATCTGAAGTGATGAGGACTTCCAAGAACCCATCCCATTGAGGAGAATTGGAAACACCTTCTTGTTTTCCTCCCAGGTGCCCTTAATACAAAAATTATTTCAAAAAAATATTGTTCTTGTCTTGTCTATTGGATGTATGGAGCAAAACCTTATTTTTACTGCTTAATGTCTCTTTATGCATAGATCTGGTTTTTTGCAGCACTTGTCTTGATCAACTAACTGCAGATCTGAAGATATTGGCAGCCATATTTGATGTTAGGGCTATAAGTTATGCGTAGCTAAACTGGTCTTTTCTTCGTACACTTCGGCAAAGGATTCATACTAACAACTGGCGACTCCACATGGGTTTTCAATTACGACCACTGTCATTTTCATATTCCTGCATATCCAGCTACTTCAGACCCTAGGGTTTCTTTTCATCTTTTTTTTTCCTATTTTTATGTTGTTTTTCACTTATAAAACTCTAAAACATTAAAATTTCTAACTTTCGCGTGTTTTTGGCCCTATTGCGCAGGTGACACACATCAGTCGCAACTGAGACGGCAACTTTTTCGGAAATCTGCCGCCGGGACACCCTGAGCTTTAGGTCGCACTTTTCAGCCCAGAAACTGCGACCTGGCCTCCAGGTTGCAATTTTCAGCCCATTATCTGCGACCTGCACAGAAAACAGGTCAGAACCTGCAACCTGCCAGTTTTTCTGCAATTTTTCTGGGTTTTTCTTAAGCTTCTGTCAGGGTTTTTCAGCCTCTGTCTCAACCCCTTTTAGACCTTTTTCTAATTTGTTTTGCTCATCTAAGTGGGAACATAGCCCCCTAGGGCTTCAGTACCCTCCACTTTTGGTGGAAGAGTTTTAACTGTTTCAGGTGTCTGTTTTTTTAGAGTTTCAGCCGCCCCTTTTTCAGATCCGATACCTCCTTTTCAGATCCCTTTTAATCAGCTCTTCTCCCTTTCAAATCACCTCCTGAAGTTTTGTTTGGAACTAAATTTAGGGCCTCCTCCTTGTCCCTTCTGCTTTTTGCTGATTTCCTCCTTTTTTGCAGCCACCTTGCCTCTGCCTCTTGGATATGTTCTGCACCTCTTTTCAGCAGATTTCTCCTTTAGATCCCTGTCCCTCCCGACCTTAGATCTATTGGCCTCTTTTCAGTGTGTTTTGACTAGATTTTTTCCCTCTTTTCGACTAGTTTTGAGAGACCCGCCTTTTTGGGTTAGATCGATGCATTGTTAGCTGTTAATTTTCTGTTATTTCAGCATTATATACTGTTCTCTGCAGATTTATTTTCAGTTACACAACACACTTTTTATTTTTCTCTCAAAACATCAAGGTTTAAAAATTAAAATTAACGCACGCCACACACTCACCCTAAGTGAAGAAGAGCCTGGTTCACACCGCCAGGGAAAGACTTTAAAACATTGTAAAAATCAATTGACACTGCACCTTTCTGCCCTTGTTTCGACATTGTAATCACTTGATTCTACACCTCCCTGCCTTTGTTGGTCATTCTTCTTCCCCTTGTGCCGTGTTTGTGTTGTCACCATTGTGCCCCCAAGGCGCACATCCCAGAGACTTCTTGGCCTTCACCCTTAGTTTCCGGTCGGTCGACCTACTCCTTCCCGCCGTCGTCGAGTTAGTCCTCCTCCGAGTCTGCACTCTGACTCCTCTTCTGATTCATTGGGTTCTCCTTTTACTTCTGGTTCTCCCCCTGTCACCTTCACTATGTCTGGTCCAGGGCCTAACGCTAGCGGTAATCCCGGCCCTAATGTCGGGACTACTACTAGCGGAACCGCCACAGGAACTACCTCGGCTGCACCTTTGCTCCCTTACATGGCAGGCCTCAGCCTCCCCGATCTCAATCAGTTGACCAATGACCCTATCCACCACGATGTTGGTTGGCCTACTATGCCAACCAAGCTCCCCTCTGACATCCCTAAGTTCGAAGGCCTTGCTGGAGAAGATCCAACCAACCATGTCCGATCTTTCCACATGTGGTGTTCCTCCAATTCCATTACCAATGATTCCATCCGTCTTCAGTTGTTCCAACACACGCTTACGGGCGAAGCTTCTAAATGGTATGTTGACCAGGCCACCTCTTCCCATACCACCTTTGCAACCATTTCCCAAGCCTTTTTCTCTTATTTCCAGCTCCCTCTCCGATACGACACTGGTACAGATCTTTTGACTTCTTTCCGTCAAACCTCTTCAACCCGCCTTTCCACTCATGTCCAGGAATGGCAGAGAAGAAGGATCTTATGTCGAGCTCCCACCTTCGAGGATCGGGTTTAAATGGACTGGTTCCTTCACACTCTCTTACCTCCCATTGGCAAATATGTCGCCTCCCATTTCCCTCAAACCGAAGAAGCCGCCCTCCAAATAGCCTTGAAATATGACCTGATCTACGCTCAGTCTGGTAATGTTTATACCGTCCTTCCTAACCTCCCCAGGCTCGGTGGCGCTAACGCCCCAGGGCATCTCATTCCGTCGACGGTATCGTTGAAGCCCTTTCTCATCTGTATGCTCAACCTCTTATGGGCTATGGTCTCCCTCCGGGAGGGGCCAACACCTCTAGCACTTTTCCCCCTCCAGGTAGCATGTATTCAGGATACAGCATGCATCATCCTTTTGCCCAACCTCCTGCTTACCTCAATGTTGCCCAAACTAACCATTATCCTTATCCGCATCCTGGTGCTCCAGCTCCTCCAGCATATGCACTTCCACCTCCCTTGCCTTCTCAACCCCAGCAATAGCACCTACAGCCCCCTCCAGGGCAAGTATTTGCACAGCAGGGTGCGACTAATCCCCCTTCCTCTCAAAAAAGGCGGAGAGGCAATCAAAATAAATCTGCCCCTGGTACTCGTGGACCCAATCCTCAAGGTACTGACCCTAAAACTACTAACCAGCAACAGGGCACTCAGCCCAAGCTGGACAGGCCTATTCGCACAAATAAGCCTTGTTCGTGTTGCAGTGTTTACAGTCATTACACTCACGATTGTCCCCTTCTACCATAGATGCGGTAGATGTGGGAGTCTCAAGCCACATTACGAGGACAACATGCCTCCCCTCATGCTCCCCCTAATGTGGCCACTACTCAACCGGCTGTGTTTACCGATCCTTTCCCCCAGCAAGGATTCGTGGCTACCCAACCACCTGACGGACAGGTCGCCACTCAACCTTCCCCTTCTGGTTCCTCCGATTACCAGATCCTCATGATGAACTCTGATCCATCCCCAACCGTCGACCTTAACCTTCAAACTCGGTCTCACCAGTACCCCAAGCCTCCCGCTCAGTCTTCCTCCGAGTCCCCTTCTTCAGGTTCTACCAAGCCTCTTTCGACATCCAATGGTCCCTTACATATCCCTCAACCCAAATTTGAGGTTCATACCAAGATTCCTAAAGGACCATTACACCGAAATGCTGCTCCTGGTCGAGCTGCTCATTCGTATAGCATAGTAGATGATTTGGCACAGTCTCCTGCTGCCATTTCCACATTGGAAGTCCTCCAATCGTGCCCTTCCCAAAAGAAGGCTCTACTATCTGCCATGGGCGCTATGGATCCTGCTGATGACCAAATGATTGTTTTCGATGCCCATCAATCAGAACATCCTCCCCTTCCTGCTTCCGTAGCCTTCCAAATCCCAGTCAAAATCCGGAACGCTAACGTTTCTCGGTGTATAATTGATGAGGGGGCATCCACCTGTGTGATGTCCGCTTCGATTTGGAAGCAACTCGGATCTCCTGAGTTGGCCCCTTCCACGATCACCCTTCGAGCGTGGGATGGCCATGCCTCCCAGCCCATTGGCCTCTTCCGTAATTGTCCTATCACTCTTGCGGGCAAGACTGTTTGCATTGACGTCGAAGTCATCAACACCCCTCTCGATTACAACATTCTCTTGGGGCGAAGCTACACCTATGCCATGTCTGCTGTCCCATCCGTGATTTTTCACAAGATGTCTTTTCCTCACAATGGAAAGATAGTCACCATCGACCAGTTGACTTATCATGAGCCAAAGTCTCGGACCTCCCCTGAGACGACCATCTCTTCTATATCCAATAAGCAAACCGTCGATTCCTTGACCAGTGTCTCTCCCGGCATCTACAAAGACTCCTCTTTGCTTGGAACTTTCCCTGGTCTCCCTCCTCCTCCTATCCTCTCGATCCTGCACTATCGAATGTTTTCATGATGCAATCATTCAAATCGTTCAGTTACCCGTCTTCGTTAACAAAATCTTAGACTCAACCTCGCCCACCACAACCCGCTCCTAGCCATCATCTCGAAACAAATCGTGACCTCCTCCTTCTCGGCCCTTTCTCCCCCAAATCGGTATCCCCGAACCCCCTCTATCCTCCTAGGTCAGCTTCCCCTGTGCCTCAACCATCCTTTGTAGTCGTCCCTCCCGGTCATTATCCCGCTAGTCGATACCTTTCCCCGGCTCCCCCCTCCCGCATTCTATTCGGTCCTCGTCATGGCCACCCTCTCTCTCCCCAACCCTCGACCCCCGGGCATACCCGTTTGGTACTCGACCCTCCACTCGCTACCCCACTCCGGTCACCCCAAACCGTATCTTGCTTTAACACCCATTCAACCTGGCCCTCGCTTCCTCCATTGCCACCATGCCCTCAAAGACTCTCCTCGTGACCTTGCCTCCGTGGTGCCAACTCCCAAGGAAAGGCAAAGTTCGCAAGGGACATCCAAAGACAAGGCCACCCCAATCGATTCGCTCCTCCGCCCACAAAGCCTTGCGCCTTGTGTGATGTCGCTGGCCACGCCACCCATGCGTTTGTCTCGAATTGCCCCGTATTCAACCCATGGTTAAATTCGTGTTCCCTAAGTCTACGGTCCCCCGACCTTCGTCCGTCCTTGTCCGTAACCAGAACCCGAAAGATTATTCTCTACACCAACAAACCCCGTAAGCCAGGGCAAAGGTCCATGGCTATTAATCCCACCATTTTTCTCACCTCGACGCATTACCACACCCCCCCCCCTTTTAGAGGTAGTTCGAGAGTATGAGGTTGAACAAAATCATCTTCCACCCTCCCATACTTGCGCAAAAGATGCTTCCGGCCGCCTTGAGGATCCCCCCCGGGCCCCATTGGACATCCTCGCTTCTCGATGTCCGCATGACCCGAGTCTACTACCGTTCGCCCCTCACCTATCACCCTCAGAGACCTTGAGAGAAATCTTTTCGGAATTCTCCCCCCGTTGTTTCGCCGATCCCCCCTTCTCAACACCACCCGGCTCAACATCATTTGACCATTTAAGCCATCTGCCTCTCCGTCATCCCTCGTGACAATTCCGTATGTTACCTTTCTTCCGTGTTGCTGCATGATCCAGGCAGCTTTGCCGCGCTGGCGTGGTTTCCCCCTTCTCTCGTCATCCCTCTTTTTCCGTCCCATGCCCTCTTGGAAGCCTTCTCCACCCATGACCTCATCCTTCCCGTCCACACCTGATAACACCACCCGTATTTCTCGTTGACCTCTCCAGCCCTTGGTTCACTTACATACCTCCTATAGCCCTCATATACCACCTTTTAGTCTATATGAGTCATAAACATCCGCCTACTCACCTCTGCAGCTGCTGCCCATGTCTACCATACACCATGCCGCCATCATCGTTTCTCCTCCTCCCATTTTTTGTCTTGCAACACCATCTCCGCATCTCCGTCCACCACCTATCGACAGTGTCGATGGTGCAAGTTGCTGGCCCCAACTAGCCCCCTCGACCGTGATGGGCCATTTACCTCCTTGCATGCCCTCGTTTTCGAACGGGTCCGTATTGGTACCGCCACCATATATCCGTGGTCAATATGATGCAATGCAACTTAGCCGATGCCCTCTTCTCATCGCATCCTCCATCCGTATGTTCATTTAGATTCCCTACTTCTTTTCATGCAACTAAATGGTGTCTATCGTGTGTATAATACCGCGTCGTTTAGACTATTATATATGAACCTCGATACGTGAATTTGAAACCATAGCTTTCAACCATGGACCTCGAGAACAAAATATGTACAGATAGCATTGTAAACCATGTTCTAGATTGGCATTTATCACAAATATTTATATATGGACAATAACATTCATAATCATTGAAAAATATGCATATCCATAATATGTTTCCGTAAAACATGTGTTTAGATTCCATCTACTCGACATATGACATGCCCATAGCATGTTACAAAAACTCAAAATTGGGGGCACCACCTATCCCTACATACACACTAGGGGCACCAATTGCCCCACACCTAATCATCTCACAGATCCTGTATAATGGCTTCTGCCCCAGCCTTGTATATCACATATCCCCCCGACCGCCATCGCCATGCGCCGTACAACACCCCGACATTCGAGGGCAGACCAACACATGGCTCTATGTACTGGTCGTTCAAGTCTTGCCACCCGTGCTCCAAAACACCGGTCAACAACCTCCTACCTACGCTGGATGTTCCTCCGGTGAGGGCGCGCCGCATCCTCATTATGCACCGCTCTCGATCCACCTTGCCCGTAGCTCCCGATGCCGCTCAATATCCCACAGGTCCGCCTGCTTCATCGGGAGCTATATCTCGCACACCAAAATTACATGAATCAGTACCTTATCTACTATACAATAACTTTAACATGCCCAAAAAAGAGTAGTCACTTGTCACTTACCATCGGTCCCCATACCGACCAGGCTAAGTGGTAGGTCCCATCCCATAATAACTCATCCCACTATAGGGATAAATGCTTATGTATAATGACATCCGATCCCAATGGGCAAAGAACCTTGTGTCAAAACACCCGTCCGACCGCCCTCCTCCTTCGTTACGTAGGTCGCCCCCACCGGCATCCTCGGGTTTCTCGGGCCCCCTATCCGGGAGCCGTATACGCAGGCCGTAAGGTCGGGATTTTCTCAAATAGTGAGCGGCATTGAAGTCCCATACGCAGAAATCGTGGTTCACTTGCCGCTTGCAAAGCAACAAATCGTCGTTTTAATGACACCAACATCATTTGGGCCCACCCACAGTAGGTCCCACCAACACACTCTCCACAATCATCATCTACCCCCAAAGGATGTGATGGAGCACCGGTTGCCTGTGATCCGTAGCACCGCCGCGGCCACCGCACCCGTCTTTAATCTCTCTAGGTCCCTCGATTGGCATCCGAGTCCCTTGACTTGGAGACTCGGGCCGACAATGTCACTCCACAAACCTTACGATGTTCTCGCTCTCTGCCAGAACACTAGCCGCGTATTTCCCACCAACCTGGCGGCGGGGAGACCGCCCAGGAACAAGGCATCTTGGACCGTCAATTCGGTCCCGTGCCCTCGTACTCACAAATACCTCATGATCTCGATCCGGTAATCCGACAACCAGCCAAGGGCTCCCCCCGGGCCCACTGGGGCGGGTTCTCCAAAAATCTCGTAACCTTCAAACTCGGCCAATACACCAACCAGACACCCCGATTCCGCCTAGATTCGATCGTAATGTACCCGTGTCTCTCTCTCTCCAGCTGACCCGCATATCTCATATTTGCACAAACACATCATCTTTTTGTCACTATACAGATAGGAAACATCGTAACCAACTGCAAAACCCAAATCTCAGCCCTAAACAAGATCGAAATCTTCATTCATCCTCCAAAGTCGCATTTTTTTTTCCCAACTCGGACAGGTCATGCTTTTTGACTCAAACTCATTTCCTGCAAGCTTCTTCAGCTTTTGCCCAAAAAGTGCGACCCGGCCGTAGAGGTGAAAGAGGGTCCGGTTTCGAGATTCTCGTTCAATCTTCTAACTTTCAATCCATCAAAATGAAAGAGTAAGGTTATATCTCACTCCGCAAATCGACGGATCTCATTCCAATGGCCTGCTTAGTCCGGCCACACTTCGCCGAAAGATTTAGGGGTTTTCTCTCTACATTCACCACAACACTAGCAAATGAGTGAATTTTGAGGAAATCGCCTTATTAAAAGAGAACCCTTGTTTCTCTTCTTTCGCCTACCGCGCTCACACCGTAGCTCCGCTTGGACAAACCGTCCGTACCGTTGGAAAGCTCTCACCGAGCCCTCAAATGGGTATCTCTGTTTTTTGTGATTTGGATACTTCACCAGGACACATTTTTCCAAGATGGGTCACTTCACCTCCCCCCAAAATCAAATTTCCTCACTTTACAACACTTGTACTTGGGGCAAATTACCTCTTTGCCTCCATACTTGTCTTTATTCGTGTTTCCATTTTCGTCATGAGATACCATCTTGTACTCATGTTTTTTATGGTCCTCTATGGGACCTCACAGAATATCACCTCTTCGACCTAAATTTTTGGCCTAACACTCCTTCCTAATCTTTCAAAACTCGTTAACATGGTCGAAAAATTTTACATAACGTATATTTGTTGCCTTCTTTCCACTAAATTGCACCACCCAAAGTCCCAAATCCCCAATTAAAATTATATCGGCTTAGCCCTTCAGCCTTAGCTCCTTGGTTTCATCCTCCCACATGACCCAGAGCAAGACCAGCGCTGCCGTGAAAGGAGCTTGGACCGCCGGTGCTTGGGGGCACTCGTGGCCGTCCGATCAAAAAATCAATCGACTTCAGAGGGAGTTCGTTTTTTCCTTGGTGGTCCCCGCGTCCGTATCCCGCCGCGTAAACCACTGGTTTCATTCCACACCACCTATCTGAGGCTGGCAGTATTTCTCGCGGACCCAATGATTCCATACGCTGGGTGACGTGTGTCCCCCTGTACATCCCAAAACCACTGCCATTTCGCGCATTAACTTCCGACCATAGACGTGCAGCGGAATTCATCACCACTATCCGATCCTGCGCACTTGATCTAATGGTGGTTATCCTCCGGAGTTGCACGCGACTTAACCCAAGCCAATCGTACTTGGCCCACCATTCCATCGCCTCTCGACCGAGCTTTAACCGACGGACATTCTTCGTTCATCGTGTGGACCGAAATCATTCGCACGTCCCGCTGACCGCTCGAGTCCACCTTCACGTCATTCCCCCACCAGTCATACGTGCATCCTCGTCATGTGTCCACGTGTTCATCACCTCCTACCTCCACCGTTTATATATTTTATTCATTCGTCGCATTGTAACGACTTTCAGGCTGCGGTCCCCCACCGACTCATTTTTCGCTATTCCACCGTATTTCGTTGCCACCTCTCGCTTCTTCAGAGGTTTCTCCTACCACACCACCACTCCATGCACATAGCCGCATTCACTATATCCCCATGCTTGTTTTCTCTTGGGTCACGAGGCTCATGGAATTTCGTGGTGGTTTCTAATGATGAAGGATGATAATAATCGTTGTACCCTCCATCATGGTAAGCCGAATGCACTCCAAGGGATTATTCGTACGGGAGAATTTCGTGACAAAGATCTAAAGAGATATACAAATAGGACTTTCATTTAATGAAGTGATGGATATTTATCAAATTTCGCAGAAATTTAAAGGGGAAGATTTCGGTAGGCCGAAAAACGTAAATAAGGTTACAAAGAATATCAATGCGAAGATCGAGGAGCTCAAAAGAACTTCCATTAAAAAAATACAAATTCTGGGCTTCAGGCTAAAGGGGCCGAGAGTACCATGCATAAACATCAATAACCTCAAGGTTTTATTGCAGCAGATTTTTCTCTTCCCGCCAAGTACAGAACATGTGTATATTTTATTCTTTATGTCTTGTTCATGAGGAGATTTTCATCCTCAGCATTTATTTCATGAAGTAGTAGCAGAGTACTTGCACCAAATAACACCGCCAAAACATCATAGGCGGTTTTTCTTTCAAATTTGTTTTAAATTAGATCATTAAATGTATATCACCTAGCCTCATTCTCTAGAGTTTTCTCGTTTCTCCCATAAAAACTATGAAAAACACATCGTAAGTAGTTCAGATTTCTATCACAAATTGTGCAAAGGAGAAGTTCTTGTATACATCTTGTAAAGCTTTTGTAGAAGTATTAGAGCCCGTAGGGTCTCAGGAGGAGGAGTTATAATCGTAATGAGGATTATGGTCTTTGGTATCCCATGTGATGTAATATTTTCTTATGTGTTAATATAATATCTTAGTTTTGTGTTATTTATCTTCTTGTATCATGTTCTAGAAAACGTGAGTGGCTCACCTGTCTTAAGTAAGGATTCATCCTAGTCGTTGCTCATACTTGGATTAGTCAAGCGCTTTAACAGGCCTAGTCATGATATATTGTTCCATGTCTATTTCATCCATATTTTCTGCTATATTAGTTACTTGGATGAGGGTGCTTTTAAAACGCCATTGTCATGTATGGATTCTTAGTTGGATAAGCCCACATGTGGTTTTATTGTGTATTTTGGGGTATCTGTACTGCTAACTAGTATCTTCTATGTTTCTTCACCGCATTCACTTTCCGATATTTGATTGCATATTATTTGGATCGGCTCTCTTTGCGTAAGTTTGCCTCTTAATCGTCCTTATGCTTTTTGTATTGGTTTTGCATGATGTTCCTACATCATTATTATCTTTGTATCACTTTCCGAGAGAGTTTGGTTCCATCTAAACTAATTTCCTCGTTTTTCAAGAGATAGTAAGAGAGCTTTTGATCGACAACCCAAGCTATATTATTAGCCTTTGCCATATTAAGATGTCCTAGGCACCGTCCATAGCAATCAGTGCTGTCTCAGGGGTGACAAGAAGCTGTCGACAACATTCTTTCTACGCCGTTGCTTTTGCAGAAGGAATCGAGAATATCGCTCGGGCTCGAACAGTAAATTGTTTTCACTCTCTAACCGTGTGAGCAGCGCAGAGTTGAAGAGTTGCATATCTCTCAATTTTGGCGACTCCACCGTTATTCATTTGACAACATATTGGTAGTCCCGGCTCCTCGTAAGCCACATTTGAAAGGTCAGACACATCACAACAAAGATACCCTCCCGTGTCCGACCTAGAAAAGATCATTCACAGAAGAGTTTGGAAAGAGAAGAACCGCTAGGCCGAAATTTCGAATATTCTTCCGTAGAAGATTATCCATCCTCTTCCTCTCAAGAGATCCAAACAGAAAAACCCCGACTTCATCGAGGAGAACTCGAATATTACTCGATATCCCACCTTTGTGGAAGTGCTTAGAGCTAAAGTGAACTTTCATTCTACCCCTCGAGGCCGAGGAAGAAGAAGTTATAAGTAGCCTCCATGTTAATCGTGAACCTGTTTCCATCTGACACCTCAAGCTTTCCTGCAAGATTCGTTGTTATTCATACTCCTCTTCCTCCTCCATTTGTACATCAAATTTTTACACAACCCCAATTCTCCTCCAACATCACAATGTTCCGGCTTTCCCACCGAACAAATATGCTCCACCGGGCCTTACCCCAAGTGCTAAATGATATGCCACATGATTATTTGAAGATTATGCCTAGATTTAATGGAGAAAATGAAATTGATGCCTTTAAACATCTTGAGCTTTTCTCTCCTTTGGCAAAGAACTTTAATGTTGAACATTTATATGTGGTCTTAAGATTTTTTGTACAATATTTGGATGGCAGTGAGGCCAAAACATGCCCAGACATTAGGAAACCATTCAAAGAACCACCGGGATGACATGGAGAATACTTTTAGAAATGGGGAGAAAAAGATCAGTGGACAAGGTCTCACCGAGTTCAATACACTCAAGAAGAGACATAATGTTAGGGGCAGAGTTTATTAAGAGATTTAATAAGTTATATCTAAATCTCCCCCGCGTATATGAAGCCTCACCGTAACGCCGCCAAAGTTGTCTTCGTTGTGCCTTTGACTCGTATTTCTAAGCCCTCGAGGGAGAGAAAGCTGCCACCCTAGATGATGCTCAATCAAGGCGATTTTGACCAGTTTAACTTTTGCTTCCTATGGAAAATTAAAAAGGGAAGGCCGAATGGTGACGTTGTAGTAGTGCGTAAGAATTATCTACTCTCCAACATGGATAAGGATTCAGACAGTCTTAAAGGGGAAATAAGCAAAATGATTAAGAAGATGTTAAAACTTGAACCGTAGGCTATTAATGCAACTCCAAGAATTTTTATAATGCTCCAAACAGAGTAAGCTATAATCCTCGCATAAGAGACCACCATTGCAAATATTTCCAAGGGAAGCAAAGGAGCAAAGAAGACTGTACTATACCCATTGTACTCGAAGGTCCAACAGATGACCCACCGAAGATGCCGTTTATCAATTAGAAGATTCAAATTTTTTCTTTTCAAACAATGAGAAATATCAATTGCCCATTGCAAGAAGAAGAAGAAGAAGAAGAGATTGATCATTATTGTAAGCAATTTTCCGATTTCAAAAAGCACAATTCAATGTAAAATATGATCTCGATTCTCAAGAGGACCCGAATTCAAGACCAAGAAGAAGAGCCATCGAAGAAATAACACCGTCAAGAGTCAAGAACAAAGAGAAACACAGATAAAGGTAAGAGTCCTCTAATTACCCCCTTGGCAAACATGACCAAGTTCCTTCTTCTTCAAAAAAAAAAAAAAAAAAATAGTCACCTTCCCAATGTCCAAATTCGTGTCAAAGAACAAATTTTCAGTTGAAAATAAAGAGTCAAAAGAAGTTGTGACAGAAAAGCCCTCCCCGTTTTTAGTTTGCAAAAATAACTTGAGAAAATTAAAATTCCTACCCCTTGACCGAGCCGTTAAATAACCCCGATATATCACTTCAAGTTACTTCTTTTTTATGCTCCTCTCCGAAATATCAATTGTGCCCCGATAGTTTAAACCTTTCAAGAAATGTAATCATGGTAATATTTTGCTCACATGTTGAGGAAGTAGATCCTTCTACTCCTCCTTTTTATGTTTCTTCAATGTCCATGACCTCGCTATTACACAACCGTATGTTATATTCTCGGGGCTTCCCATAATCTTATGCCTCTATCCGTCATGGAACAACTAGGACCGCAAAATCATGTCGACATAAAGACCTTTATTCATTTGATTCCAAAAGATTCAAATGCTTGGGGATGATGAAGATTTATGGTCAGATTGGGTTTCAAATTCCAACAAAGAGTGTGGTCATGGACATTGTGGTGGCTGATATCCCACCTTCGCCTTGGCATGTTGTCACAAGGTCCTCGGGGTGTGAAAAATTGTGGTCAATTAAGCATCAATATATGCTACCATCCCGCCTTGGAGGCCAGAGAGGAGATTATATAGAGAACCAATTTGTCAGACAGAAGCACATGGGCCGGGAGCTAACCTCGAAAAGTTCACCGCCCAGGTACAAGAGATTTCTCATGTTTATGCAAGAAGAAGATCAAAATTATGTTGATCCAGGACACAGTGGTCACCTCGCCTATTCCACTTGGGCTCCACCATTGTCTATTTCAGTTTTTCTGGGCTTCGGCACAGCTTTACTATTTTTTAGTGCTTTTTTGGGTCCTAAACTTCCCGAGCTATTTTGAGGCCCTAAACGACGTTTTTTGGGGAAAATCTGGGAGTGCAACATGGGTCCATGGATTGATGTCATGTTCCAAATTTGTAGTCACAGACAGATCTTTCTAACGAGGCAGTGGCACGCGCGAAACGGAGATCGTATGCCAAAGTTACGCTCGGGAAGTTGAAACACCAATTTACCCAAACCAGGCCCATAGTTTTGGCGTTCATCTCCTAGGGTTAGGGTTTTCTGGCGTGTTTAGGATTTCTCATTGTTTTCAAATGACAACAGGCCCCCAGCCTCATTGCAACTCGCCCGCAGGCTCCGTACCCGCCACATCTCTTCTCGACAGCGCCGCCGCCCTCAGCTAGTTTTATTTCATTCGGTCTGCAGCGCGGGGCCTGGGCTCTTGACAATAATGAAATGAAGCGTTATTTCCGCCGATCTCCATATTTATGTTTATGTTTATTTCCGCGTGCCCCCGGCATAAACCGGACCGCGTACCGCAGCGGTCCGTTTTTCGATCCTTTTGCATGTCCCCACCCAGGTTTGGGTATAAGGAGCTAGGGCTCGATTCGGTGGAACCTTTGCAAGATCAGCCTCGCAAACCTCGACGGATGCCCATGGGGACGAAAAGAAAGATGAGGGAGCGTACATCCTATAAAATATTTCTCGAGGAGGCCCTAAAGACAAAGGAACGGATGATGGGATAACTTTGCTCGCATCCTTCAACGGCTACCCACCGCGGCGCATTCAAGATTCAAAGAACCACTTCCGGGAGGCGCGACTTTTAAGGCACAAGCAATTTTGACATTCCCATATTTGAGGGTCAAACAGACGCGATGCCGTAGATAGATGGTTGAATCGTTAGAAGGATATTTTCTCAGCTCATGACTCTTTAGACCGGGAGAAGATTATTTTTGCACTCTCTCAAAGCGGTCTCCGCGATGTTAAGTACAGACCAGGGAAACCCACTGTGGAGAACAAGGACCGTACGTAACCCTCTCTATTCTCGCCGTACCAACCGGAATTCTTTCCGAGACGCCGTCAAGGAACAAGACTATCCCGTGGGGAGCCATGAGGACAAGTACATACAATGGACCACGCCGCGACAACAAAGGGATCAAGATGTGTGAAGGAGCCGACGAACCGTTCCATACCCTCGCGCACAAAGTTGGGTATCAAAGATTCGTAGAAACATCTCGAAAGCAAGTATCGTGAAATTGCCTACACAAATACATTCAAAGAGGAATGGAGTTCCTTGACATCTCCTTGCTTGGCACGGCATACCTAAAAGATGCCGCCAAGATTGAGCAGAAATTCAAGTGAAGAAGCGAGACTTTGGATCTTACGAATCAAAAAGCAAGGGAAAGGTGTTTCCAAACCACAAGAACAAAGGACCGAGGCCAAGGCATGGCGGTTAAAGACAACTCATCGAAGCCACAAGAAAATAACAAAGACCAAAGCCAAAGAAGGACACGGAAAGTGGTGTGAGTTCCATAAGAGCTCCACTCACAACACAGTGAGTGTCGGCCAAGCAACAACAGTGGCCGAGATGAGGGCTTAGCCACAGCCCACCGAACCTAACCCTAAAAGGCGAATGAAAAAGGGAAACACATTATTGATGCGGAGCCCAACGCCATCGTTGCCACCGCAAAGATTCAAAAGGAGGAAACTGTAAGATCCAAAGAGGAGGAGGAACGTCTCTTCCACTCCTGCATGTGGGCAAGGGCTCTGATGGTTCATTGTCGACAATGGGGAGCCAAAAGAACCTCATTTCCAGCAAAAATAAAGGGAAGCGGCCGGGGCTTGCTTGTTTCACACAGCCCACTCTCACATCCATACACCACCTGGGGTGGCTTCTCACCAAGGACGAGATCTCCGTCGTTCGGCGTGTCGCCTTTCCCTATAGCATCAAGCCCTTCACGATGAGGCATGGCGTGACGTTGCTCCTGCTGATGTTTCGATGTATTATTAGGACAACCATACTTATGGAATATACCGCGTTCGTATGTGAGTCTCGCCCGTGTTATTATTGTTAGTTTGGGAAATAAGTTGTACAAAGATACCAAGAGGTACCACCTCCGTCGCTTGTCTTTGGTTATCGCAAAACAATGCAAGAAGGTTATTTCAAACCAAAGAAATTTGTTTTTCCGATGATCCGCCCCTGTGCAGCAAGAAGAAGACCGTGGCCACGACCTCTGCATGGCCTTCCGCACAACAACAACAAATGGATAAGGTTGCAGTGAGCACGGGACATATTCACCTTCACCTGCTGTGTGGTTCCTTCACACTGCCGTAAGTCAAGCACCCGATTGATCTCGACCCCCGGTGCGCCGCTACCCAATGGACCCATCTATCGGTGCTTCCTGTTTTTGAGAACATAACCAGAGGTGTATTCGCAGCCAATGTGGCAGGGTGTCACACCACCAAGTTCATCGCCCTGTGGGAGCCCGATCGTGTTGGTACAAAGAAGGATGGGACGGGAGACTTCCGTATTGACTATCGAGTGCCGAACAAGATCATCGTCCTAATAGGCACTCAATCCTACTTGGATGATGACCTTCTCGGACCAACTCAAAGGTGCAAAATATTTCCTTAAAGAAGATCGACCCAAGTCTCGGGTATCACTACAGTACCAATTGTTCTCCGATGTGTGGAAGATCTGCTTTCAAAGCCAAGGAAGGCCTTTTCGAATGGCCGGTCATGCCTTTCGGGTCGTACGAATGCTCCCGCCACCTTCATGAGTAGATGATGGATTTACATCTTGCGGCCATTCACCAACCTCATTTGGTAGTGGTGTACTTGGATGATATTCTCATCTTCTGTATCGTACTTGGGAAGAGCACCTTCACCACATCCGACAAGTCCCCAAACACCGCGCAACACAAGTTGTGTGCTAATTTGGAGAAGTGCATTTTTTTGGCATGACCCGCAAAGTTCAACATTCCAGAGCACATTATCGATGGCAGCATGGACCCACCAGATTCAAGTCGGGGATCGCTACCCCCAACCACTATACCGCAGCTTCGGCAGCTCGGGGTCTTGCTAATTTCTACCTGGAGACCGTGTTGGGATTCTCTCACATCACTTGCCCTTGAGTCAGTTACCAAGGAGGAGCGAGAGAAAAAAAAATTTTTGGTTTTAACCTCGCTCGTAAGGCGTTCGCGTAACCGGAAAACCGCCTCTCGTTCGCCCCAAAGTGTCACTTTACCAAACTTGGCAACACCATTTTAGACCTATATGCATGCCTCCGACTATGCTATTGGGCGCTTTACTCAATATATATTCAGAGTATCTTGCTGTGAGAGATTGTCCATATAAGCATACCCTACATATGACAAAGAAATGTACTCCATTGCGCAAGCTTGTCGACATTGGAAGCATTACATTTTGGGGAAGGAAACAATCATCCACACAGTACCCGCTGTGCCCCAGCCTGCGCGTACACAAGGGAAGCAGGAGAATGATCGCCATCAAGTGGTCTACATTCGTTAACAGTCACTTGTTGACCATATAAGAATAGCACCAATCATGTTGCGCATTGCCTCGCCGACCACCGATCATGGCGCTCACCATCGTGCTCAACCTTGTGGGCAATAAGACTTCGATTGGCTGCCTATGAGAGTGACCCGTAACGGCTAAACTTACAAGGCACTTCGGGGGGCACGTGTTCCACCAATTTCAAGAGCACTATGGTCACATGGGACACCTTTTGTGTTCTTCAAGCTAGTGTGCCAAGATGATATGGGAAGCACACCACAGCCGAGTCACAATATTTTGCCCAGAAAGGTGAGCAATCCTCACAGAAGTATTTTTATTGGCCGAACCTTCGAAAGGATGTCGTAACACACATCAAATCCCGCATCGCTTGCGCCATTGCCAAACCGACCATCAAGAAGCAAGTGCCTATATACTCTCACTCACCCCTATTCGACTCGGGAATCCATCTCCATGGGATTACATGTCGGGCCCTCCGCTTTCTACTATACAGTAAATGACCGTGTTTTGCATTTGCCACGTATTCTCATGATGTTATTGCAGCGCCTGCAAGAAGAATATCACAGTTATAAGCCACCGTTAAACTCTTTGAACGAGTGTGGGTGCACTTTTGGATCCCACAGCTCAGAGCGATATCGCATCGGGATGCGCTTCTCAAAGACATTTTGGTCCAAACCTTTCGGTCGATGGGATACCAAGCTTACCAAGTCCACAGTTTTTCCATCTCAAACAGAGTGGCTGTGACAGAGGTCGGGTTGGGCGAATGATTGTACACATTTCGGCGATGCGCGACCCGGTGCTATCCGCTGACATGGGACGCAGAGCCTTTATGCACAACATAGTTATAATCGGGGTTTGACAATGACCGGCCATAGCCCCCTTTCGTGGCTTGGGATTCTGGCCACTATGTCCTATCGACGTAGCCATGCCATTTATAAACGTCAAAAGCAATTCGGGCCGCATGTCCGTCCGAAGTTGGACAAAGCCGTAGCTTCATCGCAGCGCATTCAACACATCCGCCAATATGTTCATGACATATTGGACAGATCCAATGCCAAGCACAAGCAACGCCACATGATCAACACCTAAAAGCACACACCTTCCGTGTGGTGACAAAGTATGGCTACACGCAAGGCATGAGCACCTCACTCGGGACCCCACCGCAAGCTCGCCTGCCCGACACAGCCGTACACCACCGCGAAGGCTGTAGGGAACAATGCATTTCTCCGAGCGTAGTATTCCACCATTCCCTGGCCCCACCCGCCTTTCAATGCATCGCTCTTTGTCCTTACTCCACCTCATCGGACACTCTCGATATCGTTAGAACAACTCACACAACCGAGTTAAACCCGTACCCGCACGTGAACATAGCCACCGTATTGCATCATGAAGGCACCATAATACCGCCAAAGAAGATCCGCAACCATATCGGGTTGTCATGCCTTCGGCCAACTTCCCGCACCAAGGAAAGTGACCATCAGGACCAAAACCAAGCAGAAATTTCTTATCTCATGGAGGAACTTAACGCAATGGGACCATTAAGCCCTAAGGGGAGGAATGATCCAGGGATATTGGTGGTCACCGCTCATTCCACTTGGGGCCCACCATTGTCTATTTCAGTTTTTCGCTTTCGGCACGCCTTACTATTTTTAGCGCTTTTTTCGGTCTCAAACTTCCTGGGAGCTGCTTTTGAGGCCCTAAACGACGTTTTTTGGGAAACAGAGCGCAACATGGGTCCATGGACCGATGTTGCACATCTCCAAATTTGTAGTCCGGCGGACAGATCTTTCTAACGCAGGTATGGCACGCGCTGGAACGAGATCGTATGCTGAAACAGCGCTCGTGGTGTTGGAACACCAATTTACCCAAGCGGCCCGTGAAGCTGGCTTCATCTCCTAGGGTTAGGGTTTTGGCTGTCATAGACTTCCCATTGTTTCTAAATGATAAATAGGCCCCCGAGCCTCATCGTAACTCATTTTCAAGAGGTTCGTAGCCGCCCACATCTCTTCTCGCAGATAGCTACCGCCGCCCTTAGCTAGCTTTATTTCCCGTCCCTGTTCTAACAAATTTCAGTTCTTTGATATTAATGAAATGAAGTGTTATTTCCGCCGCATCTCCTCGTATTTATGTTTATATGTTTATTCGCGTTGCTCTCGTACAAATCCGGATCTATATAAAAGAAAGGAATCCTCCTTCAAAATTAAGCGTACGAGCAAACAAAATTATGAAGCCGGAATCCGGACTTTACATTTTGATGGGGCAAATTCAAGAGAAGGCAATGGAGCCGGGGTATTATTGATTCCTCCTACAGGAAAATGGGTGTCACTTTCCTTTAATTGAATATGAGGCTACCAATACCGTAAAATGAGAGGAAGTACTTTATTGGGATTGCAAACAAATTTCTAAACAGGTACAACAAAGTTTGAAATTCATGGGATACTCGGAGTCGGTGGTCGCACAAGTCGTAAATCAATGCCAAACGCGACCTCGCCGAAAGCATATAGAAATGAAGTATGGGACATGGTGGAGAATTTATTTCGGTATTTAACACACAGCTCATGCCCCGGAGCGTAATGGTATCGGCGTACTCTCTTGCCGTGGTTTGTAAGCACATTCCATCCTCCACGTAATCCTCTTTTTTGAGGCATGAAATTGAAGCACGATACGTACCATCAATCCCAGATAATATTAAACACCGCAGTGTTTCGAGGATGATGAATAGGTGAAGAGATTCCTGGAGACAGGGTGAGTTTTCAAACATGGAGATTGACGATAATGAAGAAGAGGAAGCTGAAAATGTTGTAGAAAACAATGGAAGAAAATAGCAGCAAGAAAAGGCTGAACAAAAGGAAATATCATACCCAGAGGGCTGAAAGCCTTCAGTGGATTATTGATAAAACCACAATCATTGACAAAGAACAGCAGAGAAGAAGAACAAGGGAAGATTTAAATCAAGTACTTATGCCGATCCCAAAATTGTCAAATTATCCAAAAAGGTCCTAAGAATATAAAGAGATTCAAAATATATTTCAGTTTAGTAGATGTTGTATTTTGCATGGTCTTATCAAGACCTTAAAACTTTTGATGTTGATATAATGCATCATAAAATTTTCGAGAGAATATGCAAAGCCTTATAAACAGGCCTGTGCAGATAAATCTCTTCCGCCGTTCCCTCTATCAAAAAGAAATCTATGAAGCATCAAGGCAAAATACCTGTGCCACCGAGATACCTGTAATGGGTAGCAAACCTTGTTCCCGTTCGAAGAAATGGAGAAATAAGGTTGTGTGTAGATTTTAAACTTAAATAGAGCATCATTAAAAGATAATTATCCATTGGCCGAAGATGGGATCACATTCTCACAGAAAGTGGCCTGAGTCTTAATGCCTATATGACGGTTTTCTTCTGGTTATAATCAGGTAGCCGTGCTCCCGCAGGATCGTAAGAAAACTGTGATTACAACACCATGGGGAATATATTTGTAAAGTGATTCATTGAGATTATCACACGTGTGAGCTACTTTTTCAAGAGGGCAATGGACATATCCTTTGTTGGAGAGCAGACAAGTTTCGGTGGTATATCCTAGATGATATCATAGTGTTCTCAAAGGATGACACTAAATACATTCAAGACTTGCAAGAGAACCTTGAAAAATGCAGAAAGTATGGTCTTTTCCCTCAATCCTCAAAAATTCTATTTGCATTAGATGAGGGAAAACTCTGTGTAGGGCACATTGTAACTAAAGATGGTGTGAAAATAGACCCTAAGAGATTTGAAGTTATAAATAAAATATCTTTACCTGTGAATAAGAAGGAAGTGCATGTGTTTCTAGGCCGAATCAATTTTCCGAGAAGGTTTATTCCGAATTGCGTCGAGATAGTTAGGTACATAACCGATATGTTGAAAAAGAATAACGAAGTAAAATGGTCTCTGTGAACCTAGAGATGCATTTACAAGGATAAAAACAGCATTTGTTGAAGCTCAAAAGGATTGCATATTAATATATATGTGCTATTTATAATATTTTCATTTGCTTCGAATCATAATAGTAGCAGTGAGTCTTATTACAGAAAATAACATACATATTTATGAGCAAGTCCAGTATTTTTTCTTCACTGTGTATTAAGATGTTAACTGAACACAACATATTATGTTAAAGGTGCCCTCAAAGGAAATCCCCTCTTTGCTGCTTTTAGAATGTACATGGCAAGCCCACATCACCGCCTATGTCCCTATAGAAGTTTTCAAAAAGATATCCTTGCCCAAGGAGATAGTGAAGGCAAAAGAGGAAGATGGATTGCAAAATACAAGAATATGATTTAGACATAAGGCCCACTAAGCTAGTTAAAGGCTGTGGGCTAAAGCAAAATTTTGTCCGAATCAAATCATCGTACTTAGCATGCATAAACTTGTCCATGATAGCAAATGAAGAGCCTAAGAAAGGAGAAGAGTAGCATGGACTAGAGATGGCCACTCAAAAGATACACATAAAATATCTCACTAGTCCTTGGCATAAAGAAATAGTTGAATATCTTTTAACACCTGTCATTCTGCTGTGATATAAATACAGAGTCATAAGAATGAAATCACAGTAAGGTATATTTCAAATGGTCGGCTATATTGGAGAGATCCTTCAGGTATATTACTATTATGCCTTATAGAAAATGAAGTGGAAAATATAATGATGCATTCCATGAAGGGATTTGTGATACATTACAAGCTGAGAACCACAAATTACAAAGCTCCTCAAGGTTGGTTTCTATTGGCCAAAATTATTTGGAGATGTTCTTAATTGGGTTGTTATAAATGTCAAAAATTCATTGAGAGACAAATGCCCATCATTTCTAATTTGTACTCATGTAAATGAACCATTTCAAATAATGGGGATTAGATTTTATTGGAGAAATACATCCCTTCAAGTGGCTAACATAAATGGATATTGAATGCAGTGTCAGATTACTTACAAGTAAGACTCACATCATGAAAGCAATAAGATGTTTACAATCATCAAATTCATGGAAGATAACATCATATCCTAAATATTGCCCAAATGAATTAGACCTATACTGCACAGCCTTTCAAGTCCAATAAATTGTAATCGTGGCCAAAGTTAAAACATATTGCATTAAATCACTCATTGCACTACTATCCACAGGGAATGGCTTTCATGTTAATCTTCCAAATCTAAACACTGCATGGCCCTGAATAAAGACAATTGTAATGAGAATCAAGAATTGGTGATTCCCAATTGAAATTTACTCAGGCTTAACAGAGCCAAGTAGCAAGAGAGCAAATCGGGAAACATCTCATGAACTGCATAGCGGCTACAATTGTGTTCCCCTCGGTGTGCAATTGGCTTTGCTGCTGGCACGTTTTCACGTGGTGAAAGTCGTAAAGAACAACATGACATGGTCGTAATACCCACCAATCAGAATTGGAGGAAACACTGAGCCAAGTGAACCGTAGATTAGCTTTATATCGGGAGAAAAATGAAAACATCTGACCGCATGCAAAACACAGGAAATTTCAAATTGGTGATCCGGTTTCGGACAATATCCGGAGGGTCGAAATGTGCCGATGCCAAATTTGATCCACTTTGTTTGGCCTATTTAAGATTATGGAGCTAAAAAGGTAATAATACATTTATTAGAAATGGCAGGACCGTTTCGACAACCTTCCGCTAACGGCCAATTCCTAAAGCCTTACTTTCGATTTTGATTTGGGTAGCATGCTCGTTGTATTATATTGTATATAGACTTTGTTCTAGTTTTTATTTTAATAAGGGATGTATGTTAATGAGTTTTGAGGAAAGGAGTGGGTCAAGAGCCGAAATCTACATACAAGATGATCAAGGGTTCCATAAGTTCTCGACATGTCCAAGGAAAGGCGAGCGTCCCCGTACGGGAGCCAATGTTGTGCATATCAGCCCTTCGACCTAAATTTTTGGCCTAACACTCCTTCCTAATCTTTCAAAACTGTTAACATGGCCAAAAACTTCCATATACTGCATATCGTTGCCTCTTTCCACTCAAAATTGCCTACCCAAAGTCCTAAATCCGCAATTAAAATTATACTTCCAAGCCATTCTTCACCTCTTAGCCCTTGGTTTCATCCCCCCATATGACTCGTGAGCAAGACCGTACGCGGAAAGGAGCTAATCGTTCAAAGTTTCGGGGCACCTCCATGGCCGTCCGATCAAAAATCAATCGACGCGAGCTTTTAGTCCGTTTTCCTTGGTGGTCCCCCGCGTTCGTATCCCGCTAAAACCATCGTGTTTCATTCCGCACCACCTATCCGAGGTCAATATTTCCGTGACCCAACACCCCATACGTACTGCGACGCGTGTCCCCCTGTACGTCCCAAAACCACTGCCATTTCGCGCATTAACTTCCGACCATAGACGTGCATGACCATCACCACTATCCGATCCTGCGCACTTGATCTAACGGTGGTTATCCTCCGGAGTTGCACGCGACTTAACCCAAGCCAATCATACTTCGGTCCCACCATTCCATCACCCTCTGACTGATTTTTAACCATTGATTTCACTTCTGATCATGTGGACCGAAATCATTCGCACGTCCCGCTGACCGCTCGAGTCCACCTTCACGTCATTCCCTCACCATTCATACGTGCATCCTCATCATGTGTCCACGTGATCATCACCTCCTACCTCCACCGTTTATATATTCTATTCATTCGTCGCGTTGTAACGACTTTGTGTCATAAACATCCGCCGACTCATTTTTCGCTATTCCACTATATTTCCTGCTACCACCCTCGCTTTCTTCTTGCGTGTTTCTCCCGCCCACACCACCACCCATGGCCATAGTCGTATTCATCATCCTTATGTCTTTGTTTTCCTTAACGTGTTCGTGAATTTTTAAGGTGGTTTCTAATGATGAAGGATGATAACAATCTTCGCCCTCCATTGCGTGTTTTCAGTGTAATTTCAAAGGATTATTCAAAGAGACGTAGAATTGGCAGACAAAGATCTCAAGAGACATAGACAGGACTTCGATGAAGCGAGATGGATATTTATCAAATTCTTAGAGAAATTTAAAGGGGGCAACATTCTCAGTAGTCACAAATGTGAAATAAGGTTACAAAGAATACTGCAATATCAAGGAGCTCGTTGTCTCATACATTAAAATACAACTTCAAACTTTAGGGCTAAAGGGGCCGAGAGTACCATGCATAAACATCAATAACCTCAAGGTTTTATTGGGTGTTACATTTTTCTCTCTTCCCGCCAAGTATGTATGTGTATATTTTATTCTTTTTTTTATGTCTTGTTCGTATGAGATATTTTTTAATTCTCGCATTTATTTCATGAAGTAGTAGCAGAAAGTACTTATAATTGTAGCTTCCTAAAGACCGCCAAAACATCATAGGCGGGCTTTTTCTTCAAATTTGTTTTAATTAGATCATTAAATGTATATCACCTACCTCATTCTCTAGAAAGCCGTTCTCCTATAAAAAATATGAAAAAACATACGAAAGGGTTCCGCATTCTATCAGCAAATTGTGCGTTGAGAAGTTCTTGTATACATATTGTAAGGGTGCCAGGGTAAAGGCCAAGAGCCTAGGAACCCCGTGAGGAGGAGTTATAATCGTAATGAGGATTCTCGTCCTTGTATCCTGCGTATGTAATCTTTTCTTATGTGTTAATATAATATCTCATTTCATGCTATTTATCTTCTTGTATCATGTTCTAGAATGCGAGTGGCTCAACGTCTTGGTATGATTCATCCTAGTCTATGTCTATGGTTTGGATACAGTCAAGCGCTTAAATATGCCTAGTCATGATATACTGCTCCAGGTTCATTTCATCCATATTCTTCGCTATATTAGTTACTTCGAGGAGGGTGCTTTTAAAACGCCATTGCTGGCGAAGTGTATGGATTCTTAGTTGGATAAGCCCATGTTATGTGGTTTTGTTGTGTATCTGGCATCGGCCTTCTTGCTAACTCAGTATCTTCTTCATGTTTCTTCACCGCATCCACTTTCTCGATATTTGATTTCGTGGCATATTATTTGACCGGCCCTCTTGCAGTAATTTGTCTCTTAACTCGTCTCTATGTTTTGTATTGGAGTTTCTACGTCGTTCCTACATCATTCTTATCTTTGTATAAGCTTCTCGAGAGAGTTTAATTCAATCAGTCCACCTCTTTGTTTTGCAAGAGATAGTAAAAGAGCTTTTGGATCGACAACCCAAGCTATATTATGAGCTCCTTGGGCGGTACAAGGTCAGGCACCGGTCTAGAGTAACTCTAGGTTGTCTCTAGGCAGGCGAATCAGTCACAATGTGACCTTTTTCTCGTGTGGCAGCACCATCGACGTTCTTGTTTCAAGCATCTGTTGGAGTCATCATCGCATTCATGGAGTTCATCCCGAGTCCCTTTGTACCCCACTATAGTCCTCCATCCTTCATTGCTTGATATCTCTCTTTGCACGCATATTATGGTCACACTCCCACCTGTTCCCTATCGCTTATGATACCGTGTCGGGCCGCTGCCATGTCATTCATGCCTTATGCTCAGCAGTGGAAGTCGTCCATTTGCTACTTCCGGGCCCTCCATTCCATCATCATCATTGGTATTAGTCCCTAGTCACTCTACTATTTTCTCTCGTGCCTTAGTTGAGGATCTCTCCTTGCCTCACCTATGGTGGTCTCGTCGACATCAACTCCTTTCATTCTCGAAGATGGGGTGTCTAGAGTGGCTGCACCTTGGTTCCGGCCTTTCCACTCTTGTTCGGGTGCCTTCTAACAGCAAAGGGTGATCTCTCATTTCCTTGACTTGATTGTTTCTCCACTCCATCTCCTTTCAAGATGATGATCGAGATCCATATGCTTGATGGTTCAAAGGATGCAAAGAAATACTTTTGTGATTTCGTGTGTGTGTGAGATGTCCCAACCTCATGAGGGGAGCCCCTGCAGCTCCTCCCACATGCTCCCATGACCTCTTTCACCGCAGCCTTGATGCAACTCCACATATTTGACGATGGTGGCTCTTAGTCGATTGCGCGCTTTCGTTGATTTACATCATCGTATTTTGTGAGCCCTTCCCCCGCTTACAGGGGGATTTGGGTTGTATTTGTATTCCATGTACCAAATTATTATTGTATAAGTCTCCGTCGTTATCCCAGCACAACATGTATATGATCCCTCATTATATTGTTATTTTGGCTCATGTTTATGCTTATTGTACTTTATAGTTCGGTCCCTTGTTTACCGGACACACTATTCTTTTTTTTTGTACTTTGTCTTTGCCAAATAGGCATGCCTCCCCCGCCGCCTTTAGCACAGTACCCTCCCCATAAAAAGAGATTTGTTGCACTCGTAAGTCTCGTCTCTCGTGGTCTAGTTCTTCAAGACATTAGTTCACTCCCACATTTCTCTCTCGTACTTCCTTTTGATGTCCGGTGATTGAGTTTTAACGTACTTTAACATACGATTTGCTCCTAACACTCGCATCACTGGGGCACCGTTATACCAGTTTTTTTAACACCAATCCATGAATAATATGGACCCAAGTACACCATGTTGCACTCAATTTTACCCTAAGTAAAATTGCTTTCACTATGTAAAATAACTTAATAAACACATTTATGAAGGTTATATATTCAAACAGAAACCCCAAAGGGAAATATTAAACAAACCTATATTTGTTTGATTTTCCTCAAGGAATAATTAATTAAACAATAATTCAATTATTATTCCCCGGTCATGTTTAACCCAAAACAAAAGAAATTAATTAGATAAATCTTTATTTATCTTATTATTTTTCTAGGAATAATTATTTAAAATATTATTTAAATAATATTCCTGTTAAACATGACTAAATCACCCATAAATAATTAACAAATCATTATTTATTTGATTATCTTTCAACCATTTCTTTAAAGTGATAAATAAATCATTTATTTATTTATTATTCACAAATAAAGGGATTTGACCCAAGTCAAATACTTTTTCCCTCCAACAAATATAATAAAATATTCCATAAAAGGTGGATCTAGATTTGGTTAATGTTATTTTAATCATGCACCAAGATCTAGAATGACCCAATATTTTGTTATAAATACGAGGGTTTCTCCTACCATTCTTCACCTTTTGTTGCCTATTAGATCACTCGATCTATACTCTTGGTCCGACTTTGAGCCATCATCATTGTCATATTTTCCATTATTTGTTGTGTAGAGTTCCTTTGAGTTCTATCTTTGTCCTGGTTTTCACACCAACAGAGAGAGAAATGCTAGATCCAAGTGCCGAGGACTTCCAAGAACCCATCCCATTGAGGAGAATTGGAAAACACCTTCTTTTTTTCCTCCTGGTGCATCTTAATACAAAAATTATTTCAAAATATTGTTATTGTCTTGTCTATTGGATGTATGGAGCAAACCTTAATTTTACTCGCTAGCTGCCCTCAAGTGCATAGATCCGGATTTTTTGGCAAAGATTTGTCTTGATCAACTAACTGCAGATCTGAAGATATTGGCAGCCATATTTGATGTTAGGGCTATAAGTTATGTGTAGCTAAAGTGGTCTTTTTTCGTACACTTCGACAAAGGATTCATACTAACACTATGAGGGAAAATCTACTGCACTTAATATTTTGAGAGCATTATTTTGATCGCATACACTACATAAGGATGAAAAGGAGTATTGCAGAGCATGTGATGTATGTCAAAGAATAGGGAAGCCTTCTAGATGAGATGAGATGCCACTGGTACCACAAGTTACATTCCATGATTTTGATAAGTGGGCCATTGATTTTTTTGGACCAATCAACCCCCTTGGAAAAAGGACTGGTGCGATATAGAAAATTACAAAAACTGTTTACTTAACCCGATGGGCCAAATCACAACCAGTAAGGGACTGCAACGAAGTTTATTTCTGAGTACATACTATCTAGATTTGGATTTTTGAAGTTTTTGATGAGTGACCAAGGTTCACACTTCCTGAACAAGACGATTAAAGCGCCACCGTACTAAGGAGTTCTAGGTATATCATCAGAAGAGTACCTCTTATCACCCTTAGGCCAATGGGAGGTCAGTGGAAGCATTTAATAAAATTTTGGAGAATGCACTCACTAAGGTATGCAATTTGAATAGATATGACTGGGATCTTAGAATTATAACAGTTGTTATGGGCTTAGGAGACACACAGAAGAAGTCAGAAGAAATAGACACCCTTTAGGTTGGTTTATGGGATATAATTTGTGATTCCTATGGAGTATATTATGCCTAGCTTGAGGATTGCATCTTTTACATATATGGAAGACCCTGAGATAATGGAGGAAAGAATGTAGCAGTTGCTTGCTTTGGAGGAAGATGGATTTGTAGCAAGATTTCATGAGCAAGAACAGAAATCAAGAGAAAAATCATGACATGAAAGACATATTAAGCAGAAGAAGTTCCAAGTAGGAGACCTCCTCCTGCTTTATGACAGTAAGTTTCTGAAGTTTCCAGGAAAATTCAAGACACGTTGGTTGGGCCCATACATTATCAAGAAAATTACTCATGGAGGCATAGTTCAATTAGCGATGTTGAATGGATAATTGGTTCGAGGAAGAGAAAATGGAAGTAGGTTGAAGTTGTATAGGGAGAACCATGGCTCTACAAATTTTCTCTGAAAAAGAAAAGGGTGCACTATTGCCACCTACAGTTCAAAGTGGGCACTGGACTATAAAATATGTTACATAAAGAGCTTTTACATGCAAGATACTTTTGTACAGCCGAGATTATGTCAAAGTTCAAAGAGCCGTAATGTAGGAATGGTTGTTCACTACAATATGGGATGCGTCGAATTTTTCCGAAAAAATAAAAAATGATCATTAAAAGGGAAACTTGTCATTAAAAGACGCGGAAAATTTCATTTATGAAGACATGTTAGTAATATCCAAGAATAGATATGTAGTTAATGAACATAATCTGAACACAATATAAGGTAATGATGATGTTAGAAGTTTATAATTTCTATAAAAGGTTGTATCCCACCAAGATTTCATACTTTTCCGAATTAAGAATTTGAGCTGTGATATTTTGATATTTGAACCTGTGATATTTGAGAAATGAGAAGAGGAGAAGTTGGATAAGGCATATGAATCCTTAATAATTCATTTTCATATACATATAGAAAGGTTCATAAGGAATTATGGAGGAATTTGAAGCTGATACATCGTCAACAACCATTGAAGCACCCACAGTAACTTCTTCACCCGCCATAGCATCACCACAAGCTAAATAATGTAGATATCCACAAAAGAAGCCAACTGGGGAAGAAAGAACGAATAAGAAGCAAGATAAAAGGCCTCTCGAATCTCAAAAGAAACCTTAACATGTTAGGGACAACGATGAAGAGGTAGAGAAAATGGAAAGAGAGAGCACAACACTTCTATCACCTCTTCCACCATACATGCCACCCAGGAAACCAAACACAAAACCAGTCAAAGAGTCAAAGGATGTGAAGTATGGCACCTTTACAATTACTACCAACAGAGGAAGTTCCACTGAAAGGAGAACACTGGGGAAAATTCCGCCATCAAGTTCGTACTACGACTTCACGATATAAACAAATACACATAGTTCGCACCTGGAAGATATATAAAATGGATACAATACCCAAAGAGTGGAGTCACAAGGCTAGAACTGCAGCAGTGGGTGACTGGGTTGGAGAAGTCTAGTTTATTAAACATGTTGAATATGCCACACTTCAAATTAAAAGTTCTGGAGAATGGAACGAAGGCAATTGCTTGTATTGATACATGATAAATGCCTTTGTATGAGAAAGAGGATCCCCATCAATCCAATGCTGATATGGAGAATTACAAGGTTGTTGTATCAAGGATGAGACCTTTTAGAAGAATTTTTTGTAAAATACCAGGATAAATAAATAGCTCAAAATATGAAGGAAAAGTTTGGGTCGAAAAAAGGAAAGCAAGGATATGACATCAATTCAATCAACTACCAAGGAGTCCACTTCTCCATGCACATATTACATTGGGAAGATCATGAGAAAATGTCACACTAATGAAGTCCCTACAACAGTGGTTTCCTTAGCTACATAGTGCACGAAAGGGGTTCGCATTTACTCATTTATATTTGCAAGGGCTTCATATAATTGATTCAAGGATGGAGAAAGTATGCATAGTTTATTTTAATTATAGAAACGTTGGCATGGAAAGAACCAGAGGAGTCGTATTTTCCTGCGGTACTGTCAGATGTTTGTGAAGCTACGAGATATGCCTCACTGTGTCATACCAAATGTTGGAGTTCCCATGTTTTGGCAAGTTTGGCAATACCAAAAGATGAGACAACATCAAAACCACTTTCAGACCTCAGGATCTAGCTCGTCCGTAGAGGATTCAAAATGGAAATGTTTATGTCTTTGAAGCTTGTTTTAAAGGTATTAGGCTAGTTATAAGGCACGAGGTTTGTTTTTTTTGTTTGTTTGTTTGGTTGTTGGGAATCGGAAAGGAAGGGTTCAATATAAGACAAGGATGAGAAAAGAGGATTTTAGGAAAAGGAGAGGTAATTCAGAGAACACTCGAGACCATTGGGAAATGGAGTCAGGAAAGGGTTTACTTGCTATTCAATATTCAAGACTTTCAATTGGGCTAGTCATCTAAAGCATTGGATCTTAAAGATGATAGTGTGGTATGAAATGATGAGGAAGGAAAGTGAATGACAAGGAAACCTCCAAGGTGGCCACTTAGAAAGTAGATCCAAGGACAGGGCATGTCATTAGACACCTGTGATCCACCTTATAAAACGTTAACTCTTCAGACAAAGGAAACATTAAAGATTTAAACACAAAGGTGAAGTCTCGAGATCGCAGAGAGAGACTTTGAACTTTCAATGCTTCGACATCCAACTTAAGGGAACTTAGAAAGGTTCAATTGATTGAAAGACCCTAGTGAGGAAGAATCAACATTCTAAACCTCAAAGATCCTGCTGTTTCTGTAATTTAAAACCCAACGAGAACATCTAAGAATAGATTCATTAATTCATACATCAGCTAGCAGTAAATATTATCCACTACACTAGTTAAATTAACTTGAATAAATACTCAAATAACATAATCAATAGAAAACAACGAAGGTAGGGAGAGTAGAAACATAGGGTACCATGCAAGGGTATATCCTATGCTATATTTCTGATGCATACCAGAGAAATGAAATGTGATGAATTACAAAGGAAAATAGAGACAAAGTAAGAAAAACATCACCGCTGCTTTAAATCAAGATCCAAAGAAATGTGCTTTTCATATTAAAGAGCAAAACCAGTCATGTAAAACATTTCCATCAGCTCGATATTCACAACTGAAACATCTCCCTGCACTTATCTTACAACTTTCATACGTAGAACTATATCTCAAGAGAAATGCTTACAATTCATAGACATCCGATCAACAACCACAACAATGTTTTCTTCGAAGAATTTTTAGTATCTAAAGAGAGGAGAGATGGGAAATAAATGAAACATTAAGACAAAAGCAGAAGAGGAGGGTCGAGGCACATTCTATCTTAATATCTGAGCATTGATCTTCATTACTCTTTGGTTGAAAGAGTGGTCTTCGATAGGCTGAAATTTACTCCAGGTATGTTCTCAGAGGGCCGCCTACAGTATTAAAATATGGTGAATAAACAAAAAGGAAGACAAATGACTTTTGTGTCCTATGCCGTACAATGTTCCTGGAAGAAATGGGGGAGATTTTTGTTATACTAAAATCGTCACCTTGACATTTTGGTCGACCGTATGAGCTATCATTGCCCATACATGCTCTCCTCCGTGTCTTACATACCACCACAACAGCCAAAACTTCGTAGAAAAGTCCCTAAATCCCCCAAGAATTGGTATCGTACTCTCTATACACGCGGTCCCGCACCCAAAGTTCAGCCCCGCTTTCCGCGGAACCATACCGCACTTTCTTGTGTTATGGGTGCGGGACCCCCCTAGTTAAAAAGCGCGAAATTAAACCAAAAAAGTTGAATTTTGGTCAATTCTAGAAGGTTCGGATGAGATTTTTGGGGATGAGCACGCTTTAGTAAGGTGCATGTATCCCACACCTTATTAACCCGACCTCGAAGCGGGGAGTGAGCCTATCTCCTTTGAAGGAGGGTTCTATCCCTTTAAAGTTGGAATCCTAACCTCCTTACCTAGTTTCAAAAGGAGGCATTGGGTAGCTCAAAAGGGTTAACACAAGTTTTGGCAGCAAGTTATGGGGATTGAGTTGAAGTGTCATGAGGATTTAGATTTCTTTCTCGCCGAGCTTTTGAGAGGAAAGATCACATACCTCTTTATGCTTCCGGAGGAAGAGTGCAAGACTTACTCTATAGGAGATTCCCGCTTCTACCCCGGGAAGGCCTTTCGAACATCAAGGCAAAGGTTGTAAGGTTCTTCTCGTATATTTTGGCATTACATAACTCAAGTTCGTTTTTCTCAATAAATTGTCGTTCGATTGTTTATTTCAATAAGTCGTCGTTTGATCATATTTTTGCCTATAGACACCTTTGATCATTGCATAGGTATGTTTTATGACTATTTGTTATACAGTGCTATTGATATTTTCTTGTTTGTGATTGCAGATCAACGAAAGACAATACTTTCTTGTGACAAAAGGGCCCTTGTTGCTACTTCTAAGGATTATCAAGTGCGATGGAAGCACTACGTACCACAAATAAGCATTTGGATCTAAGGTAGGATCGACACCTTCATAGCATTTAGACAAAACTAATATATCTAGAGAAAGACAAACTTAGTTGTTCGTTTGTTGCTAATGTTCTGACATTGTGAGATCGGTCTTGTCCGTGCAAGAATTATCGTATCCTACCAACAAATTGGCGACTCCACTCCGGGGAAAGAAACTTGTTGTTTTTGGTTCTCTTTATTTTGATTTGAGGAAAAGTTTTTCCCGGTTTTTGATTGATGGATATCCATTTCGGGTAGCTTAGTTTTTCTTCTTCTTTTTTTAAAATTTTGAAATCTTTTATGTTTTTCTCTTGAAGTTTTTCAAAGGACCGCACTTTGTATTCACACACATATGGCATCACTTCTCCGCACTTTTCTTATAAATACATAAAATTTCACCATATTTCCGGAACCTCATGGACTCGTTGGGAAATTTTTTCAAAAACTTTAGATTTCTTCTTTTAGTTTAGTTTAGATTTAATTTAGGATTCTTAGCATCTACCCATCAGATGTCATCAAAAATCTCTTGTTTCCTAATTTCTTTCAGCAATTCTTCATCTCTTCAATCTCCATTGGGTTAATTGGGTGTTTTGAGCTCTTTTTTGAGAAATTCTTAATTTGATTTTCATTGGCTAATTGGGTTTGTCTCGCCTTTTCACAATTTTGCATCTTTTTGCTTTTGTTTTTGTTAAATTGTGTATGAGTGTTAATCGCCTTTGAGTGTTTTTTGATCTTTGGAACTCTCACCCGATTTTCTTGACTTCCACTTGATTGGTTCTTAGATTACATTAGAATCATCTTGTGTTTGAGAATTTTCGTTGTAGATCATAATTTTTGCACAATTAGAATTCTCATTTTCAGAATATGAATGAAAATGTGCATAGATTAGCATTTTGTATACTTTTCATGTGAATTGTGCATAGACGATAAACTGCGTAGTTTCACTTCCGAAAATAATCGTAGATTTAGATTCTATTTCTTTCTTTGGATTTGAATTTAGACAAGCTTTTATGCTTGTTTCGTAAAACACAAAAAATAAAAAAAAATTGTTTTGGGGTTGATTTGGCATTAGTTTTTTCTTTGATGAAATTAGTGCATTAGAGAATTTGTTATATTTTCTCTTAGTTATCAATCTTTGCATTGTTGGAAGTGATGGAAACTCTCTCCTTACTTTAGTATCGAATTGAAAAGAAGATTACATTATCATATTCGATTGCATTCGCCTTGGTTCGGGTCATAACACCATTGGTTTCATATCCATTTACCCTTTTCGAGTATAATGTACCTGAAGAATACACAAACGCGCTTAATTAAAATTCATCTAGTAATTTTTACATTTTTAGGCTCTTTTCCACCAATCTAAGCTTAGGCTAGTGTCTTGGAATAGGCTTTAGTTAACTCTCCAAGACAAGAAAAATGACCAAAATGTTATTTCCATCTTACAGAGGTGGTTCCAAAGCACAAGATGTATGTTTCCGGGAAGCTCCTTAAAGGAGTTAAGCACGAGATCACATTCCGAACCGTTGGGGTAATCAATCCTTCCTCATTGGGAACGATAGAAGATATACACGTATTAAAAACGGTAAACCTCTTGACAGACCATTGTCGAGGAGTCAGTGGGTCACTTGTCGGTAAACCCTTGGATTCTTTCAAGGATGCCTTTCAAGGGATTGAGCTTTGTTATCCGCCCTTGCGTGTGTCGGATCGTAGACTCGTCTCTGCATATTTGTTTCGCTGGTAACCTTAGTGACCATGGACCCGGTATTCTCCAGTGACTTCGTGGAGGGAAGATCCCACCGTACTCGGGAGCACGTCGATCAGCATCGCCCCGACTCTCCTGGGAAGCCCTTCACTCGAGATGGTTTTGTGAAGAAACTTGAAAGGCCTCTGTTTATTGCTGGTGTTGTCAGGTAACTGCTCCAACCATTTTCTCCGTATTAAATTCTATGATGTTGGATTTCATCACCAACTAGTGTTTTTAGCAGATTGTAGTTACCGTTTGTGTGTGGTTTGACTCCTAGATTTGATAGCGTGTTAATTTATACGTGTTTTTACTTTTAGAGACCATAGGTGTGAATTGTGAATTTTAATAGTTAGGTGTGAATTGTTAATTGTTAATTGTTAATTGTTAATTTTAATTTTGTTAATAAAATTCACTGAAGTTGAATAGAATGGAAACTGTTCCGGAATTTACCAACCAAGGAATCCCTCTTAACGAGAATCCTAGTACTTTTCCTTGCTTTGGAAATGTTGGTCCTCCTTATATGGCTACATTGTCATTACCCGGATTTACAACAGGTTTACCCCATGGTTACTTTCAACTTCGTTGGCCCCCGAATACTCCAATTGTTCCACTCCTCAACCTATCAAGCCTACCCAAACAGAGTTCACCATCTCAACATCACCAACCTTTGTTGATCCTTTACCTTCTTCGTTCAATATTTCTTCTCCATTTCTTCCTCTTCGCCCGGTAAAAGCCTTGAAGCTAGTAAACTGTGTGGCGAAGAAGAAGAAAGGAAGAAGAAGGAGAAGAAGAAGAAAGAAGGCACCAACGAACCATGGCCGTAAATGTTAGTTAAAAGGAGCAACCTCCAACAAAGTCAGGTAGTATTGTATGTGTGAGGATAGTTCCTTGTACCGTGTCAACCTCGTTAAAATGAATCAAAGGAGGATGAGGATAGTTCCTTGTACCGTGTCAACTCGTTAAAAAATGAATCAAAGGAGGTGAGGATAGTCTTTTACCGTGTCAACCTCGTTAAAAAATGAATCAAAGGAGGGTGAGTGATAGCTCTTTGTACTGTGGTCAACCTCGTTAAAAATGAATCATGAGTGTGAGGATAGTTCCTTTTTATCGTGTCAACTCTCGTTAAAATGAAACAGTGAGGGAGGATAGTTCCTTTTACCGTGTCAACTCGTTAAAAAATGAAACAAAGTGAGTGTGAGTGATAGTTCTCATCGTGTCAACCTCGTTAAATGAAACAGAAGGAGGGAGGAGAGTTCTCGCCCCGTGTCAACCTCGTTAAAAAATGAATCAAAGGAGTCTCTCGAGAGAGTTCTCGGCCTGTCAACCTTGTTAAAAAATGAATCACAGTGTGAGGAGAGTTCCTTTTACCGTGTCAACCTCGTTAAAAAATGAATCGTTGAGTGTGAGGAGAGTTCTCACCGTGTCAACTCGTTAAAAAATGAATCATCGTGTCCGAGGAGAGTTCTCGATCGTCGAACCTCATTAAAAAATGAATCAAGAGAGATTGTAGAGAGTAGATTAATAGATTAGATATAAATAGTTTATGAGGATGCTTCTTTTCCGTGTCAACCCTATAAAAATGAATCAGCTTGGTCGCAGGATAGTTCTTCTACTAAGTCAACCTTCATTAAAAAATGAATTAGGTCTCGAGGAGCGCTTCTTTCTCTCCGTGGTCAACCTTCGTTAAAAATGATCCAATGGAGCTGAGTAGCCTTTTATCGAACAACTGAATAAAACAACAGGCGATACGCTCTTTCTCCCGTGTCAACCTCATTAAAAAATGAATCAAAGAGGTTGGGTAGGTAGAGATGGTGAGTAGATCCGAGGATAGTTCTTTTTACCGTGTCAACCTCGTTAAAAAATGAAACATTTTGCCATGAGACAGTTCTTTTCCAGAGTCAAGCTCATTAAAAAATGAAACAAACTCCTCCCCATCAAGAGCTTCTAGAAATTTTTAGACTAGATCTTATGTTAAGTCATAGTTAGGGTTAGTTTTTAGTCGGGATTTTACATGATCTCGTAAAAGAACTTTTCTGTGATTCCATCTGCAATTTTATTTATTACTAGTGTACTTAGTTGAAATTAAAATGAAGTCAAAAGGGTGCCTAGTTAAGCTACGCTAGGGGCACTGGGCATGTCACGCCCAAGCTAGAAATGAAACCACTTCCGAAGTTACAGTTTTTCTCTGTCAGTTTTAAAAATGAACCTATTCGAGGTCAATTTTCTTATTATTTTCGGAGACTACAATCATGAAAATCCCGGAATATTTTGCTATTTTTCATTTCGTAAAATACACAGCGTTTAGTTCTTTCCGGGTTCCTCGTCGTAATAATTGAGTCATATTGTGACATTTTTATCCTTTCTCGAACCCTAAAACTTACGAAAAAGTGAAAACTCTTGAGTTCTCTTTTTAAGCCCTTTTCGTACTCTAAACATGAAAAAGATTGCCGAGCACTTGATTATTCGAACCTAAAGTAAATGAATGATCGTCCTTCGTATAAGTTTACCCTTCTTGATCGAAATGGACTATTTACGAAAAGGTATACGTTGACTAATTACAACACAGAGTTCTTTCCGCATTATTTTATCCTTTTCTTGCCCTAGAGACTAAATTTACGAAAAGAACACCGGAGTTTTTCAAGTTTTTTCTTTTCCGACTTAAAATTGAAAAACACCGAGTTTCTCCCATACTGATCATGTAGCCTTAACAAGAAAGGACCCGTTCAATTTAGAACAGAACAACGACTCCTTCTTAGGTTCGAATTTTAAACTGCTGACCTCATCCGACACAGAGCTTATGGTAAACAAGCAAATGTTATCCTCCTCAAGCTTGTCAAAAATAAAGAGGTACTTGCCGTAAATGAAGAGAGAAAAACGAACTCGTTTGTTACATTTTGTCACTGGAAAGCCGTTAACTACTCTTGAACATGACACTTTTTGTCCACACCGGGTTGGGAAAATCCTTGTTTGGTCGCTTAATAAAACCACATTGAAAGTCTTCAAATTTGCTTCGGGTATTAGCTTTGGGTCAATTGTCAAACCATCTTGGCAGCAGTCGTTATGTTCAAGAGGACAAATGCCTGGGTGAATTGCCTCTACCTGCAACAGATCCTCATCCATTTTGGACCATCCTCAATGGGCCCCTCTGCCGACATATTTTCAAAACTTGATCTATGATTTCTTGTTGTGGGCTTCAATACTGATCACTTTCTATCGACGACAACTCATTATCTAGGAAGTCAATTAGAAATCGTCGCACTCAAATTAAAGCTAGCCAGTAAGGTGTTTCGCTCGACGACAGTTACATCATTGACCTTCGACTGTATTGATTCTATGTTTTGACTTCACTCATTCATTCACATTTCATGGATTGTACTGGTACTGTGGAGAGCTACGACATTAATGGTGTTTTCTTCCACACTTCACATGTTTTAATTACCGATCGGTAATCAAGTGTTTCTACCATGTTCGACTTCAAACACATTTATTCATGATAGAACCCAGATGAAGCCTGAGAAGAACCAAGACCCCGGATCTAGTTTCCACCATCCAGGCCGCGATAGGAATTTGTTATCATTCATACGTAGACTATTTATAAACAAAGATGGTCACAACTATGTTTGTTCACATATGTCTATACCGGGTGGACAACAAAACCATCTCATATATCATGTGAGCACAGCTTAGTTAGATCTAGTTAGTTTGATCTCAGGAATAACGCCACCTCGGCCGATGACATGATTACATATATATATATTTTGCATTGAATGTTTTGACAAAGTTCCGTTCGGGGTGTCCACAAGATGATCTCAGAAATGATAAAGTACTTCTACTCTTCATATGACAATACTTCATCTTCGTATATTCTGGGGATTTCTGGCTTTAGGGGAGCAATTTGTTACACCGAAATCGTCACCTTGAAATTTTTTGCCGATCGTATGAGCTCAAGAACATCACACATGCTTCCTCGCAAGTCTTACATACCGGCCTCCTGCCAAGCTTCGAAAACCGCAGAAAAGTCCCCAAAATCCCCTAAGAATTGGTATCGCACTTTTCTATACATTTCTCGCGGTCCCGCACCTAAAGTTCACTCGCTCGCGGAACCATACCGCACTTTCCTTGTGTTATGGGTGCGGACCCCCGTAAAGTTAAAAAAGTTGTGCGAAATTAAACCAAAAAAGTTGAATTTTGGTCAATTCTAGAAGATTCTGGATGAGATTTTTTGGGGATGAGTACGCTTTAGTAAGGTGCATGTATCCCACACCTTAAGGAAATAATCCCTTGATGTGAGGAGCCTATCCCTTTGAAGGAGGATTCTATCCCTTTAAAGGTGGAATCCTAACCTCCTCATCTACTCTATAAAAGGAGGCATTATGAGTAGCTTTGAGAGGTTGTTTTGGAGATTTGGAATTGAGGATTAAATTCCCAAACTAGAGGTGTATTTTAGTTGATGGGTGTATTTTAGTTGATCTTGTTAGATTAGAACATTTCTCTGTATGCACGACACAGAGGAGAAAGATCACATGCCTCTTTGTTAACTCCTGGAGAGTGTAAGACTTATCAGAGTAGAGGAGATTCCTGCTTCGGACCCCGGGAAGGCCTTTCGAACATCAAGGCAAAGGTTGTAAGGTTCTTCTGTATATTTTAAGATTAATACAATCAAGTTCTGTTTTTCTCAATAAATTTTCGTTCGATTGTTTATTTCAATAAGCTGTCGTTTGATCGTTTATTTCATAGATTCTTTGATCACTATGATAGGTATGTTTTATGATTATTTGTTATACAGGTGCTATTGATATTTTCTTGTTTGTGATTGCAGATCAACGAAAGATAATACTTTCTTGTGACAAAAGGGCCCTTGTTGCGACGAAGGATTATTGATGCAACGTAAGCACTGCAACCACAAATAAGCATTTGGATCTAAGGTAGGATCGACACCTTAATAACATTTATTTGTAAAACGAATATATCTAGAGAAAGACAAACTTAGTTGTTCGTTTGTTGCTAGATTGTCTTCTGACACTAGGGAGATCGGTCTTGTCCGCAAGAACGATTTATCCGGCCAACACTTCTGTCAGGGAGGAAATCTTCTCGGGGACACAATGTAGAATAAAGACAGTATGGGTACTATGTCCTTTCTCGGGAGGAAACTTCTGTCGATGTGAAACACTAATGATATTGTTTTCTGTGCGTTATGCCTCTTTAGGCCTCCTGTATTAATCATGAGGTCTTCAATCTGGTACATTTTCCTTTTAAAAATTGAATCAGAGCTTAAAATATTCAATTACATGCATTAAACTCTCTGATTATCCACTGATACTCTTTGCCACTTCATGACTGTCTCTGTCTGTGAAATTTTAGCTTTAATGGTGTTGGAGAGGTTAACAAGGTTTGTACACTATTCTTTTAATGAAAAATTAAGTTCTAACACCCTCCCAGGCATTTCTCTATAATCACAGGCTCTAAAAATGGTCTCTTCTGCGCTATTGTGTTACTGACAGTGACTGTGCAGAGAAGAACAGTTTTCACTGTCTATATTCCCTGTAAAAGCACACAAAATGTTAAGAAAATCCATGCGGTGGGAGGATGGATGTAGTAGAGGGTACTGAGACTGGCAGCGCAAAAAAAGGTGAATGCTATGCATGTAATGAAAAATAGTGAAAAACGCAGTGTAATGGTGAAAAAATGATCTGGTGGAATTTTAGTGGAGGAATGCATGTGGGTCTTCCGATCATATCTGGAGGTGATGATCGACAGTGGGGATTAATCAACAGAATGACTTTGGAGGGTTGGGAGAAAATGAAATAAACTCCAATGTGAAACATTAAAGTTTAATTTAAGTGGAATGATATAAACTTTTAATGTAAAACATTAAAAAATTTGATGCGGGCGGAAGAATATGATGTTTAATGCAAAACACAAGGTTCGGACCTTTGAATGCGATACACGGGCATTTGCATGAAAACATATGAGATGAATCTGAATGGTGGGACTTGGTCATGGGCGCAGGGTGATTTTATTTGGACCGTCAGATCTCAGGAGGAGATCTACGGCTGCGATGATCCAATGCAATGCTGGGGTCGCACAATGAGAAATTGTGAAGGGAATGCGAGATGAACTGAGAGCCTTTGATCTGAACAGATCAACGGTCGGGATCTGCTAATAGACTTTCGAGCATAGAAGTGGGGAAGTGTTTTTTCGGATCAAAACTGCTTTTTTCACATGACAAAAAGGCTAGAAGGCTGTTTTCACTTTTTGAATACGATATGGGTCTCCAGCTGACACGTGGCTCTGGAAAACCGCCCATATCACGTAAATTTGAACTGTTAAAGACCAGACACAAAAACTGTGCGATATTGTTGTGGGGAATTGGATCAGGGATCATGAGATATGACGGAAGTGGAGGAGTTTGATACGAGGCACATGCACGATTGGTAAAGGGGGGGCCAACGAACGGTGGTTTAGCTGTGGACCGTCCGTTCGGTGCGATGGACAACTAATGATCTGGAGAGAGAAACACAGGCGGAGAATATGGTTAGTGGGCAGGAGGAATACAGGCCGTCAGATCAGACAGGATAGACAGTCAAGATCTAATCGGAAGTGGAGTAGGCAGGGGACCAAATATCTGACGGGCGATGATGCGATTGGCTTTGGACCGTTGGATCGGCTGCAGATCCAATGGCTACGATTGGGTCGGAGGGTAACCAATCGGGAAGCAGGGCGGAGCAAGAAGAAATCTGGGTCATAGGATTAGAATGGGCAGACGGCTATGATTCAATCAGGGATCGGCCAATCGGGGCATCGGAAGGGTGGCATAACCAAAAGTTCTGATTGGCGATGATGGCAGTGCAGCGATGGTCGTCGGATCTGAATATGAATCGACAATGGAGAAGATCACCGGAGGTTTCACAAAGGGAATAGGCGGGCGCGATAAGACTTGTGATGACCGTTAGATCCAATAAGATCAATGGTGGATATTTCTCTCAAGACTCATAGAACAAAGTCTCCCTCGCATCAGGGATTTTTTATTTAACACAGAAATGCGCTCTGCAACATCTCCCGATTCCGATAAGTGCCTTTTGACTTACCGCTTGGTCTTAGCGCTGGGATTTATGGAGGGGAAGTGGTTAGGGGCTGGCTGAAAGGGGTTGAGCCTGTCATAAGGTGAAATATGGGTTTTTAAGCCAAAAAACAGAGTTTTTAAGGCTGAACAAGGGTTCCCGTAGGGAAACAAAGGGGTTTTAAAACTAGCTGAAGGGATTTCACTTGGTTTAAAAGGATGAAATAGATGGTTTGGAAGACGTAGGAGGGATTTTTTGGTGGTTAAAGGGGAAACTTTGAAAATAGGAAAAAAGGTTAAAATGGGAAATTTTGCAGGGATACAAGGGGCAGATGGAGGCTTTTCAAAGCACAAATTTTTTTTTACAGACAGTGAAGCTTTTTGGATGGAAACAGCAGTGAAGATCTTCTCAAAGGAAATGGACACACAGAGGCTTCAAGGATGAGAGATTTTCATAGGAAATGTATCTCTTGAAGGCTCAGAAAAATATTTAGCCACCTGTTTTCTTGCCAAAAAATTCATAGGTGGCTAACAGTGGCTCCACATGGGGATGGCTTCTCCTTTAAGGATTCAATAATTCAGAAAATAAATCTTTGGAGTAGGCCAGATGCTTGATATTTGAGCCATATTTCTTCTTCGATTCAGCTATTACAAGCATGATGGAGATTAATCAGCAGAAAACATTTCCCAAACAATCTACCTACCCATCCTACAATCCTAACATTCTTTCTTCAAGGTGCATTTGAATTTGCAGACCTTCTTCACCATTTTTTTTTATTGAAAGCAGAAAACAAACTAATCTAATTCTACCCTTATTACTCCATGAGACCAGATTAAACTATTGGCCTCATAGCTTCTCTACCTAATCTAATATCTGCTAGGATTAAACTGTCTAGAAGATTTCTTCTCTACATTCTACAACAGAAATTTAAAAACAATCAAACCAGGATTAGACAGTCTAGTTTGTTGTGGATCCAAGGCATAAAGACAGTTGCACATGGACTAAATTTGCAGAAAACTTAAAACAAAATCTTGAAGGCTTGAAATCTCAAAACATTTGCACCATCCTTCTTTCTTTTGTGACTCAATTTTTGAGCTTGTTAGAGTCACTTTATTCTTTATTTCAGCTTTGGTTTTGGGCTTGTTAGAGCTGATCTTTTTTCTTCTTTGCTGGCTTATATTTTGAGTGTATTAGAACCAACTTCTTTACTTCCTTCGGCTTAGGTTTTGATCATGTTAGAGCCAACCTTTGCACTTTCGAGGTTCAATTTTTGAGCATGTCTAAACCTCTCTTTCTCTCTTTTTTTTGAAACATTTTCTCTTTTTCTTTGAAAACAAAACACATCAATGGTATTTACAGTGGAAATGAAAATTGGAAATTGGAAATCAGCAGTAGTAATGCTTGAGCATCCTGCCATTGACAGGACCCCCAAACAGATCTATGTTATCTATCTCTTGCATAAAAAAGGCATTTGGACCAACAGTGGCATGGATGATGTAAGGACCCTGCCACAAACTGTCAAATTTTCCATGCTTTCCTTTGTCTTCTCTCCTAGAGTCCCACTTTAAAACTTTATCTCCAATTTTGAAAGTCACAAGCTTTTGTTCTCTTATCAAACAACTTCTTTATATTTTCTTGTACCTTCAAAGCTATATTATAGACCTCTTCTCTTGTCTGTTGGAGATGAATTGTTTGGTTTATCCTCCTCACCATGTTGTCCTCTTCTGTCTGAATCTCTTGGACTAGTTTAATCACGGGTACCCCAAGGCTGGTTGGAAACACTGCCTCTGTTCCATAGACAAGCTGATATGGTGACATGCCAATGGATTTCTTGGTTTTTAGCATATCAGCCCACAAAGCATGTACTAACTTGTTATGCCATGACTTCTTGTTCTCCTCGAGTATTTTTTTGATGATGGTCACCAAGCTCCTGTTTGATGATTTAGCTAACCCATTACCTTGTGGGTAATAAGCAGTTGAATGACTGAGTGATATTTGATACCTGTGACAAAAATCAATCATTTTCTTGGATCCAAAAGCAGCAGTGTTATCAGTGATTATTTTTTTTTGGCAGCCAAATCTAGAGAGGATGTGGTCTTCTAGGAACTTAATGATAACAGAATCTATGGCATTCCTAGAAGGTATGGCCTCAATCCACTTTGTGAAATAGTCTATGGTTGTAAGGATCCACTTGTGTTGTGAAAAAGAAGTACGGTGTATTTCTCCTATGAAATCTAGGCCCCACTGTTGGAAGGGAGCTTCAACAGTAATAGGTTGTAATGGTAAAGGGAGGAGCTTTCTTTTGCCCTCGAAAATCTAGCACTTATGGCAGGTAATTATCATTTTGTGTATGTCATTGAAAAGTGTAGGCCAGTAATAGCCAGCTCTGAGTATTTTGTTAGCAGTGGCTTTCTAGCTCAGATGGCCTCCACACTCTCCTACATGGAACTCCTGTTTAATCTTCTCTGCTTCAGTTTCAGGCAAACATTTAAGCAATAGTCCATTTGCATTTTTCCAGTATAAACATTAATTTATCATGCAATAGTTTCTAGCTTTTAACTTTAGAACTCTGGCCTTAGTCTTTGATAAATCAGGAGGGGCATTGAGGTTTGTGAGCACATACAGGATATCAGAATACCAAGGAGAGTTTTGAAATTGTTCCTCAACAGTAGGATTTGGCAATCCTTCCTGCTCATCCAAGGCATCTACCATGTTAATGTCAAGGGCCTGCAAGTTCGATTCAGCCATCAGTTGAGCTAAGCCCTGACCTCTGATAAGTTTTGTGGGTTTTATTTCCAGGTCATACTCCAATATTACAGCAATCCAATTTCCCCTCTTTCCATTCGGATATTGGGACAAAATGTCTTTAACCACTATGTTTGGCACATAGGCTATGACGTGAGAATGCAGTATGTACACCCTAAAGTCTTTCAAGGCCTTTGTCAAGGCGTAGGCCTATTTTTCCATTATGTTTTATTTTAAGGGTGCATCCCTCAGAGCCTTGCTGAAGAAAGCAATGGGCTATTCAATTCCCTCTGGATTTTTCTACAACAAAACTACAGCCACTGTATGCTCGGAGGAAAAGGAAAATACCAGGAAATCTTTTGAGAAATCTGGGCTAATTAGGACAGGAGCCCGGGTGAGTGCAAGTTTAACTGATTCAAAAGATCATTTAGCCTCTACAGTCCACTTAACCCCTACACCCTTTTTAGCATGTTTGTCATATTTCTGAGGTGTTCAACTAAGTTGGGAATAAACCTCCTTAAGAAGTTAATTTTCCCAATGAAGGACAATAACTCTTTTATGTTTCTTGAGTGTGTAATTTGTAGTATTCCTTCAACTCTCTACGGGTCTATTTTAATTCCCTTCTCTAATATAATATGGCTGAGAATATTACCTTCTTGCAGCCCAAACACAGTCTTCTTGGGATTTAATGATAGACCGAACCTTCTACATTTTTCGAAAACTCTTCTTAGATGTTTTAGGTGCTCCTCATCAGTCTTGCAATAGACTGTTATGTCATCAAGATAGATGAAAATGAAGTGTCCTATTTCCTCTGAAAAGGCTATGTCCATTTCTTGTTGGAAGGTCGCACCAGCGTTCATCAAGCCAAAAGGCATTCTTACGTACATAAAAGTGCCCCATGGAGTGGTAAAAGCCGTCTTGAGTTGGTCTTTTGGGAGTACTAAAACTTGGTTATAGCCTGAAAAACCATCTAACAGGGAGATCCTTTTTGAGCCTAATACCCTCTGTAGGATGTGTTCCATCTTTGGTAAGGGGTAATTATCTTTAATTGAAGCTCTGTTAAGGTTTCTGAAATCAATGCACAGTCTGATCTCACCTGTTTTCTTTCTCACAGCTACAAGGTTGGAAACCCAGTCAGAGAACCTCACGTGAACTATGATTCCTACCTCATACATCTTTTTGATTTCCTTTTCAACTAGAGGTAGTTATTTCAAGTTAATTTTGCGAAGTTTCTGTCTGAAGGGTTTTTGGTTCTCTTTCAAAGGGATTTTTTGTTGTATAATGTTTGAATCATAGGCCTTTAAGTCCTCGTAGCTCCAGGAAAACACATCGATGAATTATTTAAATAAGTCAATGTATTTCTTTTTCATGTCTACAGGCAGGGACTTAGCCAACTTAATCATTTTAGGCTTATCTTCAGTGCCTATGTTGCATTCCTCGACATCAGAGTCTGAGTGTTCTATAGTGGGTTTTTTCGCTACGTCGTCAAAATCGAAAAGGTCCTATAAAGGCACCAGTCCTCGAGGTATATTCTTATCTTTTGACTACAACACCTCTATTTCCTCTTTTCCTACATTCTTATATTCTTCAGTTTGATTTCCAATTCCTTCAGTTAACACGTTTATTTCTATGTTATGGGGTGGTTTTTCTTCATCAGGGAGCTCTTCACTTATGCAGCTATCATCAGATTTGGAGTCTGAATCAGAGAATTCAAACTCGTTCCTGCCAATCAGGAAATACTCAATCTGCTTGTCACCCTCAAAGACCTGCCAATATTTCTCATTATCAAGCACTGCAGGTCTGTATTTGGTTTTAATGATGACTTGTTTGTCACTAGGCGTTTTATGATATGAACTAGCTATGCAGGCTAACCCATTCGCAATGATGTTCTGACTCCTAGGAACAAACACGAGCTCATACTCTACAAAGGTTTTTAATAAATCCATAGCATCATTCCTATATGCTCTCAATCTAGGGTGTTTCGCTGTGTATTCTTCGTTCACTTGTTTTATGATTAACTCAGAGTCTCCATGTACAGCTATCCTACGGGCTCCTAGTTTCTTCAATAGATTCAAGCCCAGGATGAGAGCCTCATACTCTGCGATATTGTTTGTACATTTGAAGTTCAGATTGAAGGCATGACTCTCTGCATAGTCACTCTCAATGTTATATAACCACATGCCTGCCCCTACAGTCTTTCTAGTGCAAGACCCATCGAAATTCATTCTCCATAAGGGATCATTCTCCTGTTTATCACCATTTTCCTCCCTAATGTGGGTTTCACTGTCATGTTGTATTGTGGGGTTTGCATCGTGGTGTGGGGGGTTTTTTTATTCATGATGAGTATGGGGTTTAGAGGGATGAATAGTCAGCTATTTGCATTTTGTTTCTTGTTCACTCTGAGTTTCTGTTTCAGTGCATTGTCCAAAGGTTTCTTCTTCGTTTTCTTCTAAGTCTAGAGTGGCCATTATTTTGAAATCTATGGGCTCTACTCTATTGTCTGCATCTCTTTCTTCTGACTCTGGCTCTTTTACAGATTCATCGTTGCAAAGGATAAAGGAGTCCAGATCTGTGTGTATAGAGTATAAAGATGAATTTTCAGGCTTTTCAGGACTGCTAACCATGAATTTCATGTGTGCCTCTCTATACAGTCTCCTAAGCTGGCTAAAGACAGGGATTGTGGCATATGATCCATCCATCTGCATTGTACCTTGCAGCTTGGTTCCCCATGACCTCGATAGTAACATGCCATACTTAGGTGGCACACCTGCCACTACAACATCCATAACCATACATTTGGCTGGAATCTGGGTTAGGTTCACACATAGGTCTTTGATCAGGCCAAGGCATTTTACTCTGCTAGAGTCAAATGAATATAAATATTTGTGTGGATGGGTTATCTCTAGGCCTAACCTCTCCATAACTACCTTAGGCATTAGGTTTTGTGATTCCCCAGAGTCATGCATTGCGTTGTGAAGGATCTTGTCATGGATATTGAGGCTTATATAAAAAGGAGGTACTACCCCTTCCTGAAACTTCCCTTCTATCTTTGGACCAAACAGAAGGGCTGGTTGATCATCACTTAGATTGACAGTGTCACTTTTTTCACCTAGATTTAATGCTTTCAAAATTTGGCTCTTATATACATCATGAGCGGCCAACTTAGAGAGAGGAATAGAGATTTTAATTTTTGCAAAATCACTCTCCAATTTGAAGAGAGATTGACTCTTTATGACACTCAACTCTACTTTTTTAGCCACTGCCTTAGTGGTAGAATAAGTGTGCTGATTTTCACTATGTACAGTGTTAGGAACTGTTTTATCAGGAGCACTAACTGCAGTGCTAGTGCTGCTAGTTGGTTGAATTTTTTTATCAGTATTTTGGTTGTCTTTTCCTTTGTTCTTCCCAGAACTCTCAGCTACTGTTTTACTACTTTCAGTAGTCACTTTAGAAGTTTTCTCAGGCCTTTTCTTAATGTTGATCTCAGAATATTTTGGTTTGGAAGTTTCTAAGCTCTTTTTGCTTCTAAGTTCATACTGTTCTCTGACCTGCATGATGGCATTTTCAAATCCTAGCCTGTAATCCTCAGATTCTAATCTTTCCTCATCCTAATATGAGGGTGAGGGCTGATCTTATTTTGTGGAACAGTTGTGTATTAAGTTGTCTATTTCAAACATATTTATTGTGTTTCCCTCAGAATCTTCTATTATCTCCCTCATCCTCATCAAGAAAGTTCTCTTGAAATGGGGGTATGACTTGCTGATCAGAGTCTCTTTGTTTGTTGGGAGTGGTATTATTTCTCCTAAAGTTCTGGTTCTGGTTATGATTTTGGTTTATGTTCTGGTTACTAACTGAGACAACCATTTTTTCCATCATTTGCTGTAGCCTTTCCATGTTTTTGGCTAAATTTTCATACTTGGGATCGGATGTAGAAGCTGCAGTGTCATTCTAATATGTTACCCTTTTCTCAGCCCTCATTGTAGCTTTATTTTCAATCAGGTTAGCCTCTACACTCACTGCCCCTTTTTGCATATCTTCCAATGTGTTGTAATCTCTCTCCCTAAGCTGGTAGGCCATGTCAGCATCAAAGCCTTCGAGATATTTCACTAAAGCCATAACTTGGGGAGGTTTCATATGTGGAGGAAGAGCGTTGTAAACATTGTTAAACCTTGTAGAATAGTCATGGACACTCTCTCCTACGTTTCTTTTAAGGTTCTTGTATTCTGCTAAGATTTGGAGGGGGTTGGTCTTAACTTCCCATTTGTTTATGAAGGACTGGTATAAAGAGGGAGGATCAGGGATACTATTAGGAGGTAGGCCTTTAAACCATTTCTTCACATCACCTTTTAAACTATGGGCAAAGATTCTCATCTTGATTTTCTTATCATCAATCTCCATATAGTCAAAGGAATCTTCCATCCTATCTACATGGTGCTGGGCTGTAGTAGACTCTTTTGCAGTGAAGTGTGGAATTTTTGATTGATAATCGTTGGGTAGAGGCACTAGGGGCTGTGGTAACACCAAAGGTACATACCAAGCTACCATGATGATGTTCTGAGGAGGTAAAGGATTAGCTTGAGCAGCTGGTATGTGGATGACAGGGATACTAGTACCAGCACTCTGTTGAGATGATTTAGGATGAGAGAGTCCCAAGTTATGAATGAAATGAATATTGGGAGGTGTAGACGGAAGGGTATCTCTATCCTTGATGTGTTGACCACTGTGAGATGGTGAACTAGGAAGCTCAAGGTCTGGCTGGTCTAGAGCACTGAATGACCTAGTTCTAGGTAAACTGCTTGTTAAGTCTAGGTCAAAAAGAGGGTCTGAGAGAGTTGTAAAGTCTTCTGGTGTAGATTTGGCTCTATGGAAATGTCTGCTAGGTGTAGGAGATCTCCTGAGAATGCTCTCATGGTTGTCAACTATTTCAAGTGGGTTTGGGTTAGGATAAGCTCTTGTATGAATGGTTCTTGAAGGTAGAATGTTGTCTTCAAATAGAGCAGCTTAATCCTACTTGTTACTTATATTATGGCTGATGTTGTAATGGAGGCTAGTCTCCTAGTGGAGTCTTATATAAGCCAAGATAATCGGGAGCCCTACTGATCACCAGTGGAGTCTTTTAATCTTTAAGGAACTATGGAGTCGCCAGGTGGAAGGTTTCGAATGTTTCAGGAAGGTATACTGTCCACCACAGTGATTAACCACCAAAATAAGGCTACTATGGTCTTCTTTGAGTCTGTGAAGTGTTTAAAGGTGTATTTACTCAAATTCCCCAGCAGAGTCGCCATTATGTTGGAGTTCCCATGTTTTGGAAAGTTTGGCAATACCAAAATATGAGACAACATCAAAACCACTTTCAGACCTCAGGATCTAGCCCTCCTAGGTCCAGAGAGGGATCTCTCTAAAAGGGAAGGGTATATGTATTTGAAGCTTGTTTTAAAGGTATTAGGCTAGTTATAAGGCATGGGGTTTGTTTGTTTTGTTTGTTTTTTTGGTTGTTGGGAATCGGAAAGGAAGGGTTCAATATAAGACAATGATGAGAAAAGAGGATTTTAGGCAAAGGAGAGGTAATTCAAAGAACACTCGAGACCATTGGGCAATGGAGTCAGGAAAGCGTTTACTTTCTATTTAGTATTCAAGGCTTTCAATTGGGCTAGTCATCTAAAGCATTGGATCTTAAAGATGATAGTGTGGTATGAAATGATGAGGAAGGAAAGTGAATGACAAGGAAACCTCCAAGGTGACCACTTAGAAAGCAGATCTAGGGATAGGGCATGCCATTAGACACCTGTGATCCACCTTCTAAAAGGTTAACTCTTCAGACAAAGGAAACATTAAAGATTTAAACACAAAGGTGAAGGCATGAGATCAGAGAGAGAGACTTTGAACTTTCAATGCTTCGACATCCAACTTGAGGGAACTTAGAAAGGTTCAATTGATTGAAAAAGACCCTAGTGAGGCAGAATCAACATTATAAACTCCTAGGATCCCAATTATTTCAATTAAAACCCAATGAGAACATCTAAGAACATATTCATTAATTCATACATCAGCTAGCAGTAAATATTAGCCACTACATTGGTTAAATTAACTTGAATCAACACTCATATAACACAATCAGTAGAAAACATCGAAGGTAGGGAGAGAAAAAACATAGGGTACCATGCAAGGGTATATCCTATGCCATATTTCTGATGCGTACTAAGAAATGAAATGTGATGAATTACAAATGAAAACAGAGACAAAGTAAGAAAAACATCACCGCTGCTTTAAATCAGGATCCAAAGAAATGTGCTTGTTATATTAAAGAGAAACACCAGTCATGTACCACATTTCCATCAGCTTGATATTAAGTCTGAAAACACCTCCTCAGCCTATCTTACAACTTTACACAAAGAACTATATCTCAAGAGAAACGACTTACAATTCACAGATATCTGATCAACAACCACAATAATGTTTTCTCATGAGTTTTTATATCTGAAAGAGAGGCAGAGGAGGTAGATGAAACACTAAATGAAGCATTAAAACAGAAGCAGAAGAGGAGGGTCAAGGCCCATTCTTTCTTAATATCTGAGCATTAATCTTCAGTACTCTTTGGTTGAGAGAGTGGTCTTCGACAGGCTGAAATTTACTCCAGGTATGTTCTTGATGTACTTTCGCTGCAGTGCTCTGTAGTACTCTGGTGAATAAACAAAGAAGGCAGATAAATGACTTCAGGTCTTCCATGCTACATAACAAATGTTATGGTAGCATTAGGACTTTTGTCAGGGAGGAAATATTCTCTGGGACACAATGTAGAATAAAGACAGTATGGGTACTGTGTCCTTTCTCGGGAGGAAACTTCTGCTAATGTGAAACACTGATGATATTGTTTTCTATGTGTTAGGTCTCTTTAGGCCTCCTGTATTAATCATGAGGTCTTCAATCTGGTACATTTTCCTTTTAAACATTGAATCATAGCTTAAAATCTTCAATTACAGGCATTAAACTCTCTGATTATCCACTGATACTCTTTTCCGCTTCGTGACTGTCTTTGTTTGTGAAATTTTAGCTTTAATGGTGCTGGAGAAGTTAACAGGGTTGAACACTGCTCTTTTAATGATAAATTAAGTTCTAACACCCTCCCAGGCATTTCTCTATAATCACAGGCTCTGAAAATGGTCTCTTCTGCGCTACTGTGTTACTAACAGTGACTGTGCAGAGCAGAATAGTTTTCACCGTCTATATTCCCTGGAAAAACACACAAAATGTTAAGAAAATCCATGCGATGGGAGGATGGATGCAGTGGAGGGATGTGAGACTGGCAGCGCAACAAAGGTGAATGTTGTGGATGCAATGAAAAACAGTGAAAAATGCAGTGTAATGGTGAAAAAATGGTGTGGTGGAAGTTTAGTGGAGGAATGCATGTGGGTCGTCCGATCATATCTGGAGGTGATGATCGACGGTGGGGGTTGGGCAAAAATGAAATAAACTCCAATGTGAAACATTAAAGTTTAATGTAAGAGGAATGATATAAATTTTCAATGTAAAACATTAAAAAATTTGATGCGGGTGGAAGAATATGATGTTTAATGCAAAACACAAGGTTCAGACCTTTGAGTGCAATACACAGGCATTTGCATGAAAACATATGAGATGAATCTGAATGGTGGGACCCGATCGTGGGTGAAGGGCGATTTGATTTGGACCGTCAGATCTCAGGAGGAAATCGACGGTTGCAATGATCCGATGCAATGCTGGGGTCGCGTGATGAGAAATTGTGAAGGGAATGCGAGATGAACTAAGAGCCGTTGATCTAAACAAATCAACAGTTAGGATCTGTTAATAGAATTTCGGGCATAGAAGTGGGGAAGTGGTTTTTGGGATCAAAACCACTGTTTTCAAGCGACAAAAAGGTTGGAAGGCTGTTTTCGCTTTTTGAATGCGATATGGGTCTCCAGCTAACACATGGCTTTGGAAAACCGCCCATATCGCGTAAATTTTAACTGTTAAATATCGGACACAAAAACTGCGTAATATTGTTGTGGGCCATTGGATCAGGGATCATGAGATACGACAGTGGTGGAGGAGCGTGATACGAGGCATGTGCACGATAGGTAAAGTGGGGGCCAACGAACGACGGTTTAGTTGTGGACCATCCATTCGGTGTGATGGAGGACTAATCATCTGGAGAGAGAAACACAGGCAAAGAATATGGTTAGTGGGTGGGAGGAATACAGGTCGTCATATCAGACAGGATAGACGGTCAGGATCTAATCGGAAACAGAGTAGGTAGCGGACAAAATCTCCGACAGGCGATGATGCGATTGGCTTTCGACCGTTGGATCAGCTGCAAATCCAACGGCTACGATTGGGTCAGAGGGTGAGAAATAAGGAAGCGGGGCGGAGCAAGAATAAATATGGGTTGTACAATTAGAATGGGTGGACAGCTCTGATTCAATCGGGGCATCGGAAGGGTGGCATAACCAAAATTTTCGATTGGCGATGATGGCGGTGCAACGATGGCCGTCGGATCTGAATATGAATTGACGATGGAGAAGATCATCAGAGGTTTCACAAAGGGAATAGGCAGGCGCGATAATACTTGCGATGATCGTTAGATCCAATAAGATCAACGGTGGATATTTCTCCTGAGACTCATACAGCAAATTCTTCCTCGCATCGAGGATTTCCGATTTAACACAAAAATGCACTCAGCAACATCTCCCGATTCCGATAAGTACCTTATGACTTAGCGCTTGGTCTTAGCGCTGGGCTTTATGGAGGGGAAGTGGTTAGGGGTTGGCCGAAAGGGGCTGAGCCTGTCATATGGTGAAATATGGGTTTTTAATCCAAAAAATAGAGTTTTTAAGGCTGAACAAGGGTTTTGGTAGGGGAATAAAGGGGTTTTAAGACCAGCTGAAGGGATTTCACTTGGTTTAAAAGGATGAAATAGATGGTTTGGAAGACTTAGGAGGGATTTTTTGGGGGTTAAAGGGGAAACTTTGAAAATGGGAAAAAAGGTTAAAATGGGAAATTTTGCAGGGATACAAGGGGCAGATGGAGGCTTTTCAAAGCACAAATTTTCTTTTTACAGACAGTGAGGATTTTTGGATGGAAACTGCAGTGAAGATCTTCTCAAAGGCAATGGACACAAAGAGGCTTCAAGGATGAGATATTTTCATAGGAAATGTATCTCTTGAAGGCTCAGAAAAGTATTTAGCCACCTATTTGCTTGCCAAAAAATTCATAGGTGGCTAACACCAACAACGAGTTGCGAGTGCAGGAGAACATGATTATTTTCGTAATATATCACATGAATTTACATATGCTTGTGCACCATCATCCTTGCCTTTCACTGAGAATTTATGAGAAATATAACTCAGTTGCGAAGTTCAAGGCCGATTTTCATAGAGTATATGTGCAGGCTCGAAGAGATACAATGAAGATATGGAATCCTCTGCCATACTTAGTAACAAAAGATGATCTTATAGCATTTATACAGTAGTGGCCCATAGAATGGATGACTACACTAGAGGAAGAGGCATAAGGTATTCAGAAATATGAGGAAACATCAGATCATGGAGGACCAAGTGGAAAATATAAGGAGAAGGATTAGGAAGAGGAAGAAGAAGAGGAGCATGACATGGAACCTCTTGGAGTAGATGAGCACAACAAAAAGCCAGAGAAGACAAAGAGAGATAAAGGAAGAGGAAGATACACAACATAGCTACCCCGAAGAGCAAAAAGAAGCATAAGGAAGATAAAACGAAGGATATAATGTCACTAGTCCTCACTGAAGGGGACTTGGATCAAATTGGGGAAAAATTTTAGGAGGTGATGACGGAATCATGGAATAAGTTCGAAGGCTGCTATGATGCACTTCTAACTAGTGTCATAGAGCGCATTGCTGAACTCAAGATTTTGGCACAGATAGTTAGATATCCGACGCAGATAGTAGAAAATATTGGAGAAGAAAGATTAATACAACCTACACTTGGGATGCATTTGACGCAGATACCAGCTGGAGCCCTGCAGTTTGACTCCGCCAAAGTACAACAACAGGCGAAATAATGGAGGTGTGTCAATATGAATCTCGCAATAGTACCAGTGTATAAATTAAATGAGCTCCATAAAGGAGTTATATAAGAGCTCACGCATTGTGAGAAGTTCACTTCAAATGTGAAAATTCAGTTGGAGAGAGAACGAAATATGATGAAGCAGAAGCTCGACCAGACAATCCAAGAAAAGGAGCAGGTAGTGCAGTAGCAACAGAAATTGAAAGAAGTGGTCGAAGTAACATGTAGAGAGATTTCAGATATCAGTGTCAGAGAAGAGGAATTAGTAGAGGAAAAGGTCACAAAGCTAGGCCTCGTGGTAAAAGGGTACAAGTACAAAATTGCCAAAGTGCAATTTTCTTATGAAATGAAGATTAGTGAGCTGCAAATGAAGCTGTAACCAACCACACTACCATAAGTGTGAGAGTAGAGGGAGATCAACCTAAAGGTTTCAGTAACAAGCATCTACGCGACAATGGCATAATGTGGACAGTTGTTTGACGATACTTTGCAGATTTGGACTTCGTTGTAGGAGGATTCAAATGTACAAAAAATACAAGAATATATTCAAAAAAATAAACAATAGTTGCAGGAAATTCTGGCAACCACGAAGACCTTTCCCATCTTGTAGAAGCTCGCCAAGATTAGAAAGGTCCTCCAGAAGCAGATAGAAGAGCTAATAAGGGAAGAGTTGGTTTTGATGGAGATAATTCAACCGTGGAAAGATGAGGCTCTCCAGCTGTCTCAAGAAGTGGATGGGAAGCTCCAAGAGATTCGACAAAGGGAAGGAGCAGTGTTGTAGAACACTGCAGGACCAGTGACAGAGGCACTACTAGAAGAAGTGCACAATGAAGAGAAGCAAACCACAGAGATACTCCAGTAGTATAATCGTGCCTACAACAACATCAGAATAAAAATCAGAGGCAAACTAGCTGAGTGACTCAGGACGATTCACATGTGAGTGTTGGGCGCCTGTTGGGCACATCCCAACTTGGCCTAAATTCTGGCAAAGATTCCAGATTTTGTGGAGCAGAGCGCGTAGTGGAACATGAAGCAGAGTGCGAAGTCGACCGCGTAGTGAAATATTTTAATATACCACGCGATAGTGAGTGGCTTTAGGGTGGGTCGAAGCCTCTTCTTTTTGGTAAAGGCGGACAATTTTGTAATGGGTTTTTGGCTATAGTTGATTTTTTTGAGGAGTCCATTATATTTGGACCATGGTATTGTAGTGATATACCCCGCAATGAATTGTATATAAAGAGAAGCAATGTAGCTTTGAGATATATGCTATGATGATGGATGATATGATGTGCTAGTGTTGTATATTTGTACTTTGTAGCTTTTAGTAAGGGCGAGGCTTTGCAACTACGTGCACAGAGGCGTGAGTCTATAGCTGACTGCGCAGAGAGCATGCACCTTAGTGCGCGGGTCGAAGATTGGTTGTATTCAAATATTTATCATAATAAAAAAGAAGTTTTGGGATGATATTTTGATTTTCTTATGGTTTTCTCTATCTATTTTCTTAGTATCTATTGTTGTGAATTAGATGTTATTATTTCTTTATATGTCAACATAGTAATGGTTTATGGACTTATACGATATGTTTCTATAATTAATTGAATATTGCGAAATGATTTATGAAGTTTTAAGCATAAATAATAAGAAAATACCACATCCTATAATCCCTCAAGGCTGTAGAAACCTGGTTTTGCATCCATCCATAGTTAGAGAAAATTTTAGGGGCTAATATTCGTAGGTGGGCTAATTTTCCATGTTTTTTACAAAAAAAATATTCGCCAATTTCCATTTTTTCTAAAAATGATTCCCCCACATTTTATAGTATATAATTATTTTACCCTAAATATCACCTAAAATTTTCATAGACTAATATAAATTCATCACATATCTAAATATTTTTAAAAAATATTTCCAAACATTTTACATTTGCATATTAGGGACTAGTAAGATTCGTGAAGGTTTCTAAACTTTAAGATAAACTTCCATCCTTAAAATTTCCCTTGCCCATTGTCACTTTCGGTTAGAGTGTGATATGCTTGGAGTTCGTTGCCGAAAGGGCGAGTGGTCAAGAGTTTTGTTCGTGCATAGTATAGTTTTAACTTGGGTCAGCCCAACCAAGGCAACAATATATATATATATATATATATATATATATATATATATAAGAAAGTATGACCTATTGGCATACACAATAAGCACAATTTAAAGAAGTTTTTCTCAACTAGAACAATGTATAAATTTAATACAAAATACATGTATATCTTGGATTCACCCGATATAACAATAATATGCTACTTTTAAATACATAATCGCTTCTACAAAATCTTTGCAATTTGAACAACAATCGCCAATCACAATATCATGAAGAAAGATCAATCACACATAACACAGATAATTTTACGAAGAAAGCATCAAGCTAAAAACCCCACTATCTTCTATTATGTATATATCATGGATCATGAAACAATTACATACAAAGCCCTAATCCAAGAGATCTCAGTACATGAGCTAACTGTCTCACACTATCATACAAAAATTGATAAGTTCCTTAGCCAATTTACTGCCTCTAGACAGTCTGCCTCCACTGTGCAATCCCTGCTAATAGAAATCCCTGAAAGAATGGAATCTTGCTTGTCTTGACTACGCAATCCTCATGGGCATATCCAATGTGTGTGTGGTCGCATGTGTGCAACCACTAATGTCACAACTGATAGTCAATTGTCCCTTTCACCTACATCTCAACTGGGTCTCCACTAGATCTGACATGCATGCAGTTAATAATAGTAAATATTCGGTTGCATGTGAGGTCATTGATTGTGAATTAATTAATAATTAATTCACTTCATCTCTCGCTAGTGTATCTTTGGCTACAACTAGCACAACTGAGTTTAACTCACTTAACTAAGTTTGGTATTGGATATCTCATTTCGATATCATTCTATAAGAGAAGGATTGTTGTTGGGTTTTCCCCCTTGTGGGGTTTTTCCTTGGCTTGGAGACTAATTTTTAGTGTCTCTTGTCTTTTGTGCACTATGATCTATATTTTCTTGATTTGTATGGTAATTGCTTGATGAATAAGAAAGGGAAAATAAAATAAGAACACTAAATACTTTCACAAGTAATTATCATGTTAAGAAATTCCCCTTTGTATTAAAATTTCAACACTCCTACATGTATTCTTCTCTCACAACAAGGTTATTTGTTGAACAACAAATCATTGTTATTTATAGATGTTAGAATATCTCTATCCTCATTAAAATTCTTAATGATATTCTTTATTATAAAAATAGAACATTCAAAGCAAAAATGATATGATAGAACAAAATTCACAACAAAACAACAACGTCTAATGACTAACGCTATTAAACGAGCTCGTATTCTATCTTTGTTACCTTTTCTTTATAATGAGAACTAATTGAATGCGTGGAAATAAGCCTACTCCTTAATCAAATCGGAGCTGGGATATCTGTTTGATAAAGATGCAGATCTTGAGTCTATTGTTGAAAAAGTCGACAGGATTTCATTTTTGGAAAAGAATTGGATTGAATTCTTTCGTTCATTTCCAATCCAATATTGAATTTTTTTTCAATGTTTCGACCTTCTCGGAGGGAATTCTCCGGGATAATCTGTTCTATCCATTCCATCTTTGCCTATTTATTTCATCATACGATAAGTTCTTCAAGATGGTAGAAAAACAATTACTATCTAATACAACTATTTTTGCAAGTGTTTTACAATTTGGAAGCAACTGCCTCTTGTACAAATATTGGATGAATCTGTTATAAGAAACCCCATTGGCACGGGCTGCTGCATTGATCTGAGTAATCCACAAATGACGAAGATCTCTCTTGCGTTTACCTCTATCTCGGTGGACGGAAACATATTATAACAAAATTCACAAGTGGAAATAACATATTATAACAATAAGAGGCAATTATAAAAAAACAAAATACCAAAAATATTAATACCATTGTAAAAGAAACAAAATACCACAAAAATTAATAAAGGTATTAATACCTTTATTGATGAATGCAAAGTTTTAGAAAATGCAACCTCTAACCCAAGAGAGTTTCAATTACAATAAATTACAATAGACTTCACAAGTGTTTTGATTGTGATGTTTTTATTGTTTATATAGTTTGTATCTAACCTTTTTAAAGCTTAACCTCTTTAAAACTTTATACCTGTTATATTTTATTGAGCAAAGAAAATTTAATGAACTTTTTACAATTTTTTTAAATAATGGAAAAATTTATCACAACTTAATTGTCAAATTAGAAATGGGACAACTATCACTAGTTACCTTTTCCAAATGCAGACTGACTCATCACTATTATTCAAGGAAAACTTTGCCACCTGGAATTACCCAATTGTAATTCATAAAGGTGTATACTTTCACTCCATTAGATCTTTAACCATTAACCTATTTCTTTACATGAGGAAGACAAACACATAGCCAAACAGAGACAATTTAAAACATACCCTAAACTCAAAAATATTACTTGTATTATATTATTTAAAAAAACCTTATTTAATAATATTACTTGTATTATATTATTTAAAAAAACCTTATTTAATAATAGAAATGAACTTAATCATAACCATGTTCAAGGGGATTATGTAACCATATTTACATGAGGAAAAATATATTTTCCTCTATGTTAATAAGTATAAAGTGTGAGATGTCATTTAAGTATTGTACGCTAGTTTTTGGTGAGCAAATCCATTTTTAGTAGGATTTTATTATTTAATTTTTTTTTGAAACTATTAATAAATTCAGCACTGTAAAAAGACGCTTGAAGATGCTTGAAGTATTCAACTGTAGAGAATTAATTGATCAAATTTGTAATTCCAATAATTTTTTAACAAATTTCTAACATATAGAAATTTAACAGGCCCAGATAATTTTTTAACAAATTTCTAACATATAGAAATTTAACAGGGCCAGAAACCTCCAAACTACAAATAAAGTAAAGTACCATCTGATAAGGAGTTATGTCCTCCACTATAATTGCTTTCTTTATTTCAGCACAAATAATTACATTCTTTATGATCAACACCCATCAGGCTGTCCCACCAACTTCCAACTGTAGCTGAGATTTCAGTCTCGCTGGATGTTTTCGCTCACCATAAGCCCCTCACCCTCTATCGTTTTCATTTGTATTAAGCCCCTCACATAATGTGTATGTAAAGTGGCTGTCAGCTTAGTCTTGGTTACTGATGCTGCCAGAACTGCAATTTTATTAATTCAAAGTTGTGATGTAGAGATCAGGGAATAGTTTTCCATTTTAATTTCATGAATTTCAATGACTTCTTAAATTTTTGTTAACACTCAGACAAAAGTGCGAGAGATCAGATTAGTGGCCTGAATTCAATTTTACAGTTTTCACAGTACTAGTAGGTGCCCTGGGAGACCTGTAATAGTGTATAGTAAACAGAGCAATGAAAAATGGCAAATTTTAATATTGAAAAGTTACAACTTTACCAAATTTGAGATTGCCAATATCCATGAATTGCATTCTACCTCATATAGTAGGAAATAGGCTTTTTTTGGTTGGAGGCTTGGTGTTTTCATTTCATTTTCTGAGCAGGTCTTTTTCATTTCAGTTTCTGTGGGAATGTATATGATAATCTATATTATCAATCCATAGTTGGTAGATGATGGAACATGGTAGGTTTTAGAAAGGGACAAAGTGTGTGAGGGATACAATTTAATTTAATTGTAGAATTTGAGAATATTTCAGAATTTTATGATTTGGAAGGAAGCTAATTACTGTGACTTTTTTTTTTTCGAAAGGACAAAAGACTATTGGAAATGTATATTAGATTTAATTTGATTGTAGATTTTGAGAATATTTCAAAATCATTTATTTTTCAGAAAGATAAAAGTCGGTTAAAATTGTTTATTAAACTTATTTTAATTGTAGATTTTGAAAATATTACAGAATTTCATAAAAAACGCAAAAACAATTATTTAACCCACTCCTCTCACATCTCACATTTTAGAAATCGAAAACTGTGATGTAACTGGTGAGAGAAATTTTCAACCTACCAGAAACCCATTTCCAAATCACTTAGAATAGTACAATGGTTGATGGACTAAGTAGTACTCTCTTAGATCTAAACCTAAATATTTCACAGTTGAACCTATGATTATTAATGGTGTATTATTTTTCAACCTACCAGAAACCCATTTCCAAATCACTTACAGTAGTGCAATGTTTGATAGACTAAGTAGTACTCCCTTAGATCTAAACCTAAATATTTCACAGTTGAACCTATGATTATTAATGCTGTATTATTGTGGATAGTTACTGTTAAGGAAATATAACAGTAATCAATTGTTGAATTTGATGGGAAACAATAACCATTGATAGGACAGCATTAAATCAAATTCTGGCAAACAGTAACCATCAAATTCTGTCTTGTTCTTGCTTGACCATCACTTGCTGTGAATGACATTGAGCTCCTTGAACGCTTACCCAACTTCTGTTGTGTGGTAGCTATCAGTGAAGAGTTAAAGCAGTGTCTGTTTCCATGATGCTTTCAAAACAGTGAATTCGTTTGTTTCCAAGATGCCATTACTGTGTGACAGGAAAATGTCAAAAGTAATTAAAAGATCTTTTTTTTTTTAAATTGGAAAACATACTTTAATTATTATAATAATTTGATATTTGAATTATATATATATATATATATATATATATATATATATATATATATATATATATAATTCATTTTTACATATATAATTCACTTTACATAATAATATGATTATTAAAGTTTATTAGGTTTTAATTTTTAAATAGAAATAAGATGAAATGCTTTAATAAAACAGTTTTTTAATGTAAAATCATTAATTCAATTTTCAACCAAATTAATATAGTAAACATGTTAAAATATAATCCTCTCAAACTTAAAAAAAAAACTATTATAATTATTAAAATAAAAACTATAGCTTAATAAAATATTGTTATTACAGTGTTCCCTACCTCCAACATCCTTCAAAGTAAGAGACTCTGCATTCGCTACCTAAGAACTTAAAATAACACTACTTCTTCATGTTCTTAAGTTGTCTGTAAATAGTGGCTCCACAACTTAATTACATTATGGCTCTGTGACATATCAAGAACAGATTTTCACATGTTAAATATGTGTGACTAGATTAGTCACATTTAAACCAGCCAAACCTCTGCCTTTTCGAAAATGTGTGTTTTCCCATTTAACATTGGTTTTGAAAGTATAAATAGTGGCTTCAATACTTCATTACATTGTGCCTCTAAGACATAACAAGAATAACTTTTCGCCATATGTCCTCTAACATTTAAACAAGCCATCTAAGTTAGTCATATCCTCTCACATTTAAATAAGCCAAAGTCTTTGAAAATGTGTGTTCCCATTTGACATTGGTTTTGAAAAGATATACTATTTCCATTTTAATGCTTTGCAGTGAGTTAGATAGATTATTTATGTTTTAATGTTTTGTAGTCAGTAAGGATAGAATATTTCAGTTTTAATATTTTGTAGTAAGGATATAATATTTTTGTTAGATCTTAGATTTTTGTGATTTATATTGATGATGAAATTGTCTTTTTAATTAATTATGTTAGTTTGGAACTATTTAATATGGTTCATCTTTATGATAAAGGTGAGAAAAAATAGATAAAAGTGAGAAAAAATCAATATACCCATAAATTTAAATAGCAATCCCTGTCTAGAATTAACTATTGAGAAATTAAGCATTAAGAATTAGTTATAAGAAGAATAAATTTTATTATTTAACTATTAAATTAAATAAAATTAGTATCAATACTTAACTGTTATAAGAAAGCTGTTAGGAGTTAGTTGTTAGACATTAGATATTACAACAATAGTAATTTATTAATTGATTTATTATTATTATTATTAATGAATTACTTAAGATATGTATATATATTCTTAATTTATTATTATAAGTATTTCTTAAGTTAAATTAGCTATAAGAAGAATAAAATTTTATATTGAGGTATTAAATAAAATTAGTATTTAATAATAAATTAATATTTAGTTGTTAAGAAGTAATTAATTCTAGTAACAACTAACTACAAACCACTAAGTATTAATTTATAATTAAATACTAATTTTATTTAATACCTTAATAATAAGTTTTGTTCTTCTTATAACTAAATTAATTAATTTAATTTAAGAAATCATATATATATATATATAACATCTAATGTCTAACAACTAACTCATATGAACTTAAAGCTATTTCATAAAAACAAAGTATTAATACTAATTTTATTTAATTTAATACCTAAATAATATTTTTTGTTTTTTTCTTATAACTAATTTTTAAAGGCTAATTTCCCAATGGCTAACTGTGGACCAGGATGCATCTCTCCCATTATGGGTAGATTGATTTTTTCTCACATTTGTCCCGAGGATGTACCAATGTACCACATTAGATGGTTTGAAACTTTGTCCAAATCACAGTAATGTGATTAATCCTAAAGGTAACATCATCATAGAATATTCTTGTTTTAATGTTTTGTAGTGAGTGTTTTTGTTGTGAAAGTATTATTGTTTTGTTTATAAAGAGACATATGCTTTGTAGTAAGGATACAATATTCATAAAAGAAGAAATAGACTTTATGTAAAAATGACATCATTAGAGTTTTGTCCACCATTTTCGAACCATCTAATGTAGTTCATCCTAAGGACAAGATGAAGAAAGAGATCTTCATTAAGTTAAACAGATGAAGAAAAACATTTTTAGCAGTTATAATATAACAGTCAAATTTGACTAAATAAATATTATTTATTAATAAATGATATTTTAATATAAGGAAATAATTGTTAATATTGAATTAAGGAAAATAATTAATCAAAAGGAAAATTTTAATGAAATGGATATCTGAAATAAAAATAATATTTAGGTCAAGCCTAAATAATCAAAACAATAAAAAATTAATAAAATAAAAATAATATTTGGGTCAAACTTAAATAATAATAAAAAATTAATTCTAAAATAATAAATGGTCAAACTTAAATAAAGAATACTTGGGTGAAACCTAAATAATCAAAACACTAAAATAAAAATAATATTTGAGTCAAACTTAAATGATAATGATGATGATGATGATGTTGATTAACATCCACTAAGACCACTTTGGTCTATCAAACCTCAAGAAAAGAGTCTATTTGTCATTCTTCAAAATCTTGTTTATGTGATCAAGGAGAAGGGAAAGAAGCACTCCAAGATCGCTATAGTTGTGTTGGCTTAATAAGTCAAGAAGATGTTGTAGTATTACAACAACTCCCCATTATCTAAGTAAAATAGATTAGAAAAGATAATGGGGACCCTTTAAATTTTTTTAGGTTAATGTTTATTTTAGAAATAAAACTTAAAGATAGGATTTTATTAGATTAAGCTTTATAAAAGAAAGAAAAACACCTAAAAAGAGCCCTCAAACCAAAAAATCACAAAAGCGAGGGAAAACATCAGCGAAATTGCGAACGACAAACCACTAAAACAACGCAATGCCAAAATCCAAGTAGCGAAGTTACTACTCGCGAAACGCCGAAACGTGAATTAGCGAAGCCGTCACTTAACATCACTTAACAGATGTCGATATCGCAAATCGTCATCTCGATCTATACTACTAGCGAATCTGAATGTTGTGCAGGGTAACCTGGAATGCTGCAATACTCTTTTATTTGTCGTAGACTGTCGGGGACAGACAGTCGAGGTCGAGAATTGATGGCTGCCACCACACTACTCTGGAATAGGACCCATAAGACTTGGTTATCTTCTATGCACTGTGCATCCTTGGAATCCCACAAATGGGCATATCGGGCTCCTTCACACATATCTGGGGTGAGCTCGGGAATGACCGACTTAGCAGGTGCCTCCCAGGTGACTAGGGCTATAAGGAATAGTAGCCAGGCAGAACAGAAGGCCTTCCCCTGCTCCTGCGATTCGTGGACGTTGGTCAAGAATTCATTGCATAAGTATTGAGCCCAATTGAGGCAGTCCCCATTCGCACACTGACCTGCTAGCCGAATGACATAAGCAGGGAAAGTTGTGACCTGACACTTTCACATTAGCTTGCATGCTAATAACATAGTGCCCATCCATGCAGCAGGGTCACTGATAGATTGGATGATGAAGCCCTGCGTATTTCTTTCCACATGGTAGGTCTGACGCACATATTCAGTTGTTTCCCCCTCATATTTCTTGCCCACTTGCTCGAGAGGGTGCGGCTCATTCATGGGAAGGCCCGTAATTCTATGAACCAGCATAGCGTCAATGGGGACTCTGTCCCGAATCCATAGGAAACCATTGTGAATTAAGGTGAGCAATTGTCAGGCCAGCCGATCCGTGATGTTGTAGTGGCCAAAGTGGGGCATCCGCAACAGGTTTAAGAGCCCGGATCTGGCCAATCCACATACCCAGCACTGAGGGATGACTATGACCCCATCGTTTACATAGATTGTGTCAAAGTACAATGTGGGGGCCAGCTCAGGGAAGGCTTCATAATTCACCAAGTTGTGATCATCAAATTTGACCTCATGGAGTCTGCCGCAAGGGTCATCGAGGTCAGGGACTTCTCCAGGGGTTAGTGGTGTATGTAGATAGGTAATCAAGCTGTCAAGGTTCTTTGGTGTGCACATCGAGGCCTTGCGTGGTCGGATGAAGGGAGGTAACCAGTTGATCGGATTGGTAGGCTGGGCTTCCTCCTGCACATCCTGAGTCTAAGGCGTTGCTTACGGGGACTCAACATGCCTTGGGGAAGTCCTAGGCTTGCCCATAGCCCATTTCGCAGCTTTCGAGGGCTTCCACGAGCCCTATTCTTTCTCTTTCCCCTTCCTCGTGACCGACGTCGAGAGCACTTCTTCATCCTCAGACCCAATCTCCATTACTTCCTCAATTTCTAGGTCTATAGGTGCCGAGGGTTCCACAGGGTTAGTGGTCATCATCCTAGCGCGGAAAATGAATCCCAATCCTGGTTGGCTACTGTCAGAAGGGGAAGGTTGATTAGACATGAAAGGAACAGTGCAGACCCGAAAAATCTTATAGCTCAAGGTCGTTCGAGACAAGGATGATAAGAACAAGCTAAGCAAGTGAGATGAAACCCTTATCTGAGTTATCCTGCCCTCTTTATAGTGCCTATGGTCGTCCAACAGTAGGGTACACTTCATTGGGAACTTTCCATCAGGTAAACAGTAAAAAATCCCCAATATTCGCCCCATTAAATGCCAGTGGGCTGCTCCTTTTAACGGTAAATTCTACTTTTTACCATCTGTTATTCTGCCAATAGCTAGTTTTCGCACCTCCTGTGTGCTCGACTTACCTGCTATGCTTGGGTTAAACACCTGCACATCTTCCCCCAACATAGGCTTGATCCCTAGGTACTTCAAAAAATATAGGTTTGCCTGACATATGTCATTCCCACATAACCGGGCCTCCTGTGTAAGCAAGTCTTTCAGAGGTGCTGTGATCAGTGCATACCTTTGAACAAACTTTTTGTAATATCCTGTGTGGTCGAGAATTGAACGCAATTGTTCCATTGTTGTAGGAGTTGCCGGATATGTGATAAATTTGCCTCCCACCCCCGCATCCCCAATCTTAGCCAACATGGGGTGCGTCCTGATGCCATCTGTTCGTAGCCTGAGCGGTCTAGTAGTTGTGCGCGTCTTGTCCCATTCTGATTTGGAAATAACTTGCGGATCATCCTAACCATCTGTTGGGGCTAGGCTGTGGTAGTTGACCATACTTGGTACCCGCGTTTCCCATGTGGGTACTTCAGGTGCGATATACAAGTGCGATTCACCCCATGTCACAATGTCAATGTTTTGCAGAGCTGCGTTCAGCGCCTCTGGCCAACCTATTAACCCAAATGTTCCCAGAAATTCATCCTTCAAGGTCTCCCAGTGGCGGGTACGCTGATGGAGCTTTGCATCTAAGTACCAAGCCGTGGGAATTTGTCCCAGGGCATGAATAAACAGATGAACCTACTCTGTGGTATTTCTATCGCACCACTGTTCTATCCAAGCGAACAGATATTCGCTTGGGTTTTCTGGCCCAAGGAACATCTTGACTTGTACGTCAGCAGGGGCCTCGAATTGTAGGATCATCATATCCCGACACTCCTCCCAATCCTAGAACGCCTCCTCATGCATTTCCCACCATCGTGCAGGTGTTCCACGCAAGGCTAGCCTAAGGGCCCATAGCCTTCGTTCCCTTGGAACCTCAGCTTTGAATGCTCGTAGAAATTCCTTAATATTACCAGAACCATCAAAATAAGGTAGGTCTCTTACCTCTGAGGAAATGCAGCGGAAGTCCTTTGTGACCCAGAGATATTGCAGAGTAGAGACATCATGCAACTGGTTTTTCCAATTCTCTATCTCCCCATCTGAGTTGGAGAAGAATTCATTGTCCTTTTCCCAGCAGAGTACTCCATCCGCTGTGGGGTTGATCCAATCTTCATCTTGCGCATTTAACTTATAGATGTGATCCACCTCCTCTTCGTCACGCACTAGCTCTGTGTATCGTTCGCCTTCCGCAGGATCTAATGGAACTATCACCTTGGTACCGTTATTCTCAAACACCATGCTCCTCTTCTTCAAATTAATGATACCTCCCATATCTATGGCCCAATCTAACCCTAGAAGTGCAGGGTAAGGGTCTGCATCTTCTACAATCTGAATGACTTCAAAATCAGCGCAGACCTTGACCCCTGCGATATCTACCATGATCTTTGATAGTCTCCCCAAGGGTATGATATTCTTCTTATTGGCCATACGCAACTGGATAGTGGACCATTCCAACTTAGGTTCCCCCATTCATTGCCAAGTCTTTTTAGGCAATACATTTGCATCTGACCCTAGGTCCAAAATAACCTAATCCATCTCGTAATCACCAATTTGTGTAGTGAACCACATCTCCCTACCAGTGCGTTTCTTATATCTATATAGTTTGTGTACGTCCTTGATTTCCAGAGGGGGGCTAGGTCATGCTGTGAAACTATCTATTAATGCCTGAAGATTTTCCATAGCCTTTGGGTTGCGCAGTAGCTTCATACATGCCTGTAAAAAGGGCTTGACCTCCTCACCTGCCTTGAGGCCTCCTGGAAGCTGCGAAGTAGATGCGTCTACCTCCACAGAGTCTGTGCGAGCGACGACCAACGTTTATTTTTCCTTTCTTATATCCAAACCTTCCTGCTTGATAACTGCTTGTCGGATCATAGGTTCGATCGCAGTCTTTTCCCCGGGCCCTGCGGTGGCCATCACACTGCGTGTTACCACATTCAAGCTTGGATCCTTGTCTCGTAGTTCAGCCTTAACCCTTTGCACATTCTGCGTATTTGTCGGTTTTTTTTCCTGTATATTCGCTATCAAGATCGAACAGTCTTCAATTGCATGGTCTAGTTGTCTGGAATATCAGTAGGACTGCCTTGTAGGATTGGGACAGTACCTGGCAAAGTGTCCTGCTTCCCCACAATTATAACAGATTAGTTTCCCTCGTCCCCGACCTGCCCTTCCACCTCTCCTGCCTCCCCTACCCCTGGCTGGGGAGCTACCTGCACTCGAGAGGGATCTTGGCAAGGATGGATCCGACTGTACCCTGTAGAGGTTCCCTCAATCGATCATCAAATCATACGCCCAACAATTCTGTTCATCGTGTCCTACCGACTGGAAGAACCTTCACTATTGTTGCTTTACCTCTGGGACATACGTAGAAAGGCAGGGATAGTGGTATGTATTGTGTAGCCCCACTTCTGTTCATCGTGTCCCCCAGCCTGCATATAGTCTACTAATAGAGGGTAGTTATCCTTAGTGTGACCATTTTTCCTGCATCGTATGCACCATCTTTTGGGGATAGCTTATGCACCTCGTACCTTTCGCAGGTTCTAGATCTCCATGTGCATTGCCTCTAATTTTCCTTGGATCTGTTGGATGCCTAGCTGGGCATCATCTTTGGGCGCAACTTCTAATTTCATAGCGACCTCCAAAGATTTTTCCTGCGATTTGAAAGTTTGATAACCCATAGGTATACGTAGGTGAGGTAGAAGCATAGCAATGAACCATTCTGTGTGTTGTTTGTCATCATAATGGAACCCTCCTTCTCTGATCACCTTTTTTAGTCATTGATCAGCCTCCCACACAGATTCAGAGGGCCCCTTCTTGAAGTCTTTCAGATCAACTACTATTTGAGAGTAGGCCTTAGGCTTCTTGAATTGTTGCTTCAAGGCGTTCTTAATCTCTTTAATGGTCACGTTTGCATGCTGGCCGATGTATCCCATGTACCAGTCCAAATCTCTTCCTTTGAAGGCAAGGGACTACTGTGCCCTCTTCACCGTATCACTAGCTACATTCTGCGTAGTCCAGACTAATCCCGTGACAAACCAGAACTGATCCATGTCTTCATCCCCCATGCCCTTAAAGGTATGCAACTTCATGTGCACAACCATGTCATCTTCTGGTGGTGGCGGAGGTGTAGGTGAGTTCTTACCACAGAAACCCTTGAAGAATCTTCGCTCTGCTTCTGAGTAGGAGACGAACTGATCGATGGAAAATTCTGTTACGAACCCTCCTAGTACACTGTCCACCCGGTGGTCCACTGTGCGAGTGATGGTGTTATCAGTCTTTTCTAGCTACTGGATCAATTCAGGGGTCAACTACGTAACCTGCTTGTCCTTCCAACAATTCTGAAATTCGACCAACCTTGCGAGCCACTCCTGGAGCTCGATAGAAATTGTTACAAAGAATATCTCGTAGATTTCTGTGAAAATATACTTATTCTTCTACTCTTCAGTGGTCAATGTCTTACTGTAGTTTTCTTTCACTGCGAATTCCTGAACTTGATGTTCAAACCATTCATCAATTTCTTTTCCTTCAGGTTTCCAATACGGCCTTGGCATTACCCGATCCCTCTCTCAAAATGCTCCCATTCTTGGCATTCATCCACAAGTTTGTCGAGGTGTATTTTGATGATTGGACTATCTTCGGCCTGGTAAAGGCACACGTATCAAACCTGCGCATGATGTTGGATGCCTATCAAAAACACCAGATTTCCCTAAATATCAAGAAGTGTATCTTTTGCGTACATTTCAGAATCTTGCTCGGCCACATAGTCTATCTGCAGGGACTGATGGTAGACCCTGCCAAAATCGCAGTTATCATAAATTTTCCGGTACCAACCATGGAGAAACAACTGCGCTTGATCCTTGGACACACAGGCTACTACGGGAAATTCATTGAAGGCTATGCACTGATTACTGCCCCCATGGAACAATTGCTCAAGAAGGATGTGTCATTCTTTTGGAATGACGAATGCCAAAAGAGCTTCGAATTACTCAAGGAAAAGATCGTCTCGACACCTATTCTCATCTTTCCTTATTGGGAGCATGTATTCCATGTTCATGTCGATGCATTGGGCATTGCCCTCAGGGTTGTCCTTATGCAACCGAGAGAAGGAGATATTGACCATCCAGTTGCCTTTGCAAGTAGGAAACTAATGCAGGGGCATTGGACACTAGCCAGAAATGTAGGAGGATTGTCCACATGTTGTGGCTAGAAGAGTTCGAAATTATTCTGGAATGTAACAGCAAGGTTTCAACACCTTAGTTGATTGTTGCACTTAGAGTAGTTAGAGTTAGTTCAGTAACTATAGAAGTCGAATAGGTTCATTCGTGTCAGTCTAGTTTCTTTCTATTGATAGAATATTATGTAATTAGGCTTTTATGTTAAGAATAAAATGGTCCTCAAAGGAACCGAACAGTCATGTAGTGAATTATAAAGTGTAACCCCGAATACAGTGAAAAGAGGGGGATTTGGAAATAAAGATTGAATTGTGAAGCATTAGTTCTCTGTTGAATAAAATTCAGGATTTTGGTCTATCCATGTGTGTTATTGGAATTTCCGAGTAACTCCTTCTTTCAATTTGAAGAAGAACCTATGCTGTGTTAAATCTTCTTTATTCCTCTCTGTCTATGGTTGAGCGCATGTTCTCAGTGATTAATTTGAGTGTGTTTAATTTGTATGGAATCCTGAAGGGGCCTGAGAGGAAGCCCGTTGTTTGGGCGTGATCGTATTGATTTTCAGTGCAATGGAGGGATATTGAACCTCTGTTTAAGGCGACGTACTCTGGTTATTACAAATAATGTTGAAATCTGTCTATGGGAAGGAAATGCACTATTTTTTTGTTTGTCGAACAAAATAATATAGAGTTAAGGTTTCTCTGTTGAAGGCGGGACCCATGAGTTAAATAGAATGAAGAACCAAATTAAATCACATGGAATCTGGGTGGATACTGTTCAATTACCAGAAGTGGGGTTGGAAACCTATACCACCTTTGTCGAACCGCTTTTGGCCCGAGGCGAAACCACGACAAAAAAACACGATCCAATACTTTTCGGACATGTCACCCAGATAATACCACCCATATCGCGTAAAATTTAAGTGTTAAAGTCCGGTCCTAGAAAAAACACGATATTGATATGAATCACCAGATCTGGAGGGCGATAGATCGGACGATAATCGCGCAACAAGCTGCACGTTGGATAAGTCAAGGTATGGCCCATTTATTTTGTGTTAAAAATTGTTCATTTAACAAGTTTTGATGTGTGGGGCCATGGGCGCAATGTGTTATAAAATGTCGCGTTGGTAGTGTTAATGGGGTTGATAAGATAAGTCCGAAGGTTGGTGTTTATTGAAGGGTCGAACCATAGTTATAATGCTAAGTGCTAAGGTCATATTTAATTGCGTATTATTGTTCATAAAGGGTTGAGCGTCGGTTTATTTACCTTTTGATACAATATACAAAGAAAGGGTTGCAAGTATAATTAAGGCGCTTTGTTAAAAAGACTAAGGGTCACCTTAAAGGGAGATCACATAATATTCGACCATTGTATTTCATTTATCATATATTGCAAAATTGATGAATGAAACGGAAACAAGAAACCTATGAAGGTTCCCTTAGTGAATGAAAAGACAGACAAAAGAGAGGCCAGCTCTCCTTAGTGCCAGTCCATCAATTTAGCTATCAGAAACTCTCTGGTGTGGAACACAGCTACTCCACCACCGAGCGGGAGGGATTGGCCATGGTCTACGCTTTGTAGAAATATCAGCATTACTTGCTAGGAGGACTCTTCAAAATGTTCACAGAACATTCAGTTTTAAAGTACCTAGTAAATAAGCCTGTGTTGGGGGGGAAAACATGCCAATGGATACTGCTATTTCAGGAATATGACTTTGAAATCATCGTCAAGCTGGGAAAGTTGAATGCTGGGCTGGATCACCTGTCTCGAATAGAGAGTGGCGAGGAGCCAACCGACCTAGAAGCTAGATTGCTTGATGCATAGCTATTCGCTCTTAAGGTAGTAGATGCACACTTCACTGGTATCATTCCATTCTTGACTACTGAGATGACACCTCCAGAGTACTCTGTATAGTAGAAGAAATAGCTAGTCACCCAGGCAACAAATTTTACTATCATTACAGTTCATTTGTATAATATGGGAGCAGATGAAGTGCTATGGAGATATGTTTTGGAGCATGAAAGGCACGCAATGTTGACAGAATGTCATGACAGAGTAGTAGGAGCTCACTACACAGGGAAAGCAACGGCACAAAAGATCTTGAGAGCTGGGTTATGGTGGCCAACCCTGCATAGTGACGAACATGATTATTTTAAAGCATGTGATACATGCCAACAAACAGGGAGGCCACCCCGCAAAGATGAAATTCCCTTTCAGCCACAAATGGCTCTACAGGAATTTGATATGTGGGCTATTGATTTCATTGGGCTGATCAACGCACCAGGGAAGTAGACAGGTGTGCGCTACATTATTACTACCACTGACTATGTCACCAGGTGGGCTGAAGCACAAGTCGTAAAATATTGTACTATGGATACCACCACGCATTTCATCTTTGAACACATCCTGATCATATTTGGATGCCCGAAGATCCTCATGAGCAACAGAGGTATGCACTTTGTTAATGAAACAGTCCAAGCTTTGACTAAGGAGTTCCGGATCCATCATAAGAAGAGCACACCATATCACCCACAGGCCAACGACACGGTTGAAGCTTTTAATAAAATCTTCAAGCATGTGTTGATGAAGGTATGCAATGATGATCGCAGCTATTGGGATGTGCGCATCCCATCGGTCCTCTGGGCCTATAGAACGACCTGCAAGAAGCTAACAGGAAAAACCCCATTTAGGCTGGTTTATGGTGAAGAAGCCATTATGCCCATGGAGTATATTGTTCCTAGTCTACGTATCGCAACATTTACGAACATGGCAGAACCTGACATCATGGAGGAATGATTGGCGCAGCTTATGGCTTTGGAGGAAGATCAGTTTCTTATGAATTTCCATTAGCAAGTCCAAAAGGCCCGCGATAAAGCCTGGCATGATTGACATATTTGCTAAAATACATTCGTGGAGGGTGAACTGGTCCTCTTATATGATAGCTAATTTTCAAAGCATCCTGAAAAGTTCCGACAACATTGGCTTGGTCCCTACACAGTTAAGGAGATCACGGATGGCGGAGCTGTTAGGCTAGCTACCCTACATGGTGATATGCTACCAGGCTATGTCAATGGTAGTCGGCTCAAACCATATCAGATCAAATGACTATATGACCGGAGTAGCCGTACTTAACAAAAAATAAGTTTTCCTGACATATATCATTCCAATAGAACCAGGCCCCCTTTGTAAGCAAGTCTGTCAGAGGTGTTGTGATCAATGCTTACCTTCGAATGAATTTTCTGTAATATCTTGCATGGTTGAGAATTGAACGCAATTGTTCCCTTGTGGCAGGATTTCCTGAATATGTGATAACACTGCCTCCTGCCGCTGCATCCCCAATCTTAGCCAATGTGGGGTGCGTTCTGATGCTATCCATTTGCAGCTCGAGCGGGCTGGTAGCTGTGCACGTTTCATCCAATTTTGAGTTGGAAATAGCTTGTGGATCATCCTTACCATCTATTGGGCCTAGGCTGCTATAGTTGACCATACTTGGTACTCGCGTTCCCCTTGTGGGTACTTCAGGTTCAACATACAAGTGCGATTCACCCCATGTTACAGTGTCAATGTTTTGCAGGGCTGCGTTCAATGCTTATGGCCAACCTATTAACCCAAATTTCCCCAAAAATTCATCCTTCAAGGTCTCCTAGTGGCGGGTGGGCTGATGGAGCTCTGAATCTAAGTACCAAGCCAGGGGAATTGGTCCCAGGGCATGAATAAATAGATGAACCCACTCTTTGGTAGTCCTGTCACACCACTGTTCTATCCAAGCAAACAAATATTCTCTTGGGTTTTCTGGCTCAAGGAATGTCTTGATTCATACATCAGATGGGGCCTCGAATCGTAATATCATCATATCTTGACACTCCTCCCAATCCTGGAACGCCTCCTCGTGTGTTTCCCACCATCGCGCAGGTGTTCCACGCATGGATAGCTTAAGGGACCATAGCCTTCATTCCCTTGGAACCTCAACTTTGAATGCCCATAGAAATTCCTTAATATTACCAAAACCATAAAAATAAGGTAGGTCTCTTACCTCTAAGGAAATGCAACGGAAATCCTTTGTGACCCGGAGATATCGCAGCGCAGAGACATCATGTATCCGATTTTTCCAATTCTCTATCTCCCATCGGAGTCGGAGAAGCATTCACTGTCCTTTTCCCAGCAGAGTACTCCATCCACCATGGGGTTGATCCAATATTCATCCTCCACATTTAACTTATAGATGTGATCCACCTCCTCTTCATCACACACTGGCTCCGTATATCGTTCGCCTTCCGCTGGATCTAATGGTACTATCACACTTTTACTGTTATTCTCAAACACCATGCTTCTCTTCTTCAAATTAATGATACCTCCCATATCTATGGAACAATCTAGCCTTAGAAGTGCTTGGTAGGGGTCTGCATGTTCCACAATTTGAATGACTTCAAAATCAGCCCAGACCTTGACCCCTGCGATATCTACCACGATATTTGATAGTCTCCCCAAGGGTATGATCTTATACTAATTGGCCATATGCAGCTGGATAGTGGACCATTCCAACTTAGGTTCCCCCATTCGTTGCCAAGTCTATTTAGGTAATAAATTCACGTCTAACCCTAAATCAAAAATAACTTGATCCATCTTGTAATCACCAATCTGCGCAGTCAACCGCATCTCCCTACCAGTGTGTTTCTTATATCTATATAGTTTTTGTACATCCTTGACTTTTGGAGGGGTCCTAGGTCATGATGTGCAGCTATCTATTAATTCCTGAAGATTTTCCACAACCTTGTTACATGCCTGTAAAAAGGGCGTGACTTCCTCATTGTAATATACCAAATCTGGAACAACTAATGAATCATGCATGAAAAATGAATTTCCAGCAACAAATGAAATAAAAAATGGACTCTTGGATCCCAAATATTAGTCAATATACATTCTAAATCCAAGATTATATTTGAAACAAAGAAAACTAGTTGGGTTAAACAGATCTCCCACACCTAGGATTTCCAAAAGGTGTCAAATCCCTAGACTGCAGAATGCCAGAGTTGTTGCTCAAGGGACTGCGCAGTATAAGAGAGGGTTTACACTAAGAAATGAAGGAAAAAATTATATCTACTCATATATTTATTATAAATTCTGAATAACAGAGATCTAGTCTCCTTATACAAAATATAAAAGAAACCGGCAAGGGTTTCTTGTCAAACACTCTGCATACAAAATGGGAAATTCAGTAATTTACTGAATAGCCACTACAAAATTGAAGTACATGAGTGTATAAGGCTGAAATATTTCTGATCTACTGTAGATCCCTCAAGGGATTCCTCCCATGAAAGGGTGAACCTCTCAATCACAAGGAAATACTGCAACGGAGCCACCAAACCTTGCAATGAACACTGCCTCCAGAATAACGCATTCCCTAGCAGAAACAGTGCTAGGAATGTATGGAAAATGTGTGGTCTGATACCACAGATCTGAAATAAGATCAGGAGCTCTCCAAAAATATCTCTCAAGTGAAGTAAACCTTCCTCCAATGAGAAACTAGCTCAGAAACTGAGATTCCAATCCCTTCCACTGATGCACTCAACAGCACTGCACAATCTCCGGCAAAGTTGTGCTGATGAATATGGCTGAAGCTTGGCCTGAAAACCTGATGTGGAATTTTGAATGCAAACTCTCCCATTGAGTCTCCTCAAAGGAAAGAGGTGGGATTCCCTCCCAGGAACACCCAGTGCTAAATAGCACTGCAACTTTGCTAAGCAACAAAGCAGCAAAAAGTCTTGGCAGACAAGAATAATAGTTTAAGACATGAAGAATAATGCTGCCATCCTCTTCCTTATATAAGATATGAGTTTTCTTTCCCTTTTCCCCACTCAATTAGTTCATCTCCATCCAAAGATGCATCTCCCTCCAAAATTGTGTTATTCCTCCTTGGATTCCTCCTCCACTAAAACTGCGTTGTTGACTTGGTCAAAGAAGCTTGATCTTAACCCTGTTCACACATGAATGTGTTTTATTAGGCTTGAAAGAGTGTCCCCTTTCAAATTTGGAGTATTTTATTCCTCCTTAGGAGACTTATGGGCTTTCTTCCCCATTTATTCACCAGCTAGAGCTTCTGCTAACTCTAATGTTCCATTTAGTTTGGAGGCTAACATTTTGGAACATTACAGTCCTCCCCTCCAAAATATTTTCTTGTCCTCAAGAAAATGCATAAGGAGAAAAAAATTTCTCCCCTCTTCCTCATGTAGCCTCCATCAATAACCTCCATCATTGCATCAAGAGAATATGCAAATATACTGTCATCCAATGCTTCCTCCCAAGTGTGCAAAACCAAAGTGTCTGCATCAATCAAAGGTGGAAAGTGTGAATGGAAACCTGCTAGCTGTCTCATGGCCTCCACAAACTAGGAGTGATGATCATCATGGTGAATGAGTGCCTCCCTTACCCATGCTATCATCCAAATTAAGTGAGTCACCCTCCAACATGGAAACTCATGAAAAGTCTCTACTACCTTGTGCTCCTGAAATGTAGGTGGGCTAAATAAAGGAACATGATAGGCAAGAGGGACTATTCCCACGCTGTCCCCCTCTCCACTGCTGATAAGTGTAGAGGGTATGATGATCTCAGGCTGCAACATGATTACCCTCTAATGTCAAGAAGAAGATTGAGTCACTAAGGACCCTTCCTCCAAAGTCATAAGTCATGCCAACCCAAACCATCCCATTCAAGATGAATGGCACACCATCACCATTTGGAATCCAAATCAGAAAATTTCTGAAAGTTATGTGCAATTTTGGATGGTACCAAAGGTTCTCCAAGTGGATATTACACAGTCTTCCCAAATGCTACTTGAGAATTTCATATGGCAAGTGGTCCTACAACAAGTTACAAGCTGTTTATGTTTGCTCTCCCAACATGGGGAAATAAGCATCAATGTCTATCAGTTGTATATGGATAAAATAAAAATACACTTTCCCAAAGTCATGTATATATGGGCTACTATCATCATAAACATTGGTCCTAAATTGACCATGAAACCCATAAATAATCTTGCTCTCTTGTGGAGCAATGCACTGTTTACATATGGTGAGAAAATATAAATACTCAATAGAGTAATCACTAAGCACATAAATTTTTTTCTTACCATACATCATGTGTGAGCTAAAAGTGAGGTCCATGTATAAGTTCCCCCATGAGCATTCCCTCATAAAAATCTGCAAGAAGAAGGGATACATATACTCCTTGGAACACTCCATCAATAAGAACACTCTCCCATGTGTCCACATAGTAGGCCTTAGAAATAAGGCCCCATGAATCCTCCCCTTGACATTCCATATGCCAAAGCCATCCACCATCATGTTGCTATGTGAGAAGATCTCCTTCCTTCATGGAAGTCTCTCATGATCCTTAAATGCTAAAGGGTAGCCTGCTTGCACCATGAATGTGCCTTTATTCTCTTTAGAAATCTCATGAAAAGTATGGGAAGAATGCTTCCCATACTCTCCTAAGTGTAACCACAACAACAACAACTTTTTTTGCTGCCTCATGTTTCCCTCATACAAGTCATGAAGTGAGATCATCATGGTCAACTTGTATGGTGCCCCATACCAACAAGTCTTCTACTGCTCTATCATATGGGTTCCATGCCACCCAATTGGTTTCTCTATCCATACAAATCTTCAAAGTGAACTCCTCCATCAAATGGAAATATGCATCAATGTGCATAGAAGAGAATTCCTCATGTGCTGCATGCAGCAGCTTCTCCCTGAGACTATAAGATCTAGTCAAGAAGATACTGCCATAGGAATAGATGACCACATCATCCACCATGTATCTATCATCTCCATCCGGTTCATCAAGAATCATGCATGCACCAAGATCCTTGGAGTACTCTACTAAAATATGAGATCTACAATAAGGATCAATCCTCCTAAGAGATAGTGTTGGTGATCTGGCATGTGAAGCTCTCCTCATGCTGCTGCCTGCTACTTTGACATCCCCATGCCAAAGTCTTCCTCAAGACTCTTCACCTCTCCAAAATCTAAGAGTGGTGAATCCAAAGACAAGATGTCTTCCATCAGCTCCATATCAGGTGGCCTCCCAGGTGGAATGCCTCCATATAGTGAGACATAAATTTCAAGAGTAGATTGCTCATATGGTTGGGAAACCTTGCCTCTACCCTTATATTGCAAATCAGTCTGCCTCTTTCTTGCACTGGCTCTCTGAAATAGAGAAGGGTGTGTACCTCTCATCAAATGATGCTACTCTTCCTCCCTTCCTCCTCCTTCTAGCTACAATGCTACATAATCATGCTGCTCACTCACTGTGCTTTGAACTTAATGTATAATATCCTAGGGAACTTCTTGCAAAGGCACAATAATCCCTCCTATTGGAGCATGTGCTCCTCCTCCTCTACATGAGCACTGGATGTTCTCTAGATGTGACAACGTTGTTGCCCTCGTCTCCCTCAATGTGTGTGGGCAACATCTCAACAGTTGGATCCTCTTGTGAAAAAGGGATCCCTATGCCCTCTTGTTCAATAATATGAATTGGAGGCCTTGATTTCAGCAATATGTAATGCAAGATGTCAGCTCCTCTCATGGTTTTCTGTAATGGGGTTTCCTCCATCACATGCAAGGGATTTGTTCTCTCAATTTTTCCTTGCTCATGTGCTTTAGGAAGTTTTTCACCAAACCTACCCATCAATATTTCTATGAATCTTACATAAGATGAAGTGTTTTCATTCTTTAAAGAACAAGATTCAAAATACACCATGCATGAGCCTTACCTCTGAAATGCAGTGCTGCAAATCTGATGGCTTCTTATTCGGAAATATGGTGCAGCTGAAAATAGGAATCTAGCTCCTTCACCCAAGCTCCAGATGAACATGTAGGTGATCCGACAAAGTAGATAGAAGAAATCTACATGTATCCTGCTGCTTGCTCTTCTCCACCTGGATCTTGCAGAATTCTTGGAAATCATTATGATCTCTAAACCTTTCAGTTTGAGATTCATACTCCTGCAACAAATCACTAAGAGTTCTCCTCTTAGGCATTTTCCCTCCTCCTATCCATCTCAAGATAGCTCTGGGCACTTGACTGCGCTGTGCATCATGGAGTGAAGCTGCATGCTCACACTCATCATGTGAAAATCTAGATTCAACTCTAGATTCAACCTCCTTTGGAGATCCCATCTCCAATCTCATCTTCTTCAGCTCTCCTTGAAAGCTCTACAAAGATTTTGGAAGAAGCTTTGTGAGCTTGTATTCCTTTTTCCTTTCACATACTTAAGCTTTTTTCGTTCTCTCCATCTCTCCTTCCTCTGATAGCTGGATCTCACAGGCTGAGCCAGAGATCATGCTCTGATACCACTGTAATATACCAAATCTGGAACAGCTCATGAATCATGCATGGAAAACACATTTCCAGCAAAAAATGCAATAAAACAGTAAAATTGACTCTTGGATCCCATATATTAGTCAATATAAATTATAAATCCAATATTAGAGCTGAAACAAAGCAAACTAGGTGGGTTAAACAGATCTCCCACACTTAGGATTTCCAAAAAGTGTCAAATCCCCAAGACTGCAGAATGCCAGAGTTGCTGCTCAAGGGACTGCGCAGTCTAAGAGAGGGTTTACACTAAGAAATGAAGGAAACAATTATATATAGTCATATATTGATTATAAATGCTGAATAACAGAGATCTAGTCTCCTTATACAAAATACAAAAGAAACCGGCAAGGGTTTCTTGTCTAACACTCTGCAAAAAAAATGGGCAATTCAGTAATTTAATGAATAATTACTGCAAAAATAAAGTAAATGAGTGTATAAGGCTGAAAAATTTCTGATCTACTGTAGATCCCTCAAGGGCTTCCTCCCATGAAAGGGTGAACTTCTCAATCACAAGGAAACACTACAATGGAGCCACCAAACCATGCAATGAACACTGCCTCCAGAATAACACATTACCTAGCAGAAACAACACTGGGAATGTATGGGAAATGTGTGGTATGATACCACAGATCTGAAATAAGCTTAGGAGCTCTCCAAACAGATCTCTCAAGTGAAGGAAACCTTCCTCCAATGAGAAACTAGCTTAGAAATCAGGATTCCAATCCCTTCCACTGCTGCACCCAGCAACACTGCACAATCTCCAACAAAGCTATGTTGATGAAGATGGCTGAAGCTTGGCCTGAAAACCTGATGTGGAATGATGAGTTAAAACTCTCCCAATGAGGCTCCTCAAAGGAAAGAGGTGGGATTCCCTCCCTGGAACACCCAGTGCTAAACAGCACTGCAACTTTGCTAAGCAGCAAAGCAGCAACAAGTCTTGGCAGACAAGAATAATAATTTAAGACATGAAGAATAATGCTGCCATCCTCTTTATTATATAATATATGAGTTTTCTTGCCCTTGTCCCCACTCAATTAGGTCATCTACATCCAAAGATGCATCTCCCTCCAAAATTGTGTTATTCCTCCTTGGATTCCTCCTCCACTAAAACTGTGTTGTTGACTTGGTCAAAGCAGCTTGATCTTAACCCTTTTCACACATGGAGGTGTTTTATTAGGCTTGAAAGAGTGTCCCCTTTCACATTTGGAGTATTTTATTCCTCCTTAGGAGACTTATGGGCTTTCTTCCCCATTTATTCACCGGCTAGAGCTGCTGCTTACTCTAATGTTCCAATTAGCTTGGAGGCTAAAATTTTGGAACATTACATTCACCTTCCTTGAGCCCTCCTAGCAATTGTAAAGTGGATGCCTCTGCCCCAGTAGAGTTTTTACGAGTGGCAACCAACATTTATTTTTCCTTCCTTAGATCCAAACCGTCCTGCTTGATAATTACTTGCCATATCAGAGGTTCGATCACAGTCTTCTCCCCAGGCCCTACGGTGGCCATCCCACTGTGTGTTACAACATTCACGCTTGGGTATTTTCCTCATAGTTCAGCCTTAACCCTATACACATTCTGCGTAGGCGTCAGATATTTTTCCTGTATCTTTTCTATGAATATCAGACAATCTTCGATTGCATGTTCCAACTTTCTGCAATACCGGCAGGACTACCTTGTAGGATTTGGATAGTATCTGGCAAAGTGTCCTACTTCCCCACAATTATAACAGATTAGTTGCCCTCATCCCTGACCTATGCTTCCACCTCTCCCACCTCCCCTGCCCCTGGCTGGGTAGCCACCTGTGCCCGAGAGTGATCTTGGCGAGGATGGATCCGACTGTACCCTATAGAGGTTCCCTCAATCGATCATCAAATCGTACGTCTGGAAGTTCTATTCATCTTGTCCTATAGACCTGAAGAACCTACACCATTCCTGCTTTACCTCTGGGAAATACGCAACAAGGTGGGGACAGTGGTTCATATCGTGCAGTCTCGCAATGCGACAATCATCACACCATAACGTCGTCCCACTTGATCCTACAAATTCCCTAAGGTGCAATGGACTAGGTCCCCCGGCCTGCATATAGTCTGCTAATAGAGGGTAGTTATCCTTGGTGTGACCATTTGTCTTGCATCGTATGTGTTGGCCACCTATAAAATTTGTTATATCAAAAGGTGGCCAAAACATTTTTGAGCCTTCAAGAAACACTTTTATTGCTAAAAATGTTATCTCTTGAAGACTTTTGAAGACATCATGCCCTTGTTTCAATCTTCATTACTATTCCCATTTCAAAGCTCAGAAATTCTGCTAATTTCAAAGACAAAATACTGCTGCAAACACCATTTTCCCCTACTTCCACTTCAAAACTAACCTCCATTTTTTCCCCTTTTATTCCCATGAAATTCCTCTATTTTCCATTTGTTTCCCCTTTTCCCTTCATAAAATCCTCTTTACATAGTTTAAAACTCATTTTTAAACTCTGCCGAAACTCCCAAATCTATCTAAACATATTGAAAATATCATAAAAAAAAAGTATTTTGACTATTGGCTTAAGCCCCTTGGGCTAAGTCCTAAACCACTAAGTCCTAAACCACTTCCCCTCCATACGCCTTGGTGCTAGAACTAGGCCCTAAGTCCTTGTGGTGCTTATCACATTGGAAAAGTTTAATGGTTAGATTGAAAAGCCCAAGCCCAAAGCTCCGATTGTGTCGATTGGCCCTTTATTGTATACGCCCCGGGCCTATTATCATTCCATATAGACCAAGGCCCCACAGTTGGGCGCCTATCCATTTCGTATATATCCCGCCCCGATGCATAAAACCATTTGTATTTTATTAATATTTGGGTTTTCATAAAGATTAAGGGTTTCCGCCTATTTTATATTTGAGCAATCCCCGTTGTTGATCTTAAGCCGATCAATGGACCACACATCATCCCATCGCACTTTTTCATCTGGTGCATTTTTTTTTCCCCTCTGATTGATCATTCCCTGATCAATCGTGAACCGTTGATCTCCTCCCCACTTTCCTAGATCCAACGGTCCATATTTTCTTTGATCGCAAACCTCTCCTTCGCCTTTGAACCCCTCCAATTCACTCCCCACCGTCAATCTGATCCGCAGATCAATGGCCAGTATTAACCCCACCGAGCCCGACCCCTGTGGGTCTTGCCTCCCTCCAGATCTAATCTCCGCCATTCAAGTCTTAGATCCGACGGCCCATAACGAATACACCCATCTTCCTACCGCCCGCGCATCTAACCCATATTGCACTCGTCTTCCCACCATCAGATCTGAGGACCCAGATCTAATGGCCCACATCCCAAGTCGCCTAACTTTAAGCGCGGAGGATAATTCTCAAAAATCAAGTGATATAAGTGGTTTTATGATGCCACGTGTCGGGCGGGGACGCGTATCGCGTTCCAAAAGGCAAAACTGCCTACCCACCCTTTTTCCATGTGAAAACCACTGTTTCCATTCCTGAAACCACTTTCCCTCTTTTCCGTTATGTGTTATCGCATGCGCCCTCCGCTGTTGATCTTTGCAGATCAACGGTTCGGATTTAAACATTCATTCACACCATCGCCCTCCGACTATACCAAGGGTTTTTAACGCATATCTCCACCGTCCATCTCGTGGGCCGGTCTCATCCGATGGCCGACGATCACCCTAAACCCCAAGCTCCAATTTTAACCATTTTTTCCTCCGAGAAAAGGTTTTAAACCTTATCCTTTCCACTTTCTCCATTTCTTTGTTTAAACGGCCTTTCCACTTTATATTTTCTCGACTGATCCCCACCGTTGATCTCTGCGCGATCAACGGTTTTGATTTAATTTTTCCTCCACTCTCCTTTTTTGACCTCCTCTAACGAATCCCCACCATTGGATGATGTCATCCAACAGCCACACTCCTCACCACACCCTCTGAAGTAGTAAAACCCAATAACGCAGGATTTCATGACATTTGTGTGTATTTTGCAGGTTTCAAATGTTTTTCCAATAATAATAAAGGAAAAGAAAGCCGAAGGTGACGATCCTTTGGACTTCTATTTATCAATGGAAAAGAACTACAAGGGTTCAAACTCCATGTCTCGTCAATGCTTCATGGGCATTGATGCCTTGAGAGCTCTGCACAGCCCTGCACATCAACAAGACACATCAATACATAAAAGAAACAAAAATTATCAGTGTCGAAGAAAAAACATAGCAGAACAGAGGATTGAAGATAGTTTTGAGGGATTATGGTCTTAATCTACAATCAGACGCCTAATCCACTCAATTAAAGACAGCATGAAGACCCAAAGACACAGATTAAGCCTAATCTACCCTAAAAAATTGAACTAAAGTGAATTAATGGTGTTTTGGGATAAAAAAAAGAAATCTATCATTCCGAGAAGCCTCCACTGCCACAGTAGAGGCCAATTGAACCCTCGCCAGTGCCAAAAGACAATATTTCTAGATACCGATGACACCTGCAGCCACACAAAAATCAAAGAAGGCCTAGTAATTACCTGAATAAGAGGTGTTTGCCTAAAGACAGCTAAACAATTAATACAAATCAAAGATATTATCTCTAATTTTCGACAAAACTATTTTAAAGATTAAGAACAGCCCATAAGAAAATATTTTCGATTATTAGGCCTCAGAGAGCAGAAAAAAAGTTACTTCAACGTGACACAGAGCCTCAAAAGTCAGCAAAGGCTCCCGCCAAGCTTAATGCATATATGTAAATCAATTAAATACAAACATATCATCTGTAAACTTCCTCATTGAGCCCCTCAAAGGTCGAGAAGTATTAAGTCTATACTAATGACTCAGGATATCTATTATTAGATCCCACCTCCTCATTCTTCTATAAATACTTCTGTAGAAGATGAGAAATTGTTGGTCTCTGGACCTCTGATTGCATGTAATAGTTTTCTGAAGCTACTGATGTCCTATTTGCAAATTGAAGATACATAAGCTGATATGAGAAGTTTGAAGTTGTAGAGACCCACCGGGTTTGCCGATTGTAACTAGTTTGAACATCAAATACAAGTTGCTGATTTATGGGATCCTGATTTATGTCAATGGTGATGTGTTCCTCACTGTCAATTGTTATTTTCTTTAATGTTTTCACTCTGTCCACATTCTCTGATAAAGAACAACAAATATAGAGCTAGGATTTACTCTCAACAGTACCCTACTCTTACTGAAAGATTTATTTCTACGTTTTCTTCATTTGAAAGTTCTCTTTAAAGAGTACATTAAAGCAAGTTGGTTTCAAAGTACTTGCCTGATATAGATTTCTCTTTGTGATTATCATATGTGCTTTCCTTTATAATATCCTGAAAGCAGGGTGGTTTCAAAGCACTCAGCTAATCTTAAGCTATTCCAACTGTTTTTAAAATGTTTTCTAACCGAGATTATATTAAAGCAGGTTGGTTTCAAAGTACTTGCCTGATCTAGATTTCTCTTTGTGATTATTATCTATGTTTTCCTTTAGAATATGCTGAAGAAAACTAGTTTGAAAGAACTTATTTGATCTTAGGCTGTTCACTATTCTTCATTTGTTTTGTTCTCCATTTCCTATATGTTTCATTCCGTAAAATCAACTTAAGAGATCCTTTTGACATAAGTGACTTGCCCCATGGATTTTTCTTGAACCTTGCTATCCAATTAAAATCCTCCTATGACTCCATAGCCCAATGGGTTAAAACTATTTTTTCCTTTTCTGTCAGCTGAATCATTCCTTCATTTGCATACATCTTCACCCTTTATTCTGAACTGCCTTCACCTTCATCATGTCTTTGCCCAAAAAAAAAAAAACAAACAAAACCCATGCGCTTCGTAACTAGTCTAATATCACATTTCAGGTTTTAAATATTATATCTTTTAACTCATTCATAGATATATCCCTCTCTGGATTCAGGAGGGCTAGATCCTTGAATCCCAAAGCGGTTTGATGTTGTCTTATCTTTTGGTCTTTCTAATCTGGTAAAAACATAGGAACCCCAACATAATGGCGACTCCACACTCCATAACTCTCAAAGACTCCACTGGAGGAAGAACCTGAAAGATGGCTAGGCCTCATAGAAGGGTAGAACATATGGGTTGGATCTGGTTTAAAGAATTCATTATTTTTGTCTATCACGATGTTCTATCCTGCTTTAAACCTAATCAAGTGTACAAAGATGAAACCCACATTGAGTATGGGAAAGAACTCAGACCTCAGTCTTCGGACCATGAGAAAACCTATACTCCTGTGAAAAACCTGGTGGAACAAGAGCCTCATGTTATATCTCCCACTCCTAAAGAAGCTTCAAGTAGCCATGAGCCTCCTTTCACACTACCCACACCCACAAAGGTCATAGAAAGATATAAGCCTCTGGTTTTACCTCTGATCTTCCAGCCCCTTCCTGTAGAACTTATAAACAAGCTGCCCCTTTTTAATCGAGAAAATTCAAAAATCATTGCTGAGCAGCATGTCCAAAAGCTCGAGGATGTACTTGAATTATATGAAATAGAAGAAGATGATGTACGTATTAGAATGTTCGCCTTGTCATTACAAGGAAATGCAAAGAGTTGGTTTAAAAACCTTCTAGCTGCAAGAATCTTCAACTTTCATCAATTTTCTCAAGTTTTCCTTGATAGATGGGCAGTCTCGGTAAATGTCTTCCTCATCCTAGAAGAATATCAGAATTTGAGAAGACAGTCGGTAGAGACAGTATAGAATTTTTTAGCCAGGTTTGATAAGGTATACAATGCAATACCTTCTGATATAAAACACCCTTGGGATGGGCCCTATTGCACTATCCAAGTTCTTTTGACCCTGAGGTGGAATTCCATATAAGAGAAAGAGAACTTGCGAGCCTGGAGGAAATGCAAAATATGGAAATCACTGTCGAATACAACATAAAATGTAGGGAGGAAAGATTAAAAGCAACAAGGAAGGACCGAACAGAGCAGAAAGGGCAGATCTCTTTAGAAAGCAAGCTAGAAAGAATGATAGAGATGGCCAATACCTTGCTGAATATAGAAGAGGAAGAATATCGGGTTGAAACCAGAAATAATGATTGGGAGAGACCTACTCCTTGTCCTCAAGAAAGACAAACCAGACCACTACAAGACAGAAGCCACATGGAAAGCATGTATGATGAACCAGAGTTTGAATCAGAAAATGAACTTGCAGACTATTTTGAAGAAAGACTTGCTGAGATGCCTGAAGATTTGATGGGTGATAATGCTTATAATTATGATTTCCCTAATGTTGATCTGTCTGATGATAATTTTTTCCAAAGGGAAACTGAGCTCGCAGGGTCATCATCAGTAGATTCATGGGAGGAATATCATGACCATCAACTTCAAGAAAATGATGAGCCAATGCAGGCTATCTATGATACTGATGAAGAAAGTGTTGAAAGCATTATAGTAGACAAAGATTCATTGAATCTTCTCTCTGCTTTATATCTGAACATCAGTTATACTTTCCATGAAGATGGAAGTCAACAGCTTTCTAGCTCAGAAGACAAGGAATAAACACATGAAGAAAATATTTAGCAAGAAGAATATCCAGAGCCTTCGCCTGAAAGGCTCAAGGTAATAAAAGCAAATCCTGCTCAAGAATATGTTAATTTTTTCACAGATTTCAGTTCTCTCTAGCAGAACCGGCCAGGGTCAGAAAAGAATAGCCCTGCCATTTATGATGAGCCCTCCAATTCAGGCTACAGTGAAGATGAGGGAGACCTTCTTTCTCACAGACATCTTTGTCTTGATCCAGTGGAAGAAGAGGTATTCTTGGTTAATGCTCATATGCCAAATACTCCCAACCAGGAAAGAGAGGAGCGTGATTACAAAGTCCACACTGCAGATGCAGTGATTGAATTCGCCCAGGATACAGACAGCCTACCAACCATGGCAGGTTTTAAAGAAGAAAGTTCATATCATGTTCTGATTAATCCCGTGGAAAAATACATGGAGGCCATGATTGGCTCAACCCCTCAATAATTAATCCTTTGTAAGAGCCAAATACTTTAGAAATGGTCACTACTACTGGTGACCTTAGTTTTGAAGATCCACATGCAGAGCACCCTATGGTTGTCTCTGATGAGCAATCATTTTTTCTTCCCTTTTTTACTATTTCTTGACTGCCGCATTGGCATTATTGTATCACCTAGAGCATCAGAGATTCCTAGTTAGAATAGGTTAGATAGGAATGTCAATAAAGCTTATTTCTGAGCATGTAGTTAGTTGTTGTTTTCTGCTTTGAATAAAAATCAAAAAATTCAAAAATACAAAAACAATGAAAGATAGAAAAGAGGGAAAATTGTAAAAACAAGAAAGGTACAGCCCCATACCAAAAAAGAGAAACAAATCATAAAGTGTGCAAGCTTAAATCCTACTCCTGAAAAAACACACTTATAATTAGTCATACATCCTAATCTTGAATAATTAGCTTTAAATTTTCTGCTGATAGGATAATGAATTCGATTTGCCAAACTGTTTAATCTTGGCTTATCAGTAGGTATATTAGGCTAGAAATTAAAGGTTCAAACATGCTCAAAATATGAACCTAAGTTTCCAAAAAAATGACTCAAATCTGTTTCAAATTCTGAGTCAAAAAATATGTAAATCTGGTTCTAATTAGCTCAAAATCAGAACCAGAGGACAAGCAAAGAACAACTCAAGTAAGAAGTAAAAACAAAGCTGTAAAAAGATGAAGGAAGTGCTTGAACTTTTAGATCTTAAGCCTCCATTTTGATTTAAATTTCTGCAAAATAATATCTATGTGTAACTTTTTTGTTATGCCATAGATCAGCATCAAGTTAGACTGTTCAATCCTGACTTGAATGCTTTTAAATTTCTATTGTAGAATTTAGAGAATAAAAATCTGTTAGACTGTTTAATCCTAACAGATTAGTAGATTAGGTAGAGAATCATATGGACTCAACTGTTTAATTTGAGTCCATGGAGAAATAAGGAGTAGAAATAGATTAGATTTCTTGCTTTCAAAAGAATAAAATGTTGTGAAAAGAGTTTGCCAATCCAAGTGCACTCTAATGAAGAAAAAATGTTAGATCAGTAGGATTGGGTAGGTAGAAAGCTGGTATTGATGAAGTTCCATTATTTTCCATGGCTGTTAATATGTTTTCAGACCAAAAGAAGATCATTCAAGTAAAGAAAGGTAGCCCAAAGGATAAGGCACTGATCAGCCTCCCAGAGAAAGCAAGTCTGAAGTTCTTGATGCCTTCAAGAAGGCACCATCCCCAAGTGGAGCCACTATTGGCCACCTATAAAATTTGTTATATCAAAATTTGGCCAAAAAAAATTTGAGCCTTCAAGAAACACTTTTATTGCTAAAAATGTTATCTCTTGAAGACTTTTGAAGACATCATGCCCTTGTTTCAATGTTCATTTTTGTTCCCATTTCAAAGCTCAGAAATTATACTGATTTCAAAGACAAAATACTGCTGCAAACACCATTTTCCCCTACTTCCACTTCAAAACTAACCTCCATTTTTTCCCCTTTTATTCCCATGAAATTCCTTTATTTTCCATTTGTTTCCCCTTTTCCCTTCATAAAATCATCTTTAGAGAGTTTAAAACTCCTTTTTAAACTCTTCCGAAACTCCCAAATCCATCTAAACATCTTGAAAATATCATAAAAAACAAGTATTTTGACTATGGGCTTAAGTCCCTTGGGCTAAGTCCTAAACCACTTCCCCTCCATACGCCTTGGTGCTGGAACCAGGCGCTAAGTCCTTGTGGCACTTATCGCATCGGAAAATTTTAATGGTTAGCTTGAAAAGCCCAAGCCCGAAGCTCCAATTGCGATTGGCCCTTTATTGTATACACCCCGGGCCTATTATCATTCCATATAGACCAAGGCCCCACAGTCGGGCGCCTAACCATTTCGTATATATCCCGCCCCGATGCATAAAACCATTTGTATTTTATTAATCTTTGGGTTTTCATAAAGATTAAGGGTTTCCGCTTGTTTTATATTTGAGAAATCCCCGTTGTTGATCTTAAGCAGATCAACGGACCGCACATCATCGCATCGCAATTTTTCATCGGGTGCATTTTTTTTTCCCCTTCGATTGATCATTCCCCGATCAATAGTGAACTGTTGATCTCCTCCCCACTTTCCCAAATCCAACGGTCCATATTTTCTCCGATCGCAAACCTCTCCTCCACCTTTGAACCCCTCCGATTTACTCCCCACTGTCAATCTGATCCGCAGATCGACGGCCAGTATTAACCCCACCGAGCCCAACCCCTGTGGGTCCTGCCTCCCTCCAGATCTAATCTCCGCCATTCAAGTTTTAGATCCGACGGCCCATAATGAATCTACCCATATTCCTACCACCCGCGCATCTAACCCATATCGCGCTCGTCTTCCCACCATCAGATCTAAGGACCCAGATCTAATGGCCCACATCCCAAGTCGTGTAACTTTAAGCGCGAAGGATAATTCTCAAAAATCACGCGATATAAGTGGTTTTCTGATGCCACGTGTTAGGCGGGGACGAGTATCACATTCCAAAAGGCAAAACTGCCTACCCGCCCTTTTCCATGCGAAAATAACTATTTCCATTCCCGAAACCACTTTCCCTCTTTTCCGTTATGTGTTATCGCGCGCGGCCTCTGCCGTTGATATTTGCAGATCAACGGTTCAGATTTAAACCTTCATTTACACCATCGCCCTCTGACTCTACCAAGGGTTTTTAACACAAATCTCCACCGTCCACCTCATGGGCCAGTCTCATCCGACAGCCCACGATCACCCCGAACCCCAAGCTCCACTTTTAACCATTTTTTCCTCTGAGCAAAGGTTTTTAACCTTATCCTTCGCATTTTCTCCATTTCTTTGTTTAAACAACCTTTCCACTTTATATTTTCCCAACTGATCCCCATCGTTGATCTCTGCGCGATCAACGGTTCTGATTTGATTTTTCCTCCACTCTCCTTTTTTGACCTCCTCTAACGAATCCCCACCATTGGATGATGCCATCCAACGGCCACACTCCTCCCCACACCCTCTGAAGCAGTAAAACCCAATAATGTAGGATTTCATGACATTTGTATGTATTTTGCAGGTTTCAAATGTTTTTCCCATAATAATAAAGGAAAATAAAGCCGAAGGTGATGATCCTCTGGACTTCTGTTTATCAAAGGGAAAGAACTACAAGGGTTCAAACTCCACGTCTTGTCAATGCTTCATGGGAATTGATGCCTTGAGAGTCCTGCGTAGCCTTGCACATCAACAAGACATAGCAATACATAAAAGAAACAAAGGGTATCAGTGTCGAAGGCAAAACACAGCAGAACAGAGGATTGAAGATAGTTTTGAGGGATTATGGTCTTAATCAACAATCAGATGCCTAATCCACTCAATTAAAGACAGCATGAAGACCCAAAGACACAGATTAAGCCTAATCTGCCCTAAAACACTGAACTAAAGTGAATCAAAGGTGTTTTAGGATAAAACAAAGAAATCTATCAGTCCGAGAAGCCTCCACTGCCACAACAGAGGCCAATTGAACCCTCGCCAGTGCTAAAAGCCAACCTTTCCAGATACCAATGACACCTGCAGCCACACAGAAATCAAAGAAGGCCTAGTAATTACCTGAACAAGAGGTGTTTGCCTAAAGACAGCTGAACAATTAATACAAATCAAAGATCTTATCTCTAATTTTCGGCAAAAATATTTTAAAGATTAAGAACAACTTAGAAGCAAATTTTTTTGATCATTAGGCCTCGGAGAGCAGAAACATAGTTACTTCAACATGAAACAGAGCCTCAAAAGTCAACAAAGGCTCCCACTGAGCTTAATTCATAAATGTAAATCAATTAAATACAGATAGATCATCTGTAAACTTCCTCATTGAGCCCCTCAAAGGTTAAGAAGTATTAAGTCTGTATTAATTGACTCAGGAGATCTATTATTAGATCCCACCTCCTCATTCTTCTATAAATACTTCTGTAGAATATGAGCAATTGTTGGTCTCTGGACATCTGATTGCATGTAATAGTTTTCTGAAGCTACTGATGTCATGTTTGCAAATTGAAGTTACATAATTTGATATGAGAAGTTTGAAGTTGTAGAGACCCACCGGGCTTACTGTTACAGGTCAAAATACCTCCTCATCAGCTCAGAGGGGAAGAAAAATATGGAAGGAGTACAAAGACCTAAATTAAACCTATTTCTGCCAGGGTAACGCCCATCTATAACAACACAAGAGTGTTATAACGCAGCTAATCAGTGAATGGGCCACGTTAGTGACTAGGGAAACGCTCTGTTTACACTAGAAGGAAGCGTTACCCATGTTTTAAGTTTGAATCGGGAAAAGCCCGCGAAGAATGATTTTAATCTCTGGCTTTCCCTCACAAGAGAGTCAGTTCACAAAAGAAACTGTAGAGCACCAGTTCATTATTGGTCATTTCTATAACAAGACTGAACTCCAAAGGAGGCAAAAGCATAGAGATTAAAGAAACATCTAAGTTTTTCCATTCCAAACTAGTGGAAAGAGAAGGGCAACAATGGCTTTCTCCCTCTCCTATAAGAATGAGCTGAAGGCTCTTAATTGAAGGTCGAAGGATTGCTAAAGGTTTTTGCATACTTGTGGAATAGAGAATAGTGTTATATTGTAAAGGCCAAGATTCAAAGATGTTCCTAGAGGGCTTGTTGACTTGGACTTCTTCACTTGAGAGATAAAATAGATTGGGAGACTGAGGAGGGCTTGGTACAACCGATGGTTGTAATCCTCCTTCTTTCAAAATCAATAGAACTGTGTTCGTTTTGTCCATTCAATCTTAATATTTTCATTATTGTTTGAATATTTACATAGTATGATATGAATGGCTCAGATTTCTAGAAGTTAGTGGTTCATTGTATATTGACTTGATTGATAGGATATATGTTATGTTAGGAATTACGCGGGTGCTTTTACTGATTGCAGGACTAAGATTTGGGGCCGGTGAAGAAGGACTCTTGCTTCGCTGCCTAGCGCTCTCCAAGGGACTCCAAGATTGTCAAAGACGTAATTCTTTATTGCATTCTATCAAGTTATTTAAAGTTAATATGAACATGCTCATGCCATATTTGTGAACAGCACAGCTAAACTTACTGTCTGCCTCAGGCACCGGAAAGCCCTAAGAGGGATATTCGAAAACCAACAACCCAAGAAGTTTACCCTATAGCAGAATTGGCAACTCCGCTGGGGACTTTCCCCATAGTTTCCGAGCTATTTCTTCCTTCCTCTCTTCTTTCCTCTGTTCACAGACCCTTCCGACCATTTTTTATGCCCAGTAGACATATCAAACGCTCGCAGAGTTCAATCCTATTTCTGTTTGACCAACTGAAGAAATTTTCCTTGGATAACGCTACCTCTGTAGGTTTTCCAGTGCATTATAAAGCTGTCTTTGTTTAAAAACAGTGTGTTAGTCACTGTATTTACTCACAGACAGAGCGTTACTCAACCAAAACCTTGTTGTTCACTGCTGTAATGGTGTTTTAGTTGCAGAGTTTTTTGGCCATCAGCACCTTTTGCTGACTGAATCCCTATGCTTGTCTGCTAAGCTGACATTTCTATTTGTTTCTCCTGTTTGAAAATTCAGTGTCCGAAGCATTTACTTTTTAAGAGAATTTTTATTATTATTATTATTATTTTTCTGCATCTAGCTGAGTTTATTCTGAAATTTCCAATTCATAGACTGTTTGAAAGAGGTAGATAGAAGTCTGAATCTTTAAAATTTGAACTGAGCTATTTGAATGTTATTGCATGGATGTTGAAAAGAAACTTCTCCTTGTAGAAACACTCTTCATCGAAGTTAATATCTAGAGCATGTTTTGCATGGTTTCTTGAGTCAGAGTCTCATCACATTTCATACGTCCACTCCCCCTCCGCAAGACTAATAATCAAGTACACTAAGAATAAAGCGATAATAAAATCAATCACATTACTCTTTTTTGAGCTCACACAAACAGTAGTTCAGGCTAGGATCTTGGGTTAGGAACAGTGAGAAAACTACCCAAGATCTCAAAACTTGAAACTAGAGTCTTTAACGAGCGAAATCCTACTGCAATCATATTATCGGGACCGTTCCTTTACCGGAGCTCAGCGCGAGACAACACTTGGGTGCACAAGAAGGTAGCCCACCTTCGACTGCATCCTATGGGTGTGTTATATATTGGGGTTCCCTTCGGAGATGTCGAAACTAGATTGGGGATCTAGGTATTCTGCCCATATAGCACACTGTCCTTGACTGTGGACCCCCCTGATGATGTCTGTGATTTGAGGTATATTTAGTGGCCATAATTTTTAGGGACTTACACAAGGTGACTGGGACGGGCTATCCTGGTACCTGAAATAGACGGACCCACTCTGTCTTCGGTCTTTAGGAGGGTCCTCGTCTTCATGAGAGTGCTTACACCTATCGTCTGAGGTTCGGGTGAAGCTCTAGAGTGACCGTAACTGTACTTTCGACCAACCCTCTCTATATACTATTGTGATACTAGATTTCATCACCAGCGAATGGTAGTACTCAGACAGGGCACCCTATTCTGGCTGCTTGCTGATTGATTTTAGAGAGTCCTTTTTTATTTTGTAGGTGTGTGGTTACTGTCACTGAGACTTTATAATACATCACGATTTATTAAAATTTGTTAAAATTAAGCAGGTCACCGTGGCGTCCCCCGACCCACGCCGTCTGTCTAGACGACAGCAAGGTCTACCTCCTCTAACTATTGAGGAAGAACTGAACCTTGGTGAACCCGTGCCTTCTACGGAAGAGCAGTCTCCACTGACTAATCTTGATTGTCACATAGCCTCATATCATCCGGAATTTCCGGAGGACCCTTTCACTGAAGGGGTTGTACCTCATTAAAATCCTCCGCTCACTGATCTGTTGGGCCCTATGATAATTCAGATTCCACCATGCCAAGATATGTCTTCGGCCACACCAACATCCATTTCACCACTAGCATCCACTGGGTCGATGCAAATGGCAACCATCCCAGGTTCACCACCATCCTCCTCGCTGGTGGTCAGTTCTATGCCATCACTGGGTAACTCCAGTAGTCAACATATACCTATTCCCAACCCTATGGTCATCACAACTGTCAATAACTTACTGAATCCTTCGGCATCTACTTCTACCGTGACCACGTTGTGACCCACGGTAGCTCCTCCCACGAGTATGACTACTTCAGTACCTTTTAGCAACCCTTTCAGTTGGAACCCTCTGCTGAGTGCAAACCCCTTGGCCTCTATGCCAAGGGGCAGTGTCACCAGCACTCAGATAGCAGGGAAAATTTCACTTCCTCTGCAATCCTTAGGAAAAATAGGACAACCTATTGTTAATACTTTTCCCTTAAGTGGTTCAAATATAGGTGTAGGGTCTATTCCATTACCAAACTATGTGTTAGAATCCTATACCAATAGGTGTCATTTTTCATGATTGTCTTGATTGAACTATGGAATATGTTCAAACCTTTTTCAGAGAGCAAAGGTGTTCCATATTCTTGAAAACCAAAAAATAAAAAAATTTAAAAAATGTAAAGAGGGTATACCCTAAAAGAAAAATCAAAGGGTAAGAAAAATAAAGTGGTCAAAAAAAGTGAAAGAAATGAACCCCAAACAAAAATAGACCAAGGAAAGTGTGCAAATCCAAATGCCACTACTATTTCATTTTTTGTAAATAAGTAATTGTGTGCAGCTTGTCAAACTTTTGCCACAATTTATGAAGAGTCAAACTATTTAAACTTGACTCATTCATTTTTCAATTTCATGTTGTAGAATAGAGAATAAATATCTGACCAAACAGTTTAATCTTGGCAGATAAGTAGTTAGGTAGAGTTAATAAAAGGTGCTCAACAGTTTAATCTGAGCCCTTGGATGTAATAAGGATAGAATTAGATAGATTTTCCATGTAAAAATGAAAAGATTGATGAGGGTTTGCAAGTCCAAATGCACCCTAATAAAGAAGAAAAAATGGTAGTGTCAAGTAGATAGGGTAGGTATATGGTGTTGCAAAGTTTTATATGATGAATGATGGTGCTAAATATGTTTAATCTTTTACCTTCATCACAACTACTGAAAGCAAGAAATACACTGGAAAAATCATGGAAAGCAAATTCAAAATCATTAACTTCCCACATCACTTTCTCCCTAAGTTTTTACTAATTTCCCCAAAGTGCTAAGGTATTTGGAGATCAAAGGGGCTCAAGGCATTTCCTTGACTTTTGGAGGGACCGGACCCTCGGCCTAATGATCAAAAAGACCTAAGTACTTGAGATCATTTGTCATGATAATCATTCACCTTTTACCTTTTCCTAAGTAAAATCCTATTTTACTAAGGAAAATCCTGCAAAATTCCACAATAAACCCTCAAAATTACTTGTTATTCTAAGTCTAAGTGTTGAAGTTGATATAATGTGGTTTACTTCAGAAATCTTCACTTTCTTAGATGTGCAAAGTATGTTGAGTTGTCCTTGTCCCTTTGTCATATTCACATTTAACTCTATTTACTAAATCCCTAGTGAAAATGTCTTATCCTAAGTATATAACTCCTTTTACATTAATATCCCAAAAACCCCTCTATTATGATTTTAACCAAAGTATTTATTTCCCAATTATTCATTGAAAAACCCACATTATGCACCCTTTGGTTAAAATATATCATTATGTAATATTCCCGCCCTTATGATAAGTTAATTATATCGGTTAATTTATCATATAATAAAAACATATATGAAAAAAGCTTTAAACATATGATATATATGTTTGACACAAAAATATAAATAAAGCCAAAGTTTTAATTCAAACTAAAAACTTCGGAAAAACCCCCATGCCACCGTGGCTCATCCACTTGGCATCCCACCTGACACTTTAACCATAATTGAACCCTGCCGCGACCCCTATTTTCATTTACCATTGGGATTAATTAATTATCAGAATTAATTAATAACCAAACTTTTCCGCCTATTAGATGCCCCCCGGGATGTTTAATAAAGTTAATCACGTTTAAAACCCCGCCGGGCCCGCACGATAACGCCCCACCATCTCCCCGTCCCTTCCACCGTTGGATCGCCCCTCCAAAGATCAACGCTCCACAGCAATTCCGCCAGCCGTCCCTTGTCAGCACTTTAAGGCGCGGGGGCATGGTGGTATTGGAATAGTACTCCAGCCACGTGTCACTCGCCCAATGGAATCGCTCCCTCCGCGTTTAAAACCGCCATTGCTCATAAGCGGTGCGGGGATTACCGCTTACCACCCGACCCTTGCCACACGTCAGCCCGTACTAAAGTGACGTCATTCCTCGAAAAACTAAAAACCCCTTTTAACTTGTAAATAAAACAAATTTTCATGTTTTTTCCCGTCATTTTCATTGCTGAAAGCGACTGCGCTTTTCATTGCGAAATTCAAATTTTCATTGAAATCCACTGTTCTATCCGATTTCGCTCCATAATTCTACCGGACCAGTGTTGGAGCATCCTCTTGCCACCGCCTGATACCTGTTAAAACCCAGTTTGCCTCCAAGAACAGGTATTTATTCTATTTGCACTCTGAACTTCAGAAGAAACTGTGTTCCTTGTTTTTTCCGCTGGATTAGTGAATAAATCTTATCGCTAAGATCATTCCCTGAGGTTTAGAACTGTGAATTATTCCCCCGAAACTGCAATTCTGCCATTTTCCCTCATTAAAACTGAAATCGCGCCCGGCCTGTGAAGAAAACCCAGAAACTTCCATTTTTAATACACAAGAACCAAAATGGAAGCTCCGGCAGCCCTGAATGTAACTCCATTGAATGCCCCCCCACAGAGAGTTAGAATATTTTCCCTTAGTGGATAAGGACTTCCAAATTAAAGACTTAGTGTTTGATGAATGCCCCATTTTGTTGGTCGCTTTAATTGCTTTCACAATTCAAGCTCCACATAAATTGTCAACCCGAGGAAGTCTTTTTATTTCAAAGATAATCACGCACTGGATATGCTCAATTTCAAAAGTAGAAACAATGTTGTATAGCTTACCCCCTTCGAGTTATTGTCGGCTGGGGAGATGATTATTCGAAGGGATTGGATGTCATTGGGTTGTGGGAATCCAATTTCCCGAGATATCTCATCCCCTCAGTCATTATTTTCCCAGAAATTATCCACTATTGCCATTCTAACTATGATCCGACTCAAAGAGCTGTAATATCCCCTGACTAGAGTGTTCTGTTCCCTATCACTCCTCAAGCTATCAATGAAATGCTACATTTTAAACTTGATCAAGAGCTAGCACCTTTGTATATGGAAGAACTGATTGAAAAGTCTAATCAATTGACCCCAGTAAAGTTGAAGTGCATTTGCCAGAATTTTATGTTGCCTGAACATCAATCTAGGGGCCCTCCTCCCTATGGTTTTTATTATTTCAATAAGTTGGGAAGGCTCATCCTAAATATGATATCTTTTGTCTTGGGTTTCAATACCAGTGAATATGTTGATGAAATAACCCTGGTTTTGCTGTCCATCTTTACTCCTGGGCAACCTCCTGCAGTAAAATATGACTTTGCCTCTTTCATAGCCAATAAAATCCACGACCAGTTCATGAGGCTAGATGATGAGAAAATGTTCAAATATTCATCAGTTATTTATCATCTCATCATTTACTATCAATCAGAGAAGTTCCCTTTCCCTGTTAAAAAGCTTGATGCCAAGGGGAACCCTAGGTCAGTTATATTTTGGTCCGCCATAACTCACTCCTCCTATGAGTCTCCCTATTCCTATACTGAGTTCATCGATCTTTTTGTATATCCTGCAACTACCTTGTTGACAGGAATTCCTCCTCCAAGGCTCAGTAATGAAATCAAGAAGACCTTGCAGCTTTCAAGGACATATAAAGTTGGAGATTGGTATTTATATCAAAACCATTCAGTCATCAGAATCTATGGATGTGAATTGCATCCATTCAAGTTGCCAAAATATGTGCCCATGAGACTTTTTGCCTTGGAATATTTCCGGCAAATGAATAATTCTGATATGATTCATTTTTGTAGTGTGAAAAAGAAAGCCCAACTCAGGATCAAAAGTCAATTAGGTCCCTTCATATGCAACTCTAGGGATGCTGAGCGAGAAGCAGAAGATATACTACAAAACCATTGCAAGTTCCAAAGAAGTTTTCGTTGGGTTCCTTATGATCCATTTGGTTTTATCTGTGAAAAAAGAATAAAGAACAAATCATCCCCTTACATGCACCACAAGATTCCTGAAATAGAACAATATGCCAATCAAGATGAATGGGTAGAAGAAACACTAGTTGAAGAAGAAAGTGAAGAAGACAAAATGAACAAAATTATGAAAGATCTTAAGAAGAAGTATGACCTAGAATCTTGTGGTCAAGTGCAGGTACCTCACATTGGCACTTCTTCAGCAGTAAATCTACAGCAGGGATTACAGGAAGGTAGTTCATGAATTGCAGCAGAGACAAAGGGTAAAGGAAAGGAACCTGAAATACAGGGCATTGAAACTTTAATCATGGCAGAGAAACCTCAAACCTCCAGAGCACCTGATCAAACACAAGTTTCTCCCACTCAAGTAAATCATCCTGAAGTTTCAGAATTACAAACTCCATCTAAGATGGAAATAGGTAAGAAAAGACAGGCTCCAGATCCCACTCTTCCCAAAGAGTCATCAGAGATACATCAAGCCAAAAAACAGAAACCAGATCCACTTCCAGATGTGGAAATCATTGATGAAATGTTTGATGATGGAAGAGAAGATAGTCAACTGACTGGTTCTGTCAGTATGACACACACAGATCAGAAAGGAAAAGCTTTGCAAAAGCAATTGAGTACTGAAGTATCTTCTTTTAGGCCACCAAAAACAGATACAGGGGATATAAAAAGAACTTTCATTAATATAAAGGCAAAGAATGATCCATTGAGAATGAAAGTATATGATCAATATCTGAAAATGGCTCCACATAATCAGGAAAGGTTAATGTCAGCATTTGACATTTCACAAGGAAAAATGGTGATGAGCCACTTCAAGTCCAAGGTGTCAAAACCCATGACAGCAGCTGATTATATTAGGACCAATTTTGAGGTCCTGGCTAAAGACATTCATCCCTTGGACCAGATAGAGCTGCATAAACAAACTGGGGAAATGGTTTATTCCACTCTTACTGATAAGGCCATGGCAGCCCTAAGGCTGCAAGATTCTTTAAATAACACAAGCACCCAATTGCAAATTGAGAAGGCCTCTTCTCAGGCCAAAGATAACAGAATAAAGTCTCTGGAAGACATAATCATCAGTTTGGGTCACAACCCCAAAGATATCAAAAGCATTGAGGCAATAATTAAGAAGAAAGATGATGACATAGCTGCACTGAGAAAGCAACTGAAATTGCTAGCCTCAAGGCATCCCCAGACCCAAGAAGTTTTGAAGGGAAATTCACAGGAAGAGATAATGGAGTTGCTCTTAAAAGTGACTGAGCAACTAAGTGAAACTGAGAAAGAATTGGAACAAGCTTTACAGGAAAAGGAAGCTATCAGGCAGGCATCCATCACAGAAGCTACTACAACCACAGGTACTACAACAGCAGATCAACAAATACAGCCAGCGCAGGTAAACACTTCTAGTATGAGTTCTGATGAATTGATAAAACAAATGGAAAGTTTACAACTAAGGGTCACAGAACTTCAAACCACAAAATTGCAGTTAGTAAATTTGAAGCAGAAATATGACACTTCTAAAAAGACTGTTGCTGATAATACCAGGGAAATAAAAAGGTTAGAAAGATTGGTTAAGGCTTTAGAAAAAGATCTTTCATTAGAAAAGCCTTTGAGGGAAATAAATGAAATTCTTTGGGGTAATATAATTGAGTTAATAAAAAGTATTTGGCCCTATGTTCAAGCAATTTTTGAACAAAATGATTTGGTCAAAGTAGCTCAGGAAGAAATAAATAAAACAAGAGATGAATTAAGGGGCAGACCTGAGCAGGCCAATCAGCTTATACAGTTTTTGAACACCCGGACTAAGCAACAGCTTGCAAAATTAGGAATTGAGGACAGGACTGGCACTATTTTGGAGATAAAAAGAGTTTTCATCAAAAGAACTTTTATGCAGAATTTGGAAAGGAAGTGCTCAGATATTTTGGCTGATATTAATACTTTCAAAGGAAAATTTCAGGTTTTATTGGACAGTGGGTTACCCAGTCCTATGCTCTCAGAGGACCAGATAATGGACTTGGAAACCTATGTAAAGAAAATAAATATCCATGCTCAAAATACAACTGCTTGTTCTGTCAGTTTGCCAAAAGCAACGTTGCCAACAGGGAGAAATATCTATGACAGATTGAAGAATTTATTTCATCTTGAACATGAAATAAAGTATTTGTTCCCTGATCAGCCCACTTTTTACAAACTCACAGAGGTCGATGAGACATTGAGAAAACTCAAAAGGACCATAATAGCAGAAGATCAATGGTGGAATGACTTACTGGAAATTTTATGAAATTTATCTTTAGGTTGAGAATTTTATCTTTTACTATCATGTAAAGGATAAAAAGTGAAAAGAGGTCAAAGAGTATTAGTTGAACAGATTAAAGAGTATCCGTAGAAACAAAGAGTGTCAAACAAGCAAAATAATTACTCCAAGGGACAACATCGAGCCCTATTGTAGCACCTGCCTCCAGCACGTCCTCAAAAGCAGGAAACAACACGCCAACAATTACTTTTTGTCCTATTTATGATACCATTTGTCTCCTTTTTATTGTAACTTACTCATTAGTCACCCTAGATTATTGGCTAGGTTAGTGTGAGATTTTTTCAATTATTTTTTGTATAAATAAACCCTCAAAGAGAGTGTTGAGGGGGGATTCTATTACTTTGCTATGACATTGAAGTTTTTGGAATAAAAGCATTTTGGAGAAATTTATTTATGGCTTACTGGATGACAATTTGAAGCTCAGGACTTTTTGCAGGATTCATGTGTCAGACTGCAGTTCAATAAGTCTTTCTATCATATGTCTTAAGTTTTATATCTGTTTATAATAGCATTGTGTCCATTTCTGAATAATTTACATAAAGGATTGAATCAGAATTTACTTAATTGTACTCTGATTTCAGATGTGATTATTCTTAATGTTTTCCTCTAAATTGGTTATAAGCACGAATTCTTAAATGCTCTTGCTTTGCTAATTTAAACATTCTTTATTACTATAATAAAGAATTCTTCATTGCTCTTTGTTTGTAATCATTTTATTTCTTTCTTTTGAACATGTTGAAATATTCTTAGCTACCTTTCATCCCTTCAAACCCATTCCATCCACTTTAAATTTTAAGGATTGTTCTCTGTTTGGCTATCTTGCCCTGCAAAGCCATCTTGTGTGTAGAATAGAAATCCAGTAAAGCCATCCTTTGACTCCATAGCCCAATGGCCTGAAAATATTCAACCTTGCCCTTAGTTGGCGAATTCCACCATTTTCAAACAAACTCTTGGATCTATAACTAGCCTAAAATTTTCCAAAAATAAAGTTAAATCATAAAGAGAGAGCCCTCTCTGGATGCAGATTGGCTAGATTCTGCATCTGAAGGTTGGTTTGTGGTTACCTCGAGTATACTTTCCTTTTCCACAACTTCAAGGAAAACCTGAGTGATAACATAGTGGCGACTCCACTGGGGATCTGAATCATTTTTATTTGTTAATATTGTTCACTTATAAGCTATAGACAGAGTCTGAAGATCAGCCAGGTAGCCTTTGAAATTTCTTTTGCTCTGCAATTGCAAAAGTAAATAAATGCTGCTTCAGTCTATCTCTGATTTAGCTTATATACTGAACCTTAGTTTCAAAATTGTTTAATCAGACTCTCTAGTTTAATAAATCTTTGAGAAAATCTTAATCATAAACCATTATTTCTTGAAGAATTTGTAGAAGTTGTATTTGTTTTCTCAATTAAAATAAAAAACCCAAAAACACATAGTCTAGGAAAACTGGCTTCAGAAAGAATTCGACATAGTAGGTCAAATCCTGACCCCAATCCACCAACGATATTTGAAAATCCAAATCTAATTCCTAGGATTCTTAGAAGACAAGGAAGTCAAGAAAGTACTGAAAGAGGAAGTCAAGAGAGTTCAGGAAGTTCTAGACCGCTTTCTAGATCTGTATCCTGTCCCATGAAAATTATATATGTTGATGAAATTCCTTTTGATGCACGATTTGAAACATCCTTATTTGTGAATTTTTCTGAAACCGAATTATCTAGATTAGTTCTAGATCCATTGTTTTTTGAATATTTGCAATTCAGATTTGTTTCACATCATCTTGACAGACAATTACAAAACTCTATTCAATCTGAGCAAACCTTTGAAGAAAATTCAAACATCTCTGTAATTACTGAAGCTTCCCCAAGTTCAGTTACTTTTTCCCAAGATTTTCAAACACCTCTCACCCCCGCTACTCCTCCATCCCCTCCTACAAGACCATCAACTCCTGTTATCCCACTATATCTTCCAATGGCCAATAGGTATGCCCCTTTAAGGTTGCCTAATAACCCTGTTGCTTTGCCACAAGATTATCAGAGTAAGATCACACCTTTTGATGGATCAGGTATTTATACAGATCAACAACATACCAAAAGGATGACTGATTACTTTGAATTCTATGAAATTGACACTGATGATGTCCGAATGAGAATTTTTGTTCAGAGTCTTACTGGGGAAGTCAGAACATGGTTTAGGGCTCTTGCCCCGAACAGTATTGCTGATTTACCAGCTTTGTATAGGGCATTTTTGAATAGATGGGAAAAGAAGAAAGATCCTCTTCAGATCCTATCAGAATTTGAAAAATTGAGGAGAAGACCTAATGAAACAGTACAAGATTACATCATTCGATTTAATTAAGCCTATAACGCAGTCCCTCAAAACCTTAGGCCACCTCCTGACTCAGTATTGGTTAAATTTCCTGATGGTTTTGACTCAGACATAGCATATTCACTCAGGGAAAGAGCCCCTCAAACCTTAGAGGAAATGCAAAGCATAGTGGTCAGTGTAGAAGCAAACCTCATAGAAAAACGAGCCAGAGCTAGGGCAGAAAGAAGAATGCCTATGAATGAAGAGCCTTCAGATTTTGAAAGAAAGCTGGATGCAATCATTAAAGGTATGGAAAGATTAGGAGACAGAGTGGAGACCATTGAAAGAAAGTCTTCTAGCGATAATCAGAATGTTGCAAGAAACCCAAACTTTAAGAGAAATCAGAACCAAAATATTGGGAAGAACGTCCTTGACCAAAATATCAGGCCACCTTTCCAAGAAAAATTTGCTGAAGGTTAAACTTCTGAAGAACCTACTGAGGATGTCGAAATAAATAATGTGAATGAAAAAAAAAATGAACCAGAAGTTTTCCTATCTTAGGATGATCAGGAAAATCACATCCTTGAAACATTCCAAACTCATTCAGGAGAAACTTTTGATTTCAAAGAAGGCTATGACACAGCAATTTATGAGGTCCATAAACAGTACAATTTGAGAAGTATACGGATTGATGTGCCAGAGAATAGCAAACAGAGAACTGGAAAACAAAATATCAAAGGTAAAGATAACATACCTCCTGTACAAAACATTCCCCCTGTACAAATTTTGTCTAGGACAACTCCTAACCCTTCCAATCCAATAATTGAAGATGTGTCTGACAACCAACCAAACAATAAAAAACAATCTAATACTTTTCCTCCTGTAGGAAATGTAGAAGTTAGTTCGGAAACACCTTCAAATAAAAATTCCACTCATGAAAAAGAGAAAAACGTTGAAGACCCAAAAAATAGAGAAAACCCAACTGTGCAAAACACTAAAACTCAAACAGAAAAACCTTTCAATCTAGAGGCTGAAATAGGCAAACTTAAGATAGCTGTTCCTTTATCAGAATTGGCTAAACATGATGTCTATAGAAGTCAAATCAGCAAATCCCTAAACATTAACATTACTGGAATGGATGATTCAGTGAATATTCTGGATGATCAACCTAAACTCCTGTTTGGCCCTGAAGTAAATGGCAAACCAGAATGTGGAGGGACACCTCCATTTTATGTAAGCCTGAATGTTCATGACAAGATACTCCACAACGCAATGCTTGATTCTGGAGCATCTCACAATTTGATGCCAAAAGCTGTGATGGAAAGATTAAATCTAGATATTACCAGACCGTACAAAGATTTGTTTTCTTTTGATTCTAGTCAAGTAAGATGTTTAGGGTTGATTAAAGATTTGTGTGTTACTTTGGTACAATTCCCTGCTAAATCTGTTCTGATGGATATAGTAGTGGCTGATATTCCCCCTAAATATGGTATGTTGTTGTCTAGATCCTGGGGTGTTAAACTTGGAGGATCTATTCAACTCGACATGTCATATGCCACCATTTCAGTATTTGGTCAACCTAAAAGATTATATAGAGAAACCTTGATGAAATACTTGGTGAGTAGCCATGAGAAGCCTGAAAACTTCCCTGTCTATTCAGTGCATTCTGATATGGATTATTTCATCCTTTACAATGCTGAAATGGACCTTCCAACTGAGCTAGAAGCACCTAAAAAGGAAACCACAAACAAAACTACTGTTAAAATTGAGGAGATTTCTGAAAACAAAGAAACACCAGATGATCAAGAAGTACCAAGAAAAACTAAACAACTAGCTCCTGTTAAGAAACATTTTAAAACAATTGATGAGGATTATGAACATGAAATTCTATGGCATTTATAATTTGATGGCTCAGTAAACAAATTAGGAGCAGGAGCTAGGATTTGGTTACATAATGTTGAAAATAATCATGCTGAGGGTCATGCCTATAGGTTGAATTTCAAATGCACTAACAACATGGCAGAGTACGAAGCTCTTTTGTTAGGGCTTAAACATGTCAAGAAGTTAGGAGCCATTAGGGTATCAATCATAGGAGACTCCGAACTAATAATTCAACAAATTAAAGGAGAATGTTCAACAAAAGACATGAGATTGAAACAATACAGAGAAACAGTTGTGGAAATTCTCAATACATTTCTGCAAGCTCAACTTGCCAAGATTCCCAGGAAACAAAATTTGCATGCTCACAGTCTTGCAATGTTCGCTAGCACATGTAAGTTACCTTTTGACCCTAATCATCAGTTTTCAGCTGAGATTAGACATAGGCCTGCAATGCCGAACAATCTTTTGAATTGGCAAGTATTTGTAAATAATAATCAAATCAATAGTTTTTTGACACTTCAAAATGAGTTTTCTAACTGTAATATAGACGAAGACATAACTATTGATAAATTTGATCAAGAAAATGAACAAAAAATAGAAATTTCAAGAGAGAATGCAATTCATATGCTGCACCCAACCACATTCACAGAAAAAGACATGCAGGATTTGAAATATATGGAATCTGATGAGATCATAGAAGATGAGACAAAAATCATTAATCTGAAAGATAATTATCTGCCCAAAGGATTAACTCCTTTGGAAGATCTTTTTGACTCAAATTATATTCCCTTTAGACCTAAAATGGAACCTGTAAAGGCTGATATTGAAGAATGTAACTTAGGAACTCCAGAAAATCCCAAAATGGTTAAACTATCCAAATCTTTACCAGAAGACCAAAAGGTTAAATATGTTGAACTCTTAAAGGAATTCCAGGATGTTTTTGCCTAGAGTTATGAAGATCTTAAAGCATATGATACATCCATAATTCAACACACTATACCTTTGAAACCAGATCAGAAACCTTTCAAACAGAAACTTAGAAGAATAAATCCTGTTTTATTACCTTCAATTGAAAAGGAAATTAAAAGAATGTATGAAGCAGGAATTATAGCTCCTATTAGGTTCTCAGAATGGGTTTCCAATCTAGTACCAACACGGAAAAAGACAGGAGAAATTAGACTGTGTGTTGATTTGAGAAATTTGAATAAATTTTCTTTAAAAGATAACTATCCTTTACCTAAAATGGACCATATTCTTCAAAGGGTAGTAGGATCTTCTAGGATATCTCTACTGGATGGATTTTCAGGGTATAACCAGATTCTGGTTCATCCTGATGATCAGGACAAAACAGCATTTACAACACCATGGGGTACGTTTAAATATGTCAAAATGCCATTTGGACTCAAGAATGCAGGAGCTACATTTCAAAGAGAAATGGACATTGCTTTTGCTAAAGAAATACATGATTTTCTGGTTATTTATCTATATGATTTGAATGTTTTTTCTAAAACAGATCAAGAACATTTAGATCATTTAAGGCAAGTATTTATAAAATGCAGAAAATATGGGATTTCTTTAAACCCTAAAAAGTCATTGTTTGGTTTGGAAGAAGGAAAGCTTTTAGGCCATATTATTTCTAAAGATGGCATTAGGATTGATCCAGAAAGAATACAAGAAATTTTGCAGATACCTCATCCCAGAAACATAAAAGAATTGCAAGCATTCATAGGAAAGATTAATTTCTTGAGAAGATTTATTTCTAGTTTAGCTGAGTTACTTAGATTTCTTACTAACATGTTGAGGAAAGATTCAAGCATTGACTAGACTATAGAAGCCAAGCAATCATTCTAAGAAATCAAAATGGCTTTAACAAGAACACCAGTTCTTACCAGTCCCAAATTTGACAGAGATTTCATTATTTTTTCATTTGCTTCTGAACATACAGTTGCAGCTGTTTTACTTCAAAAAGATGATCAAGGGTGTGAAAAACCAATAGCATTTTTTAGCAAAGCACTTAGGGATGCATCTTTGAAATACAATATCATGGAGAAACAGGCTTTTGCATTGGTAAAAGAAATTAAAGATTTCAGAGTCTACATATTATATTCTCATGTGATAGCTTATGTGCCTAATGCTGTAGTTAAAGACATTTTGACTCAAGATGGCATTGAAGGCAAAAGAGGTAAGTGGATAGCTACCATTTTAGAATATGATATTGAAATTAAACCAACAAAACTCATAAAAGGTCAAGGTTTGGCATAACTCATGACTGAAACTAATTGCCAAGCCTTAGACATCAATGAACTGGATGACGAACAGGAGATGGCGACTCCACAGATCAATCAAGCTTTCTTAGATTCTCCCTGGTACACTGATATTATTCATGTTTTGCTAAACCTGCAAGCTCCTCCAGGGTTGTCCAGAACAAAACAAAGATTTTTGAAAATGACATCTTTAAAATATTGTATTTTAGATGGTACTCTATTTTGGAAAAATCATGAAGGAATCTTATTGAATTGTCTATTGAAAGATGAAGCTGACAAGGCACTTAAGGAATTTCATGCAGGTGATTGTGGTGGACATCTCTACTGGAAATCAACTACAGATAAAATCTTAAGGGCTGTTTTTTACTGGCCAACCTTGTTTTCAGATGTCAAGAAATTTGTAACAACTTGTCATAAGTGTCAGATCTTTGAGGGTAAAAGAAAGTTGTTACCTTTACCATTAAGACCAATTTCCATAGAAAGACCTTTTCAACAATGGGGATTATATTTTATTGGGGAAATTCATCCCCCTTCTTCAGGGCAACACAGATGGATTTTAACTGCCACATATTACTTTACCAAATGGATTGAAGCTATCCCATGCAGACAGGCCAATGATTCTGTAATTATAGGGTTTTTAGAAACCAATATACTTTCAAGATTTGGTTGTCCAGAGAAAATTATAACAGATAATGCTGCTGCATTTAAGTCAAAGAAAATGATTAGTTTCTGCAATAAATATCATATTACTTTAGGCCATTCAACAGCTTATTACCCCCAGGGTAATGGACTTGCAGAATCCTCCAATAAAAGCCTTATTAATATCATCAAAAAGTTATTGGAAGAAAATAAAAAGAACTGGCATAAGAAACTGATCAATGCATTGTGGGCAGACAGACTTACAACTAAGAAATCAATTGGGACAAGTCCATATGAATTAGTTTATGGCATTGAAGCAAGATTTCCATCATCTTTAGGAATTCCTGTTATGAAGTTACTTCAGGAGGCTCAAGTGGAACCAAATGACATTCAGAGATGAATTAACCAAACAATCCACTTGCAGCAAACCAGAGAAGAAGTATATCAACGATCTCAAATCTTGCACGAAAAGTTAAAGAAAATGTTTGACAGAAGAACTAAAGCAGAAGATTTTCAACTAGGAGACAAAGTCCTAAGATGGGATTCCAGAAGGGAAGAGAAAGGGAAACATGGGAAATTTTATTTCTTATGGAAAGGTCCTTACATCATTCATGCCTTACAGGGAAACGACACATACTTTTTGAAGGATTCGGACAATTCAGAAGTTAAAGAAGGACCAGTCAATGGTCGAATGCTGAAGCACTATTTTGATCCTATTTACTAGGATGTTTTGATTTTTCTAACTTGTACATAATATATCCTTTTCTAATGCAGTTTTGATTGGATGGTGACTTCTTGGAGTTGAAGCCCGAAGTGAAGGCCCTAAGATTCAAAAGTTTCACTATCATATGTACAATAAAGCTACCAGAAGAAGGAAATTACATAGTTTCAGTTTGAAGACATTTTGAGGTAACTGAGCTACTGTTCTTGACTTTTCACAAGGAAAAGCCATCCCCAAGTGGAGCCAGTGTTAGACTCCTATACCAATAGGTGTCATTTTTCATGATTGTCTTGATTGAACTATGGAATATGTTCAAACCTTTTTCAGAGAGCAAAGGTGTTCCATATTCTTGAAAACCAAAAAATCAAAAAATTTAAAAAATGTAAAGAGGGTATACCCTAAAAGAAAAATCAAAGGGTAAGAAAAATAAAGTGGTCAAAAAAGTGAAAGAAATTAACCCCAAACAAAAATAGACCAAGGAAAGTGTGCAAATCCAAATGCCACTACTATTTCATTTTTGTAATAAAGAAATTGTGTGCAGCTTGTCAAACTTTGCCACAATTTATGAAGAGTCAAACTGTTTAAACTTGACTCATTCATGTTTCAATTTCATGTTGTAGAATAGAGAATAAATATCTGACCAAACAGTTTAATCTTGGCAGATAAGTAGTTAGGTAGAGTTAATAAAAGGTGCTCAACAGTTTAATCTGAGCCCTTGGATGTAATAAGGATATAATTAGATAGATTTTCCATGTAAAAATGAAAAGATTGATGAGGGTTTGCAAGTCCAAATGCACCCTAATAAAGAAGAAAAAATGGTAGTGTCAAGTAGATAGGGTAGGTATATGGTGTTGCAAAGTTTTATATGATGAATGATGGTGCTAAATATGTTTAATCTTTTACCTTCATCACAACTACTGAAAGCAAGAAATACACTGGAAAAATCATGGAAAGCAAATTCAAAATCATTAACTTCCCACATCACTTTCTCCCTAAGTTTTTACTAATTTCCCCAAAGTGCTAAGGTATTTGGAGATCAAAGGGGCTCAAGGCATTTCCTTGACTTTTGGAGGGACCGGACCCTCGGCCTAATGATCAAAAAGACCTAAGTACTTGAGATCATTTGTCATGATAATCATTCACCTTTTACCTTTTCCTAAGTAAAATCCTATTTTACTAAGGAAAATCCTGCAAAATTCCACAATAAACCCTCAAAATTACTTGTTATTCTAAGTCTAAGTGTTGAAGTTGATATAATGTGGTTTACTTCAGAAATCTTCACTTTCTTAGATGTGCAAAGTATGTTGAGTTGTCCTTGTCCCTTTGTCATATTCACATTTAACTCTATTTACTAAATCCCTAGTGAAAATGTCTTATCCTAAGTATATAACTCCTTTTACATTAATATCCCAAAAACCCCTCTATTATGATTTTAACCAAAGTATTTATTTCCCAATTATTCATTGAAAAACCCACATTATGCGCCCTTTGGTTAAAATATATCATTATGTAATATTCCCGCCCTTATGATAAGTTAATTATATCGGTTAATTTATCATATAATAAAAACATATATGAAAAAATCTTTAAACATATGATATATATGTTTGACACAAAAATATAAATAAAGCCAAAGTTTTAATTCAAACTAAAAACTTCGGAAAAACCCCCATGCCACCGTGGCTCATCGACTCGGCATCCCACCCGACACTTTAACCATAATTGAACCCTGCCGCGACCCCTATTTTCATTTACCATTGGGATTAATTAATTATCAGAATTAATTAATAACCAAACTTTTCCGCCTATTAGACGCCCCCCGGGATGTTTAATAAAGTTAATCACGTTTAAAACCCCGCCGGGCCCGCACGATAACGCCCCACCATCTCCCCGTCCCTTCCACCGTTGGATCGCCCCTCCAAAGATCAACGCTCCACAGCAATTCCGCCAGCCGTCCCTTGTCAGCACTTTAACGCGCGTGGGCACGGTGGTATTGGAATAGTACTCCAGCCACGTGTCACTCGCCCAATGGAATCGCTCCCTCCGCGTTTAAAACCGCCATTGCTCATAAGCAGTGCGGGGATTACCGCTTACCGCCCGACCCTTGCCACACGTCAGCCCGTACTAAAGTGACGTCATTCCTCGAAAAACTAAAAACCCCTTTTAACTTGTAAATAAAACAAATTTTCGTGTTTTTTCCCGTCATTTTCATTGCTGAAAGCGACTGCGCTTTTCATTGCGAAATTCAAATTTTCATTGAAATCCACTGTTCTATCCGATTTCGCTCGAGAATTCTACCGGACCAGTGTTGGAGCATCCTCTTGCCACCGCCTGATACCTGTTAAAACCCAGTTTGCCTCCAAGAACAGGTATTTATTCTATTTGCACTCTGAACTTCAGAAGAAACTGTGTTCCTTGTTTTTTCCGCTGGATTAGTGAATAAATCTTATCGCTAAGATCATTCCCTGAGGTTTAGAACTGTGAATTATTCCCCCGAAACTGCAATTCTGCCATTTTCCCTCATTAAAACTGAAATCGCGCCCGGCCTGTGAAGAAAACCCAGAAAATTCCATTTTGAATACACAAGAACCAAAATGGAAGCTCCGACAGCCCTGAATGTAACTCCATTGAATGCCCCCCACAGAGAGTTAGAATATTTTCTCTTAGTGGATAAGGACTTCCAAATTAAAGACTTAGTGTTTGATGAATGCCCCCTTCTGAGTTATTGTCGCTGCAGAGACGATTATTCGAAGGGATTGGATGTCATTGGGTTGTGGGAATCCAATTTCCCGAGATATCTCATCCCCTCAGTCATTATTTTCCCAGAAATTATCCACTATTGCCATTCTAACTATGATCCGACTCAAAGAGCTGTAATATCCCCTGACCAGAGTGTTCTGTTCCCTATCACTCCTCAAGCTATCAATGAAATGCTACATTTTAAACTTGATCAAGAGCTAGCACCTTTGTCTATGGAAGACCTGATTGAAAAGTCTAATCAATTGACCCCAGAAAAGTTGAAGTGCATTTGCCAGAATTTTATGTTGCCTGAACATCAACCTAGGGGCCCTCCTCCCTATGGTTTTTATTATTTCAATAAGTTGGGAAGGCTCATCCTAAATATGATATCTTTTGTCTTGGGTTTCAATACCAGTGAATAAGTTGATGAAATAACCCTGGTTTTGCTGTCCATCTTTACTCCTGGGCAACCTGCTGCAGTAAAATATGACTTTGCCTCTTTCATAGCCAATAAAATCCACGACCAGTTCATGAGGCTAGATGATGAGAAAGTGTTCAAATATTCATCAGTTATTTATCATCTCATCATTTACTATCAATCAGAGAAGTTCCCTTTCCCTGTTAAAAAGCTTGATGCCAAGGGGAACCCTAGGTCAGTTATATTTTGGTCCGCCATAACTCACTCCTCCTATGAGTCTCCCTATTCCTATACTGAGTTCATCGATCTTTTTGTATATCCTGCAACTACCTTGTTGACAGGAATTCCTCCTCCAAGGCTCAGTAATGAAATCAAGAAGACCTTGCAACTTTCAAGGACATATAAAGTTGGAGATTGGTATTTATATCAAAATCATTCAGTCATCAGAATTTATGGATGTGAATTGCATCCATTCAAGTTGCCAAAATATGTGCCCATGATACTTTTTGCCTTGGAATATTTCAGGCAAATGAATAATTCTGATATGATCCATTTTTGTAGTGTGAAAAAGAAAGCCCAACTCAGGATCAAGAGTCAATTAGGTTCCTTCATATGCAACTATAGGGATGCTGAACGAGAAGCAGAAGATATACTACAAAACCATTGCAAGTTCCAAAGAAGTTTTCGTTGGGTTCCTTATGATACATTTGGTTTTATCTGTGAAAAAAGAATAAAGAACAAATCATCCTTTTACATACACCACAAGATTCCTCAAATAGAACAATATGCCAATCGAGATGAATGGGTAGAAGAAACACTAGTTGAGGAAGAAAGTGAAGAAGACAAAATGAACAAAATTATGAAAGATCTTGAGAAGAAATATGACCTAGAATCTTGTGGTCAAGTGCAGGTACCTCACATTGGCACTTCTTCAGCAGAAAATCTACAACAGAGATTACAGGAAGGCAATTCATCAATTGCAGCAGAATCAAAAGGCAAAGGAAAGGAACCTGAAATACAGGTCATTGAGACTTTAATCATGGCAGAGAAACCTCAAACCTCCAGAGCACCTGATCAAACACAAGTTTCTCCCACTCAAGTAAATCATCCTGAAGTTTCAGAATTACAAACTCCATCTAAGATGGAAATAGGTAAGAAAAGACAGGCTCCAGATCCTACTCCTCCCAAAGAGTCATCAGAGATACATCAAGCCAAAAAACAGAAACCAGATCCACTTCCAGATGTGGAAATCATTGATGAAATGTTTGATGATGGAAGAGAAGATAGTCAACTGACTCGTTCTGTCAGTATGACACACACAGATCAGAAAGGAAAATCTTTGCAAAAGCAGTTGAGTACTGAAGTATCTTCTTTTAGGCCACCAAAAACAGATACAGGGGATATAAAAAGAACTTTCATTAATATAAAGGCAAAGAATGATCCATTGAGAATGAAAGTATATGATCAATATCTGAAAATGGCTCCACATAATCAGGAAAGGTTAATGTCAGCATTTGACATTTCACAAGGCAAAATGATGATGAGCCACTTCAAGTCCAAGGTGCCAAAACCCATGACAGCAGCTGATTATATCAGAACCAATTTTGAGGTCCTGGCTAAAGACATTCATCCCTTGGACCAGATAGAGCTGCATAAACAAACTGGGGAAATGGTCTATTCCACTCTTACTGATAAGACCATGGTAGCCTTAAGGCTGCAAGATTCTTTAAATAACACAAGCACCCAATTGCAAATTGAGAAGGCCTCTTCTCAGGCCAAAGACAACAGAATAAAGTCTCTGGAAGACATAATCATCAGTTTGGGTCACAACCCCAAAGATATCAAAAGCATTGAGGCATTAATTAAGAAGAAAGATGATGACATAGCTGCACTGAGAAAGCAGCTGAAATTGCCAGCCTCAAGGCATCCCCAGACCCAAGAAGTTTTGAAGGGAAATTCACAGGAAGAGATAATGGAGTTTCTCTTAAAAATAACTAAGCAACTGGGTGAAACAGAGAAAGAATTGGAACAAGATTTACAGGAAAAGGAAGCTATCAGGCAGGCATCCATCACAGAAGCTACTACAACCACAGGTACTACAACAACAGATCAACAAACACAGCCAGCGCAGGTAAACACTTCTGGTCTGAGTTCTGATGAATTGATAAAACAAATGGAAAGTTTACAACTAAGGGTCACAGAACTTCAAACCACAAAATTGCAGTTAGTAAATTTGGAGCAGAAATATGACACTTCTAAAAAGACTATTGCTGATAATACCAGGGAAATAAAAAGGTTAGAAAGATTGGTTAAGACTTTAGAAAAAGATCTTTCATTAGAAAAGCCTTTGAGGGAAATAAATGAAATTCTTTGGGGTAATATAATTGAGTTAATAAAAAGTATTTGGCCCTCTGTTCAAGCAATTTTTGAACAAAATGATTTGGTCAAAGTAGCTCAGGAAGAAATAAATAAAACAAGAGATGAATTAAGGGGCAGACCTGAGCAGGCCAATCAACTTATACAGTTTTTGAACACCCGGACTAAGCAACAGCTTGCAAAATTAGGAATTGAGGACAAGACCGACACTATTTTGGAGATAAAAAGAGTTTTCATCAAAAGAACTTTTATGCAGAATTTGGAAAGGAAGTGCTCAGATATTCTGGCTGATATTAATACTTTCAAAGGAAAATTTCAGGTTTTATTGGACAGTGGGTTACCCAGTCGTATGCTCTCAGAGGACCAGATAATGGACCTGGAAACCTATGTCAAGAAAATAGATATCCATACTCATAATACAACTGCTCATTCTATCAGTTTGCCAGAAGCAACGTTGCCAACAGGGAGAAATCTCTATGACAGGTTGAAGAATTTATTTCATCTTGAACATGAAATAAAGTATTTATTCCCTAATCAGCCCACTTTTTACAAACTCACAGAGGCCGATGAAACATTGAGGAAACTTAAAAGAACCATAATAGCAAAAGATCAATGGTGGGATGATTTATTGGAAATTTTATGAAATTTATCTTCAGATTGAGAGTTTTATCTTTCTACTATCATGTAAAGGATAAAAAATGAAGACAGGTTAAAGAGTATCAGTTGGGCAGTTGAAAGAGTGTGGACAGTTGAAAGAGTATCAGTTGAACAGATTAAAGAGTATCAATAGAAACAAGGAGTATCAGACAAGCAAAAAAATTACTCAAAGGGACAGCATCGAGCCCTATTATAGCACCTGCCTCCAGCACTTCCGCAAAATGAGGAAACAACACACCAGCACTTACATTTTATTCTATCTACGAGACTATCTGTCTCCTTTTTTATTGTAACTTATTTATTAATCACCCTAAATTAAGGGCTAGGTTAGTGTGAGATATTTTCAATCATTTTTTATATAAATAAACCCTCAAAGAGAGTATTGAGGGGGGATTCTATTACTTTGCTGTGACATTGATGTTTTTGGAATAAAATCGTTTTGGAGAAATTTATTTGTGGCTTACTGGATGACAATTTGAAGCTCAGGACTTGTTGCAGGATTCATGTGTCGGATTTCAGTTCAATAAGTCTTTCTATCCTATGTTTTAAGTTTTATATATGTTTATAATATCATTGTGTCCATTTCTGAATAATTTACATAAAGGATTGAATCAGAATTTACTTAATTGTACTCTGATTTCAGATGTGATTATTCTTAATGTTTTCCTCTAAATTGGTTATAAGCACGAATTCTTAAATGCTCTTGCTTTGCTAATTTAAACGTTCTTGATTACTATAATAAAGAATTCTTCACTGCTCTTTGTTTGTAATCATTTCATTTCTTTCTTTTTGAACATGGTGAAAGATTCTTAGCTGCCTTTCATCCCTTCAAACCCATTCCATCCACTTTAAATTTTAAGGATTGTTCTCTGTTTGGCTATCTTGCCCTGCAAAGCCATCTTGTGTGTAGAATAGAAATTTAGTAAAGCCATCCTTTGACTCCATAGCCCAATGGACTGAAAATCTTCAATCTTTCCCTTATTTGACGGACTCCACCATTCAAACAAAATCAAAACTCTTGGACTTACAACTAGCCTAAAATTTTCCAAAAATAAAGTTAAATCATAAAGAGAGAGCCCTCTCTGGATGCAGATTGGCTAGATTCTGCATCTGAAGGTTGGTTTTTGGTTACCTCGGGTATACTTTCCTTTTCCACAACTTCAAGGAAAACCTGAGTTATAACACTATGCAAGTAGTAGCATGCCTCCGGGAAACTCTATTGCATCCATTTGGACTAACCAACCCCAACCTCCATCTAGAATGGGAGGGCACTTTTATACTGGGGGCAACCAATAGCTTGCCCCACAATACAACATGCCCTATGGACAGCAACAGTATGTCCCTACTCCTCCGCCTATAGGGATTTTTTACCAAAGTCCTACTTATCCTCTTGGTAACACATTGATGGGTGGACCCTATGGTTTAAATAGTTAGCCCATACTGCCTTGGTTAGATTTGGGGGCAAATCCACAATTTACATTCTTGACGGCTTTGGACATCCCCGATATCCATAAACTGACTAATGATCCCATCAATCACAACTCGCTTTGGCCTCCAGTGCCGCATAAGATTCCTTCCGACATCCCGAAGTTCGATGGGAAACAAGGGGACGACCCAACCGCACACATCACTACCTTTCACCTATGGTCTATATCCAATTCCATGGTAGATGATAGTGTCCGACTTCGACTGTTTCCCCGCACGCTTACAGGCAATGCTGCCAAGTGGTACATTGAATTACCACGCGCTACCATCAATACGTTTGATGCTTTAGCAACGGAGTTTCTAAAGAACTTCCAACTACCAATTATATTTGAGACCAGAACGGAACTGTTAACCTCGCTCTGCCAAGACACCGCCACCCACATCTCTGATCACATTCATGAATGGAGACGTAGGAGGAGGCTAGTCAAAGTGTCAATTCTGGATCATCTCTTAGCCAATTGGTTTTGCAAGTCCCTCTTACCCCACATAGCTAAAGACATTGGCCTTTCTGGTGCGGCCACAAAAGATCAATGCATTCGCCGTGCCCAGCATTTAGATTTAATCTATTCACAATCTGGCACGCTGTATGATTTTCTCCCCCATGCCCCTAGCAACCCAAATCCTCCGGCTACTCAGAAAACCGGAGCTCATGCCGATGGTCTCATTGGCACGATCTCTGGTGTAGCCACAAAGCAGTCTCGGGGGCAAGCCTCCCAGCCATATTTGGCTGCCACCGCCCCTCACCAAATGACTACTCTTCCCACCGCTGAGGTAAATTCAGTGCAAAACTCACAAAAACCTAGCGGGAAAAATAAGAAGAACAAGAAAAATTCATCTTCTTTGGAAGAGCAGTCGGATAATCGGAATAACACTAATCAGAAAAACACTGCCAAAAATGACAAAGGGAAGGATAAACCCATGAAATTTCCTTACAAAATTTGTGCGGAGGACCACTTGACATACAAATGTCCTCGGCTACAGGAATGCACCGATTTTATTGCCAACAAGAATTCTGGGCGAACACCTGCCATTCTTCATAATCCTTTCCCTAATCAACAACAGCAACATCAACACATGGTTGAAAATCCACCACAACCCCATCAATGGGGCAATGGTGGTTCATATCCTTCCGGTGAAGGACCGTCTTCCATTTATGGCATTGAGAGTGTTGACCTTCAAACTTGAGCCAAGCTTTATGGAAACCCTACCATAGATGCTCAAGAACTTGGTACTAGTTCAAATCCACCGCCGCCAAATGATTTGCATATTGAACGGCCTACTGCTGACCCCGTGATTCGTCCCCCCAAGGGGACACTTCGACGCATGACTCATAACACCTCTGCACGTGCAGCCCAAAACTACAACATTGTAGAAGATTTGGCACAGGCACCCACCATGTCCGCTTCCGATATTACAAACCCGTTCAAAGACAGCAAAGCCTTGCTTTCGCCATTGGTGGAATAGACCCCGTGATTCCATGCTAGCTATCTTGGATATGGAAAAGGATAAACCTCGCCTTCCATGTTCAACCTATCTCCAGTGCAGTTTGAGCTGCATGAGACTAATCCATCACATCACATATATCAAGGTGTTTCGACCGCATTATGTCGCGTTTTCAGCTTGCTGGCTCAATTTAGGCTCTCCTACCCTCACCCTGCCATCGAATTCCCTCAAAGCTTTCGATGGCCACACTTTCCTCCCAAAAGGTTACCTTGCTAGCTTTCCCGTCACTCCGAGTGGGAAAACGGTAAACGTGGACGTAGAAGTCGTAGAATGCCATCTAGACTATAATCTATTGTTGGGTCGCAGTTGGTCTTATTCCATGACTGCCATCGTGTCTTCGGTCTTCCAACTCATCCTATTTCCATTGGATGGGAAAATAGTCACAGTGGATCAGTTATCCTTCTACACCCCTGACTATGCCACGTTACCAAGTAGCACTGTACCCCTAATAGGAGGCTTTCCTGAATCTTATGTCAGTATCAGTACCGGTCTTCTGAAGGCATCATCCCTACTGGGTTGTTTTCCTCTCCCGCCACTGTAGATCCCAAACACGGTTGCAATGATATCCACCACTTTGGATGGCTCTATCGACCCATGGATCATCCCGACACCTTCAGACATTGATTCCTATGGAGATTAGATGCCGCTTTCGCCGGCCGAGTTGGCTTATCAAGCCATCCAAACTACATCTGAACCCTCCACTGCTATGGTTTCGACTGAAGGTACAAACCTCCCTCCCATCACTATTCTCTCTAAGGATCTCCTCAATGAAGTCTTGCCTACAGACGAAGCTATTTGAGAGATCATGTCTCTAGAAGAACGACCTTGGGGAGAGTTTCACCATCGCGTTTCAATGGTTGAATCGGAGGCGATAAAAACTGAAATCCCATCTTTTGACCCACCTGAGATTGTTCCCTCTGCTTACACGACTGTCCAAACTATCGAGTCAGAAGGGAACATGGGTAATCTTTCCAAGAAAATTCTCATCGATATCTCTGTCAAAATGGGTATCGTGGAAAATATTCAGATTGGAGCCGATTGCAACCCAGAGGAAATTGCATGCTTCACATCCCTTTTTAAGGAATTTCACGATGTGTTTTCTTGGTCTTATGACGAAATGCCCGGCATAGACCCTTCTATTGTCGAGCACGAAATCAAGATTTATGATAATGCCAAACCTGTCTAGCAATGTCTCAGACCTATCCACCCATGCAAAGTAGCCACCATCAAGATTGAAATAGAAAAACTTTTGAATGCTGGTTTCATCTATCCCGTTCCTTTAACGGAATGGGTTTCCAATCCAGTTCCTGTTGATAAAAAACAAGGCACCATTAGAGTTTGCGTCGACTATCGTGATCTGAATGCCACTTGTCCCAAAGACAATTATCCTACACCGTTCATTGACCAGATTCTCGATGATTGTGTCGGATGCGAATCTTTCTCATTCATGGATGGATTCTCGGGCTATAACCAGATTGCAATAAAAAAAGATGACTAGGATAAAACTCACACCATTCAAGTACTTACACTCTAAACTCCTATCTCGGCTCGAAGAATGCTTGAGAAAATTTGGCCAAAAGTATTGTTTTCAGCACGTTATTATTATCGATATATTGATAGTTTGTTTCGATGAAATTCCCGCCATTCCAGAATATGATGATCACTCAAGCCATTTAAGTATAGACTTTGTTGAGTATTCTACAATATATCGTTGATCTGCGTAATGTATTTATGGTTGAGTCCGGACGTCTGTTAGATTTCATTGTCTCCAAGAACGAGATTATGGTTGATCCCGATAAAGTTAAGGCAATTGTTTAATTTCCGGCACCACAATCCATCCTTTAACTCCAAATTTTGCAGGGGAAGGCAAACTTTTTGCGTCGTTTCATCGTTAACTATGCCGAGATGACGAAAGGATTCATGCGATTATTGAAGAAAGGAACACTATACTTGTGGGATGACCAAGCTCAACGGTCATTTTATGCTTTAAAACATGCACTTGTTTCAGCCCCACTCCTTAGTGCCCCCGATTACTCACGTGACTTTCTCCTCTACCTAGCAGCCTCACCATCCTCACTTGGAATAGTTTTGGTTCAAGTACACGATGATGACAGCGAACATGTGATTTAATATTTATCCAAAGGTCTAATCGGACCTGAATTACATTATTCACATGTGGAGAAACTTTCTCTGGTGGTAGTTTTTGCCGTCACCATACTCCGACACTATATATTGCTGCGACAGACTACGGTCATTGCTTTGGAGAACTCCATGCGCCGTATCTTGTCTAGAAAAATTATTGGAGGAAAATATTCCAAATGGATCATAATCCTCCAACAATTTGATTTGGTCTTCATGGCTGCCAAAGCAAAGAAATCCCTCATCTTCGCTGAATTATTATCGGATCTTCCCATAATTGACCCAGCAGAAGTAGCTCACGATCCATTTCCCGATGAATCTGTGTACTTGGTCGATTCTTTGGACCCATGGTATGGAGACATTTTAGTATACCTACAAACCTAATGCTTTCGCTCGACTCTCACGTTCGACGACTGTCATCGTATCCGACACCAAGCAAAACACTACCTCATGATAAATGATACACTATATCGTCGTGGTGTTGATACTATTCTCCGACGTTGTCTCACTTTTGATGAGGCGGAACGTGTTTTGAATGACTGCCACGCAGGAGCATGCGGTGGTCATCTGTCGGGCATAGCTACTGCCCAGAAAATCTTGCGCGCGGGTTACTATTGGCCCACTTTGCTTAAAGACTGTATTGCAGTGGTCTAGAAATGCCATCCCTGTCAAATTTTCACAAAGAAAATGCGCGCTCATCCTACCCCCCTTCATCCGGTTATCTCCGTCGGTCCTTTCGCTAAATGGGGAATTGACTTCGTCACCTGCAATCTCACTTCGGAAAATGGACACAACTACATCATAGTTGCGGTAGACTATTTTACAAAATGGGCAGAAGCCCTTCCCACTTTCAAGGCCGATGGCGAAACCGCTGCTCTCTTCCTATTTAATCAGGTAATCTGTTGGTTCAACGTACCCCTATCGATTGTCACAGATCATGGATCTCACTTTCAGAATCATATGATGACTGAATTAACATCCATGCTAGGTTTTTGACAGGATCAATCTTCGTCTTATTATCCTCAAGCCAATGGCCAAGTTGAAGCCGTAAATGGCGTCTTCAAAACCATGATTCGTCGATTGGTCAGAAATCATAAGACCACATGGCATCGGAAGTTGTATTCTGCGTTATGGGCATACCGAATGTCAGTCAAAAATGCCATAGGCTTCACTCCTTTCCAACTTGCGTTCGGCCTGGAGGCAGTACTTCCAATCGAGTGCAAAATTCCATCACTCAAACTTGCCGTTGAACTCCTGCCTGGCACCACCGCCACAGAAGAGCGCTTGCTCTCACTCGATCATTTGGACGAAACTCGTCGAGATGCTACACTAGCACTTAAAGCTCACCAGTGCCGAGTTAAAGCTCAATACGATAAATCTATCAAGCCTCGTTCTTTCCAAGAGGGCGATCTTGTTCTACTTTACGATCAGAAACATGACCTCTTGGGGGCAGGAACGCTCCAACCACTATGGCTTGGTCCTTACATCGTTACTAAAGCCCTCTCAAAAGGGGCTTACGAGCTTCAGGACTGTAACGGAATTCCACTCGAGGAGCCCCGCAACGGGCTCTATCTAAAGAAGTATTTTGCCTAGTTTCGCATTAGGTATATGCTTTGTAATTTTATGTATATAATTTTTGCTTATTATTTTGATGTCTTATGGATTGTGTCTTGGTTTTCAAAGTGTTTTTCTCATGTATAATATTTTTCTTTCACACAGATGCCGTCGCTCCCCTTAGTATACGTCGGATATGCAAACGGTGCTAGTCGTCACACTAGACGCATTGCTTCAGCTGCTTGGGTTCTCTACACTCCTGAGTCGGACCTTCTTGGTTCCGGGGGAATATTCCTAGGTAACGCCACCAATAATGTTGCTGAGTACATGTCAGTGATCTAACTCCTCACGAAAGCGGTATCTCGTGACATCTCCAATTTAGTGGTCAGGTTAGATTCCCAACTCATCATTATGCAGTTAAACAATCATTATCGTGTCCGCCATCCTGTGTTGTTACGTTACTTTTTAAGGGTAAGACTTCTAGAACGTCATTTTCAAACAATTACCTTTGAGCACGTTCCTAGAGATTTTAATGCATTAGCTGATTCTTTGGCAAATTATGTGTTAGATTGGCATTTGTCGCATTTACTATAAAAGATTCACTCATGAGCACATAGATCATTGAAAACACATAAAAATTTAAAAACACAAAATCACCAATATATATATATATATATATATATATATAGGTCATGTCCAGTACATAGTTACATCAAAAAATCTTCCAAAACTTGGGTGCTTTACAAAAATTTGGCTATACTAAGCCACGCTCTGACACTAATACATCCGCTCCGCCAGCTAGGCCTGATGCTCATGGTAGCATACAACTACTCTGGCTATCCTCCTCAGAGGCACTAGGTATCTCTCCGGCACACCTACAGTATGCCGCTGTAGACGAACTGGAACCTCCCGCATAGGAAGGGGTGGTATACCCATACTCAGACCCTCCAGGTTTCTGGAGAGTTCATGTAAAACTTGGGCATCATCATCGTCGCCGGCTTCTGCATCTTCTACTAGTGCGCCAGCCCCGGGTAGATGCAGTCCTCGCCGTGCATAGCGAGGGGCCCCAACTGGCTGGACAGGTGCCACATCTGTGTCAAGCAAACAAAAGATTCATGTCAAAACATAATTTTCACCCTATGTCAACAAAAAAATTGCATAAACATTCAAAAGATAAAAAACAAATTCCTTCTTTGGAAATTCACTGATCATCTCTTTCTTACCATCGAGTCCCCACTGCGTACCAGGAGGCAGGACTAACTCCAGATCACCTGTGAAGTTCATCCCTGCATAGGGATAATCCTCAATCATGCTTATCTGGGAGTCTAGCCAATCAAAAAATCCATCATCAAAGCAGTGACGGATGGGACCCTCTCCAGTCTGCGGAAGCAAAGCTGCCCACTGACCTTGCCTCGGCTCGCGTGGGCCTAATGGCGCTGTAAAGATCCTGGGCCTCATTAATGGTATCCACTCCAGTAAGAAAGAAACAACCAGTGTACCGTACCCAAACTCTCTCTGGGTACGTGTCTTACGCGGTAAGTTCTGCTCGGACTTGACGGACAACTCCGTCACACCAGTCGAAAACCTGAGGTTGCATACAGTCCAGGGCTAGGAGAATCTGGGCCTTAGTGGCCACATACTGACTCTTGGCACCTGCCAAGCGAACAATAGTCCATAAGATATACCTCAATGGTATCAAGGTCACCTGGGCGATCGGTATCCGGTTGCTCACAGCCTAAGTGTCACGTATGCAATGTGCACGAATCAGATCAGTAGTGGAACGTGGGTCAGCTTTGGACCCCGTAAAGTTGGGCCTTGCCCCACGACATGATAGGCTAGTCAAAAAGTACACATCATCCTTTTTGATTGAGAGCTCATTGCCCCCAATCCGAAAGACATGGTGGTGTTCGTCCCACTGCTGGATTAGCCACCTCGGGAGGTCCTCTTGGCCCCTCATCAGTTCTAAGCGGGCATATTTTAGCAATCCACACCTATGGAGAGCCATCAAGGTTGCGGCATCTGTCACCATCCCTCGTTCTTCCCGTTCATGTTCTTTCTCTAGCCAGATACTCATGTTTAAACAACTGAATACCTGCACAAACAACATTTTCAACCGATCAAAACTTTCCTGGACCATTTCAAAACGGAAAAAATTGAGTTTCTAGAAAACACGGTGCGCCTAACGCTGGCTCTAGTACAAAACAGAGCACACTAACGTGGTACCCCTTCATGGGTTATGTGCTTAACGCATCCGTTATACTCCTGCCCCGCGTTAGGCGCAAACATTTTTTCTAGGGCCTCGAAAATTTCTAATTTTGAACCAGCAAAAAGTAACAAAAAGATAATTAAATGATAGCAGGAGGTTCTAGCTCTTACCTGGATCTCGCGGGAAGGAAAACTGTTGCCCGGATTGACTGTAATCGTCAGCTGAAGTTTTCACCCCTTTCACCCCATAGCTTCTTCACAGCACTTCGCATAGTGAAAACGAAACCCTTCTAACCTTTTTACAGCCATTTTTGGGGCACGACTCTCTTAAGCTAGTCAACAAAGTCGTGAATTCTTGCTACGCATGTGTCACAACTTTTGATATTTGTTACTGATGTTCTGATGAGCGATCAAGATTTATATGCAGACATACTCATGTGACATCGAGCATTCTTTTTACGGTATTTCTCTTGCTCATTAATCCGAAAAACCTCGAGTTCCCTTCTTCGGACTCGTTAAACTTATACGAAGTTGACATCAAGCGTTCTTTTTGTATGGTCTTTTTCTTGCTCGTTAATCTGAAAAACCTATATTTTTCTCCTTCAGACTCGTTAAAATCATGAAGAAGCACTGAGCTTTATTTTTAGGAATCTTTTTCTCACTCATAAAACTAAAAAAACCCCGAGTTGCCTTTGTCGGGCTCGTTAAACTACCACGACAGAAATAATGGAGCCATTCTTTTCTCTTTTTCAAAGCTCTTTAAACCGAAAAGGTAACCAAGTTTTCTCCGCGTGACTCGTTAAAATTTCACGGAGGTAATCAAGTTTTCTCCGCGCGACTCATTAAAATTTCACGGAGGGCACCGAGTTTTTCTTTTTCAGACTCGTTAAAATTTCACAAAGAATACTGAGTTCACTTCGTCTTCTCGTACTCATAACAAAATGAGGTAGACGTCTATCGAACATAGATTTCTCACTTTTCTGGTTTCGATGGACTAACTTACGGAAAATGAACTATTTCGGGCTTACTATTACCCCTTTGCCATGCCCGGTTATCAAGACATGACAAAGGTACCCCAATGGAGTTGTCTTTTATGATATTTTTCAGACTCTCTAAACATGAAAAATTCATTGAGTTTACTCATCTGGACTCGTTAAACCTAATCAGATGGGGCACAAAGTTGTCTTTCCTGACATTTTTCAGACTCTCCAAACATGAAAAATTCACCTAGTTTACTCGTCTAGACTCACTAAACTTAATCAGATGGGGAAAAATTTGGACAAAATGGATACTACCTCTGTTACATTTTCAAAAAGGTTGATTTGGCAGCAAAATTCTTGAACATGGCACTTCCCAGAAAACTCTTTCGCAGTTAGCTGAACCCTACCATCTATGAGTATTAGCCTTCATTTCCTAGTGTCCTTGCACCAGTAAAATCATAACACACTCTTTGGTGTTCATCAAACTTCATCTGCCTAGTACCCTGCTAGAGTGCCTTCTATTGTTCAAGCAGATCTCTCTATCTACTACTCCTGTTATCAACCAAACCGCTCATTATGCCAGAAATTATTTGTCGTCCAACGTTCCCATTTACTCTTCATTATCTCAATCATAAACAAAATCAGTTGGTTTCCGTTTCATGTTGACTGATGTAGGACGCCTCAGTGCCTACCTTTCAACAGATCACTTCCTATCGACTTCAACACCTTATCTAGGAAGTTGATCCAAAAACCCATCAGTATCTGGATACTTGCAGACATCAGTGGCAGGTAGTCCTGTGTTTGATCAGGGGTCTTTATCATTGGCTCCTGGTCGAATGATTCTACGAGTGTTCAACTTCAACTCATTTTATTCACACTCACTAGATTGTACTGTGCATCTTAGGGACCATCATCATTATCGGTGGCCCCTTTCGCGTCTGTTAATAGTTTTCATTATCGACTGGTAATCAGAAGATTTCTCACATGTTCGACGACAACTCCTTCCTTCACATGTTGAGAAATACGTAGTTTAAGTGAATCGGCGGTCAAGACCTTGGGGCAAAGGCTACATCATTAAAGTTGTGTTTCCTTCCCCAAGTTGCGATATTGTTTATGGAGACAACTTCTTCAGCCTGATCATGTTATGACAAACACTTCCACATTGTGCCTATCGGTGGACAGATTCCTCATATCTCTATTCTAGAGAAATCATGTTGTTTAAGCTACTGAGCATGGGATATGCCCGACTCAAGGAAGATACTATATTTTCTGACATATGTTGTTGTTTCAGGTTTTCCTCAGTCTTTCAATCTCTTTATCTCTACACAAATTATAAAGTATTTTGGCCATCGTCTTCGTCTCTGACCTCACACTTTAGGGGGCATCTGTTACAGGTCAAAATACCTCCTCATCAGCTCAGAGGGGAAGACAAATATGGAAGGAGTACAAAGACCTAAATTAAACCTATTTCTGCCAGGGTAACGCCTATCTATAACAACACAAGAGCATTATAACGCAGCTAATCAGTGAATGGGCCGCGTTAGTGACTAGGGAAACGCTCTGTTTACACTAGAGGGAAGCGTTACCTATGTTTTAATTTTGAATCAGGAAAAGCCCGTGGAGAATGATTTGAATCTCCATCTTTCCCTCACAAGAGAGTCAGTTCACAAAAGAAATTGCAGAGCACCAGTTCATTATTGGTCATTTCTATAACAAGACTGAACTCCAAAGGAGGCAAAAGCATAGAGATTAAAGAAACATCTAAGTTTTTCCATTCCAAACTAGTGGAAAGAGAAGGGCAACAATGGCTTTCTCCCTCTCCTATAAGAAGGAGTTGAAGGCTCTTAATTGAAGGTCGAAGGATTGCTAAAGGTTTTTGCATACTTGTGGAATAGAGAATAGTGTTATATTGTGAAGGCCAAGAGTCAAAGAGGTTCCTAGAGAGCTTGTTGACTTGGACTTCTTCACTTGAGAGATAAAAGAGATTGGGAGACTGAGGAGGGCTTGGTACAACCGATGGTTTTAATCCTCCTTCTTTCAAAATCAATAGAACTGTGTTCGTTTTGTCCATTCAATGCTTAATATTGTCATTATTGTTTGAATATTTACATAGTATGATATGAATGGCTCAGATGTCTAGAAGTTAGTGGTTCATTGTATATTGACTTGATTGATAGGATATATGTTATGTTAGGAATTACACGGGTGCTTTGATTGATTGCAGGACTAAGATTTGGAGCCGGTGAAGAAGGACTCTTGCTTCGTTGCCTAGCGCTCTCCAAGGGACTCCAAGATTGTCAAAGAGGTAATTCTTTATCGTATTCTATCAAGTTATTTAAATTTAATATGAACATGCTCATGCCATCTTTGTGAAAAACACAACTAATCTTACTGTCTGCCTCGGGCACCAGAAAGCCCTGAGAGGGGTATTCGAAAACCAACAACCCAAGCAGTTTACCCTATAGCACTTACCGATTGTAACTGGTTTGAACATCAAATACAAGCTGCTGATTTATGGGATCCTGATTTATGTCAATGGTGATGTGTTCCTCACTATCAATTGTTATTTTCTTTAATGTTTTCACTCTGTCCACATTCTCTGATAAAGAACAACAAATATAGAGCTAGGATTTACTCTCAACAGTACTGTACTCTTACTGAAAGCTTTATTTCTACGTTTTCTTCATTTGAAAGTTCTCTTTAAAGAGTATATTACAGCAGGTTGGTTTCAAAGTACTTGCCTGATCTAGATTGCTCTTTGTGATTATCATATGTGTTTTCCTTTAGAATATGCTGAAAGTAGGGTAGTTTCGAAGCACTCACCTGATCTTAAGCTATTCCAACTATTTTTAAAATGTTTTCTAACTGAGAGTATATTAAAGTAGGTTGGTTTCAAAGTACTTGCCTGATCTAGATTGCTCTTTGTGATTATTATCTGTGTTTTCCTTTAGAATATGCCGAAGCAAAATAGTTTGAAAGCACTTATTTGATCTTAGGTTGTTCACTGTTCTTCATTTGTTTTGTTCTCCATTTCCTATCTGTTTCATTCCGTAAAATAAACTTAAGAGATACTTTTGACATAAGTGACTTGCCCCATGGATCTTTCTTGAACATTGTTGTCCAATTAAAATCCTCCTATGTCTCCATAGCCCAATGGGTTAAAACTATTTTTGCCTTTTCTATCAGCGGAATCTTTCCTTCATTTGCATACATCTTCACCCTTTATTCTGAACTGCCTTCACCTTCATCATGTCTTTTCCCAACCAAAAAAAAAAAAAAAAAACCCATGCTCTTCATAACTAGTCTAATATCACATTTTAGGTTTTAAAGATCACATATTTTAACTCATTCATAGAGATATCCCTCTCTAGATTCAGGAGGGCTAGATCCTTGAATCCCAAAGCGGTTTGATGTTGTCTTATATTTTGGTCTTGCCAATCTAGCCAAAACATAGGAACCCCAACAGTATGCACCATCTTTCGGGGCTAGATTATTCTCCTCACTCCTTTCACAACTTCTGGATCTCCATGTGCATCGCCTCCAATTGTGCTTGGATCTGTTGGACGCCTAGCTGGGCATCATCTCTGGGTGCAGCTTCTAATTTCATAGCGACCTCTAAAGCTTTTTCCTGCGATTTGAAAGTTTGATGACCAATAGGTACATGCAGGTGAGGCAACAACATAGCAATGAACCATTCTGTGTACTATTTATCATCATACTGGAACCCTCCTTATCTGATCACCTTTTTTAGTCATTGATCGGCCTCCCACATAGACTTAGAAGGCCCTTGCTTGAAGTCTTTTAGATCAACTACTATTTGAGAGTAGGCCTTAGGCTTCTTGAATTGTTGTTTCAAGGCGTTCTTAATATCTTCAATGTTCATGTTTGCATGCTAGCCGATGTATCCCATGTACCAGTCCAAAGCTCTTCCTTCGAAGGCAAGGGATAGTTGTGCCCTCTTCACCGTATCACTAGCTACATTCTGTGTAGTCCAGACCGATCCTGCGACAAACCAGAACTGATCCATGTCTTCATCTCCCACACCCTTAAAGGTGGGAAACTTCATGTGTGCAACCATGTCACCTTCTGGTGGTGGCGGATGTTAGGTAAATTGACTTGCGATTATAGACAAGTTTGACCGAGTTAAACAGTGATGGTTTTGGGGCACATGCTATTGTGCACCCAAGGTTTTAAGCTCATGGTATTGCATGTAATGGAGCCTATAAAAGGCTTAGAGGACTTCATCGTAATGTAAGGCCCGGATGTGAGTGGTGAAGGCTCAATTGGCTTGATTGGCCAGGGTTTTGGCCAAGGCTAATGAAATTTCATTAGGATGGGTTTTCCTCGGAGTTTGGGGTTTTTCCTGGTTAAACATATGTGTTTATTGTTTATGATTTGTTGCTGGTTATGTTTAATTATTCCTCTCAGTAATTAGTTAATATTCTCTAGTAAATTTTTCTTCATTTGGTATCAGAGCCATATTTGGCTTCAGAGGAACACTTTTGTAGCCAAGGGTTTTATTGGCCTGTGAATGGTGGTGGCAGAGGTGTGGGTGAGTTCTTACCCCTATGATGATTGGAAAGTGGTGTGGTTGGAGGGCTCTGCATAGCTGCTTGTCTTACCGGACTGTAGACAGATCTGTATCCTTCTTAGTTGGTCTGATAGTATTTTTTGCTTCGTGTCATACTCCTGTCTAGATCAGAGGTCATTCATTCAGTGTGGCTACAAAAAATACTCTTTTCGCACAGTAATATCTTAATTAGTAGTGGTAAGGTCTTTATAAACTTACCCCGGAAACCCTTGAAGAATATTCGCTCCACTTCGGAGTAAGAGACGAACTGATCGATGGAAAATTCTGTTACATACCCTCCTAGCACACTGTCCACCCAATGATCCACCGTGCGAGTGGTGGTGTTATTATTCTTCTCTAACTGCTGTATCAATTCAGGGGTCCACTACGTAACTCGCTCGTCCTCCCAACACTTTTGAAATTAGAACAACCTTGCGAGCCACTCCTGGAGCTTGATCGCAATTGTTACAAAGAATATCTCATAGATCTCCATGAAAATGTACTTATTCTTCCACTCTTTTGTGGTCAAATTCTTACTGCGGTTTTAATTTACTTCAAATTTCTGAACTTTTTGTTTAAACCATTCATCATTTTATTTTCCTTTAGGTTTCTAATACGGCCTTGGCATTACCTAATCCCTCTCTCAAAATGCTCCCGGTCCCAGCAACGGAATTTTTTTTTGGCTTGAGGGGTCCTGACCCAGGTTCAAAGGTTAAGGTTTTCCAACAAACCCCTATACTACTAGCCCTTTCGCAGTGATGTGCTTGCGCAAGTCAAAGTCTCACCTGAAGCAGTATGGGAGGGTGCTGCAACCAGGTTTCCGCACCCTGGGAGAGGGTAGGTAAGTCAAGCTAAGCTACGTTTGACTTCACAATTACCAGATCAGATATCCCTTCGCATCCACATGCACAATACTAATTATAATCACATTAATTACCAGACCATAAATTCACAGAACAATAATGCAACTAACATAGATATTCTTGCATAAAGTATACAGAAGGATCCAGATCAGATGTCAATGCAGAATAAGTGGATAACACAAGTACTTTCGTAGCTTAACATAGAACCATGCATAACATAGACGATATAATAGAGCAGATTCAAATATTTCGACAACCTTCCACTTTCATTAATTCGTCAAATCCTTTTACAATACCTAAAACCCAACCTGTGCACATAGCAGTAGGGTCCGCACACAGCAGGACTAAGGATCTCCATGCACACAGCCAGCAGGAGTCCTTCCCCAATAACCCAAACACATCAACTATTTAACAATTTGGATCAATCTTATGCCTGCCTCGCTATTGACTCAAAATGTCCTTCTATTTATAACAATCTAGCCTAATATTTCCTGTGGTCCACAAACCATGGTTTGAAGACTGTACGTCTACCCTTTGACCCAATACAATGCTTTCGGGGTTTTGACCCACCCCAAAATCCCTGCGCTAGACTAAAATATGCAAAAAATATACAAAAATACTCAAAAATGTCCCAATTCATAGCCTATGGTGGTGGGGTCTCCACCTGCGCGCGCAGCTCGTTGAAGGCTGCAACTAGTGGGGGCATCACTTCTTGACTCTGAGCAATAGGCTCTGTGCAATATCCACGAGCTTCTGTGATGTTGGTCCTTCTGTCACAACAGTGACACTCTCTACTGTCTGATTTAGTCGCTTAACAGCAACATGAACATCCTATGAGAGCTGGAGGGCTGCATCATCCCAAGGCTTCAAGCATTCTCTGATGACGTGCTTATTATGCTGGAGCTCCTCAATCTCATCTTGGAGGGTGCTGCTGGTCTTCAATCGTGCCAACTGTTGTTTAGGAACTAAGGTGGGTAATGTAGCCCTGATCTGTTTGAAAGCTTCCTCCTTCTGCCACAAGTCCTGATTTAGTCTCCAGAGGATTGGATCGTTCTAGACCTTGGTCCATAACTGCATGGCTATTTCGAGCAACTGGGCACCCTGAGCAATCTATCCTGTAATGGTGTTTGTAGCCACAGTCACCAACGCAACGCACTGGGCTCGTACCTCCGAGGGTGTGTCGGGCTGTAGTTTGGCCTGTAAGTCAGTGATTTTTTGCTCCAGCTACGTCTTAATGACCTGCATTTCCATCCTGGAATCTTTCAATGCTACAACCAATCCTTCAAATTTAGACAAAGGAGTGGCTGCAGCCGAGATCTCCTCTATAACCTTTGTGCAAAGATGGTTGATCAAGCTTTCGAGCTCTGCTTGCTACTCAACAATGAGAAGCACTTCTGCATTCTGCTGTGCGATGGTCTGCTCTGCCACACTGAGTTGTTGGTGTACTTGCTGGTCTCGATGGTGAATCTCCTGAAACACAGCAGTGTGGAGACCCTACAATGCTTCTTGGGGTAGCTTGGCTAGATTCAACTGTACCCCTGTATCTTCTTGGAGTTTCATTCCCTGGTCAGGCAGACTGATCACCAGGGCAGTGCTAGGTAACAAACAAAGATGGCTTTCCTCTGTAACTAGTGCTAGACTGCTAGATGTCAAGGGAATCCAACCCGGAACCATGCTAGTTTGTAGTGTGTTTTTTTTTAACTACAGGGTGTGAAGCTCGGCATGGATGGTGTTGATCGCAGCTTTCTATTGGTCCTCTAAAGCTACCCATTTTTCTTCTATGGCCAGTGTTATTGCATCTGCTATTTGTTCGAGATCTCCCTCAGTCAACATAACCATCTCATCTCGATCCTTCCGTTGGGCGCGCTTCTTCTTTCGGGCCCCCTTGATAGGCTCGTCTGTCCACTTTGTACTCTAGGGGGAGGTGGTACCTTCGATGTTTACTTCCTTTGTGCCTAGATCCAGCTGCGAGTCCTTCTTCGTAGTTGTGCCTGAATCCTTCCCTGTACTCTTGCTCGGGCCTCCAGTATCCTTGATGATAACTGGTGGGATGACCTACGTCGTGGTAGTACCTGCAGTGCCTTTTGTGTTGGTTTTGAATCCTATCCTCCAGGCAGCAGACCATAACGCAATTACATTATCAATTTCCTCTTCTGCTACCATATAAGGAAGTGATGTCCATGTTTTACCCTTAAGGCCGTAGATCTGAATGTTTTGTAGGGTAACCTGGAATGCTACAATACTCTTGTATTTATTGTAGATTGTTAGGGATAGTTGAGGTCAAGAATTGATGGCTGCCGCCACACTACTCTGGAACAGGACCCAGAAGAATTAGTTATCTTCTATGTGTTGTGTATCCTTGAAATCCCATAGATGGGCATACTGGGCTCCTTCGCACATATCTGGGGTGAGCTCGGGAATGACCGACTCGGCAGGTGCATCCTAGATGACTAGGGCTATAAGGAACAGTAGCCAGGCATAGCAGTAGCCCTGTCCTTACTCCTACAATTCACGGACGTTGGTTAGGAATTCATTACATAAGTATTGAGCCCAATTGAGGCAGTCCCCCTTTGCACACTGACCTGATAGCCGAATGACATAAGCAGGGATGGTTGCAACCTGGAACTTTCGCATTAGCTTGCATGCTAATAACATAGTTCCCATCCGTGTAGCAGGGTCACTAATAGATTGGATGACGAAGCCCCGTGTATTTCCTTCCAGCTGGTAGGTTTGACACACGTATTCAACTGTTTCCCCCTCATATTTCTTGCCTACTTGCTCTAGAGGGTGCGGACTATTCATGGGAAGGCTCGTAATTCAGTGAACCAACGCAGTGTCAATGGGGAGTCTGTCCCGAATCCATAGGCAGCTATTGTGAATTAAGGCGAGCAACTGTCAGGCCAGCCGATCTGTGATGTTGTAGTGGCCAATGTGGGGCATCTGCAATAGGTTCAAGAGCCCAGATACAGGAAATCCACATACCCAATGCTGAGGGATGACTGTAACCCCATCATTCACATAGATTGTGTCAAATTACAACGCGGGGGCCAGCTCAGGGAAGGCTTCATAATTCGCCAAGTTGTGAGCGTCAAATTTGACCTGATGGAGTCTGTCGCAAGGGCCACTGAGGACAGGGACTTCTCCCAGGGTTAGTGGTTTTTGTAGACAGGTAATCAAGCCATCGAGTTTCTTTGGTGTGCACGTTGAGGGCCTGCATGGTCAGATGAAGGGAGGTAACCAATTGATTAGATTGGCGGGCTGGACTTCCTCCTGCACATCCTGAGTCTCAGGAATTTCTTGTGGGGACTTGACATGCCTTGGGGAAGTCCTAGGCTTCATTGCAACCGACTTCACAGCTTTCGAAGGCTTCCCTGAGCCTTGTACTTTCTCTTTTCCCTTCCTCGTGACCGACTTCGAGAGCACTTCTTCATCCTTAGACCCAATCTCCATTACTTCCTCAATTTCTACGTCTGTAGGTTCCGAGTGTTCCGCAGGGTTAGTGGTTGTCATCCTAGCATGAAAAATGAATCCCATGCCTGGGTGGCTACTGTGATAAGGGGAAGGTTGATCAGACATGAAAGGAACAGTGCAGACCCAAAAAATCTTACAGCTCAAGGTTGTTCGAGACAAGGATGATAATTACAAGATAAGAAAGTGAGACAAGAACCTTACCTAAGTTATCCTGTCCTCTCTATAGTGCCTATGGTCGTCCAATGGTAGGGTACACTTCATTGGGAACTTTCCATCAGGTAAACGGTAAAAAATCCCCAAGATTCACCTCATTAAATGCCAGCGGGCCTCTCCTTTTAACGGCAACTTCTACTTTTTACTAGCTGTTATTGTTCCAACGGCTAGTTTTCGTAACTCCTATGCACTTGGCTTACATGCTATGCTTGGGTTAAACACCTATGCATCTTCCCCCAACACAGGCTTGATCCCTAGGTACTTCACAAAAGACAGGTTTGCCTGACATATGTCATTCCCACAGAACCAGACCTCCTGCGTAAGAAAGTCTTTCAGAGGTGTTGTGATCAGTGCATACCTTCGAACAAACTTTTTGTAATATCCAGCGTGGTTGAGAATTGAATGTATATGTTCCCTTGTTGTAGGAGTTGCCAGATATGTGATAAATCTGCCTCCCACCTCCGCATCCTCAATATTAGCCAACGTGGGGTGCGTCCTGATGCCATCTGTTCGCAGCCTAAGCGGTCTAGTAGCTGTGCGCATCTCATCCCATTCTGATTTGGAAATAACTTGTGGATCATCCTTACCATCTATTGGGGCTAGGCTATGGTAGTTGACCATACTTGGTACCTGCGTTTCCCATGTGGGTACTTCAGGTGCGACATACACGTGTAATTCACCCCATGTCACAGTGTTAATGTTTTGCAGAGCTGTGTTCAGTGCCTCTAGCTAGCCTATTAACCCAAATGTTCCCATAAATTCATCCTTCGAAGTCTCCCATTGGTGGGTGTGCTGATGGAGCTCTGCATCTAAGTACCAAGCTGCGGTAATTGGTCCCAAGGCATGAATAAACAGATGAACCCACTCTTTGGTCGTTTTGTCGCACCACTGTTCTATCCAAGCAAACAGATATTCGCTTGGGTTTTCTGGCGCAAGGAATGCCTTGATTCGTATGTCAGTAGGGGCCTTGAATCTTAGGATAATCATATCCCAACACTCCTCCCAATACTGGAATGCCTCCTCATGCGTTTCCCACCATCGCACAAGTGTTCCGCGCATTGCTAGCCTAAGGGCCCATAGCCTTCGTTCCCTTGGAACCTCATCTTCGAATGTTGGTAGAAATTCCTTAATATTACCACAACCATCAAAATAAGGTAGGTCTCTTACCTCTGAGGAAACACAACGGAAGTCCTTTATGACTTGGAGATATCGCATCGCAGAGACATCATGCAACCGGTGTTGCCAATTCTCTATCTCCCCATCTGTGTCGGAGAAGCATTTAGTGTATTTTTCCCAGTAGAGTACTCCATCCACCGTGGGGTTGATCCAATCTTCATCCTATGCAGTTAACTTATAGATGTGATCCACCTCCTCTTCGTCATGCACTGGCTCTGTGTATCATTCGCCTTCTGCATGATCTAATGGTACTATCACCCTGGTACTATTGTTCTCAAACACCATGCTCCTCTTCTTCAAATTAATGATACCTCCCATATCTATGGCCCAATCTAACCCTAGAAGAATAGGGTAAGGGTCCACATCTTCTAGAATCTGAATGACTTCAAAATTATCCCGGACCTTGACCCCTGCGATATCTACCACGATCTTTGATAGTCTCCCCAAAGGTATGATCTTCTACTGATTGGCCATATGCAGCTAGATAATGGACCATTCCAACTTAGGTTCCCCCATTTGTTTCCAAGTCTGTTTAGGTAATACATTCACATCTGACCCTAGGTCCAAAATAACCTGATCGATCTCATAATCGCCAATTTGCGCAGTCAACCGCATCTCCCTACCAGTGCGTTTCTTATATCTATATCTATATATATATATATATATAGTTTGTGTACGTCAATGATTTCCAGAGGGGGGCTAGGTCATGATGCGCAACTATCTATTAATTCCTGAAGATTTTCCACAGCCTTTGGGTTGCACAGTAGCTTCATACATGTCTGTAAAAAGGGCTTGACCTCCTCACCTACATTGAGGCCTCTTGGCAGCTGTGAAGTAGACGCCTCTGCCTCCGCAGAGTCTGTGCAAGTGGTGACCAATGTTTCTTTTTTCTTTCTTAGATCCAAACCTTCCTGATTGATAACTGCTTGCCGGATCATAGGTTCGGTCGCAGTAATTTCCCCGGGCCCTGTGGTGGCCATCTCACTGTGTGTTACCACATTCATGGTTGGATCCTTGTCTCGCAGTTTAGCCTTAACCCTCTGCACATTCTGTGTAAGTGTCGGTTGCTTCTCCTGTATCTTTGCTATCAAGATCAGACATTCTTCAATTACATGGTCCAACTGTCTACAATACCAGCAGGACTGCCTTGTAGGATTGGGACAGTCCCTGGCAAAGTGTCCTACTTCCCCACAATTATAACAGATTATTTTCCCTTGTCCCCAACCTGCGCTTCCACCTCTCCCGCCTCCCCTGCCCCTCACTGGGGATCTACCTGCGCTCGAGAGGGATCTTGGCGAGGATGGATCCGACTATACCCTATACAGGTTCCCTCGATTGATCATCAAATCATACGTTCGACAGTTCTGTTCATTGTGTCCTACTGATCGGCAGAACCTGCACCATTTCTACTTTACCTTTGGGACATACGCAACAAGGCGGGGATAGTGGTTCGTATTGTACAACCCCGCAACATGACAATAGTCACACCATAACACTGGCCCACTTGATCCAATAACTTCCCTAGGGTGCAATGGACTAGGTCCCCCGACCTGCATATGGTCTACTAATAGAGGGCAGTTATCCTTGGTGTGACCATTCATCCTCCATTGTATGCACTATCTTTCGGGGCTAGCTTCTACTCCTCATTCCTTTTGCAGGTTTTGGATCTCTATGTGCATTGCCTCCAATTTTCCTTGGATCTATTGGATGCCCAAATGGGCATCATCTCTGGGCACAGCTTCTAATTTCATAGTGACCTCCAAATATTTTTCCTGCGATTCGAAAGTTTGATGACCCATAGGTACGCGCAGGTGAGGTAGCATCATAGAAATGAACCATTTTGTGTGTTGTTTGTCATCATACTGGAACCCTCCTTCTCTGATCACCTTTTTTAGTCACTGATCGTCCTCCCACACAGATTTAGAGGGCCCTTGCTTGAATTCTTTCAGATCAACTACTATTTGAGAGTAGGCCTTATACTTCTTGAATTGTTGCTTCAAGGCATTCTTAATCTCTTCAATGGTTGTGTTTTCATGCTGGGCGATGTATCCCATGTACCAGTCCAAAGCTCTTCCTTCGAAGAAAAGGGACAACTGTGCTCTCTTCACCATATCACTAGCTACATTCTGTGCAGTCCAGACCGATCCTACGACAAACCAGAACTGATCCATGTCTTCATCCCCCATGCCCTTAAAGTTCGGAAACTTCATGTGCGCAGCCATGTCATCTTCTGGTGGTGGCGGAGGTGTAGGTGAGTTCTTACCCCGAAAACCCTTGAAGAATATTTGCTCTGCTTCTGAGTAGGAGACGAACTGATCGATGGCAAATTATGTTACGAACCCTCCTAGTACACTGTCCACCCAGTGGTCCACATGCGAGTGATGGTGTTATTAGTATTTTCTAGCTGCTGGATCAATTCAGGGGTCCACTGCGTAACCTGCTCATCCTTGCAACACTTCTGAAATTCAACCAACCTTGCGAGCCACTCCTAGAGCTTGATCGCAATTGTTACAAAGAAGATCTCATAGATTTCCATGAAAATATACTTATTCTTCCACTCTTCAGTGGTCAACATCTTACCAAGGTTTTCTTTCACTGCGAATTCCTGAACTTGCTATTCAAACCATTTATCAAATTCTTTTCCTTCAAGTTTCCAATACGGCCTTGGCATTACTCGGTCCCGCCATTCATCCACAAGTTCCTCGAGGTGTATTTTGATGACTGGACTATCTTCGGCCTGGTAAAGGCACACGTATCAAACCTGCGCATGGTGTTGGATGCCTTCCAAAATCACCAGATTTCCCTAAATATCAAGAAGTGTATCTTCTGCGTACCTTTCGGAATCTTGCTCAGCCACATAGTCTATCGGTAGGGACTAATGGTAGACCCTACCAAAATTGTAGTTATCATAAACTTGCTAGTACGAACCATAGAGAAATAGCTGTGCTCGATCCTTGGACACACAGGCTACTACAGGAAATTCATTCAAGGCTATGTGCTGATTACTGTCCCCATGGAACAATTTCTCAAGAAGGATGTGTCATTATTTTGGAATGACGAATGCCAAAAGAGCTTCAAATTACTCAAGGAAAAGATGGTCTCAGCACCTATTCTCATCTTTCCTGATTGGGAGAAGGTATTCCATGTTCATGTTGATGCGTCGGGAATTTCCCTCGGGGTTTTCCTTATGCAGCCGAGAGAAGGAGATATTGACCATCCAGTTTCCTTTGCAAGTAGGAAACTCTCTGGTGCGGAATGCAACTACTCCACCACCAAGCGGGAGGAATTGGCCATGGTCTATGCTTCGCAGAAATATCAACATTACTTGCTAGGAGGACACTTCAAAATGTTCACAGACCATTCACCTTTAAAGTACCGGTAAATAAGCCTGTGTTGGGCGGGAAAATATGCCGATGGCTACTGCTATTTTAGGAACATGACTTTGAAATCATCATCAAGTTGGGAAAGGTTAATGCTAGGCCGGATCACTTGTCCCGAATAGAGAGTGGTGAGGAGCCAACTGACCTAGAAGCTAGATTTCTTGATGCGCAACTATTCACTATTAAAGTAGTAGATGCACACTTTTCTGATATCATTCAGTTCTTGACTACTCGGACGACACCTCTAGAGTACTCTATATAGCAGAAGAAAGAGCTAGTCACCCGGGCAGTAGATTTTACTATCATCGCAGGTCATTTGTATAAGATGGGAGTAGATGAAGTGCTACGGTGATATGTTTTGGATCATGAAAGGCACACTATCTTGACAAAATCTCATGACGGAGTAGCAGGAGGTCACTACGCAGAGAAAGCAACAACATAAAAGATCTTGAGAGTTGGGTTATGGTGGCCAACCCTGCATAGTGATGCACATGATTATTGTAAAGCATGCGATACATGCCAACGAACAGGGAGGTTGTCCCGCAAAGATGAAATTTCGTTTAAGCCACAAATGGCTCTACAAGCATTTGATAAGTGAGCTATTGATTTCATTGTACTGATCAACCCACCAGGGAAGAAGACAGGTGCACGCTACATTATTACTTCCACTGACTATGTCACCAGGTGGGCTGAAGCACAAGTCATAAAATATTTCACTGCAGATACCACCACATATTTCATCTTTGAACACATCCTGACCATATTTGGATGCCCGAAGATCCTCATGAGCAAGAGAGGTACGAACTTTTTTAATGAAACAATCCAAGCTTTGACTAAGGAGTTCTGGATCCATCGTACGAAGAGCACACCATATCACCCACATGCCAATGGCGTGGTTGAAGCTTTTAATAAAATCTTGGAGCATGCGCTGATGAAGGTATGTAATGCTGATCGCAGTGATTGGGATGTGTGCATCCCACCGATCCTCTGGGCCTATCAAATGACCTGCAAGAAGCTAACAGGAAAAACAACATTCAGGATGGTTTATGGTAAAGAAGTCATTATGCCCATGGAGTATATTATTCCTAGTCTATGTATCACAACATTTATGAACATGGCAGAACCTGACATCATGGAGGAACGATTGGTGCAGCTTATGGCTTTGGAGGAAGATCAGTTTCTTGTGAATTTTAACATCAACAAGTCTAGAAGGCCCGCAATAAAGCCTGGCATGATCGAAATATTTTCCAGAAGATATTCGTGGAGGGTGAACTGGTCCTCTTATATGATAGCCAGTTTTCAAAGCATCCTACAAAGTTCCGACAACATTGGCTTGGTCCCTACACAGTTAAGGAGATCACGGATGGCGGAGCTGTTAGGCTAGCTACCCTACGCGGTGATATGCTACCAGGCTATGTTAATGGTAGTCGGCTCAAACCATATCGGATCAAATGAATATATGATCGGAGTAGCTGTATAGGCGCAGGTGGAGGCCCCACCACCACAGTGACTCGGGACGAGTCACAAGATTATGTTGGGGGACTGTTGGAACAGGGTCCTCCAAAGGCTGCAAGTTGGGACAGTTTTGAGTATTTTTTTATATTTTTTGCATGTTTTATTATAGCGCAGGGGTTTTGGGGTGGGTGAAAACCCTGAAATAATTATAATGGGTTAAAGGATAGACCTAGAGTCCGCAAACCATGGTTTGCAGACCACAGGAAATATTAAGCTAGATTGTTATAAATAGAAGGACATTTTGAGTCAATAGAAAAGCAGGCATTAAGATTGGTGCGAATTGTGAATTAGTTGATGTGGTTGGGTTATTGGGGAAGGAATCCTATTGGCTGTGTGCATGGAGATCCTTAGTCCTGCTGTGTGCAGATCTTGCTGCTCTGTGTGCAGGTTGGGTTGGGTATTGTAAAAGGATTTGAAAAATTAATGAAATTAGAAGGTTGTCAAAATATCTTAATCTGCTCTATTATATCGTCTACGTTATGCATGGTTCTGTGTTAAGCTATGAAAGTACTTGTGTTATTTTCTTATGCTTTGTTGACATCTGATTTGGATCCTTCTGTTATGCTTTATGCGAGAATATCTACGTTAGTTGCGTTACTGTTCTATGAATTGATGGTCTGCTAATTACTGTGATTATAGTTAGTATTGCAAATGTGGATGTGAAGGGATATTTGATCTGGTAATTGTGAAGACGAACTCAACTTTGCTTGACTTACCTACCCTCTCCTAGGGTGCGGAAACCTAGTTCCTGCACCCTCCAATACTGCTTCGGGTGAGACTTTGGCCTGCGCAAGCAAGTCACTGTAGAAAGGGCCATTAGTATAGGGGTTTGTTGGAAAAACTTAACCTCCGAACCTGGGTTAGGACCCCTCGAGCCAACACAAATAGTGTATCGCCAATTTTTGTAGTATTACAACAACTCCCCATTATCTAAGTAAAATATATTAGAAAAGATAATGGGGACCCTTTAATTTTTTTTAGGTTAATTTTTATTTTAGAAATAAAACTTAAAGATAGGATTTTATTAGATTAAGATTTATAAAATAAAAAAAACACCTAAAAAGAGCCCTCAAACCGAAGAAGCAAAAAAGCGGGGGAAAGAATTAGCGAAATTGTGAACATCGAACCACCAAAATAGCGCAATGCCTAAATCCAAGCAACGAAGTTACAAATCGTGAAACACCGAAATGAGAATTAGCAAAGCCGTCACTTAACAGATGCCGATATTGCAAACTGTCACTTGACAAATGCCGATATCGTTGTTATCACTCAAAAAATTCAACACATCATTTTGAATAGGTTACATAGGTTCATGGGTCAAAATAGGATTTTAGGAGTCATTTTAAGTTTGATCAAGGGAAGTATTAATTTTTTTATAGTTTTGAGCTTACCCTAAGGTCTAAACCCACCCATATTCAAACTCCTTCATGTCACATCATTCATAATTCTCCGATTCATTTAATTTCCCAAGGGTTTTTGTACCAAAAGTGCCAAATTAGCCAAGTATCCCTACTTTCATAGCACATTCAATGTAAAATATGCATAAAAATCTACAAAACTGGCTAATAGTTTCGTAGCGAATAAGAAACATTTCTCTGTTTTCTGGTTTTAAGAAGTCAACTTCAAAGGCAGTTTATGAGCAACCGAAAACGAATTTTAGAAATATGAAAGAGTTTTTTCTTCATAACAGACCTGAATACAAACACCTCTCTCATTTTCTTCAAATTCATTAGGAGGTGGCAGATATTGATAAATTAAAATACGCTACGAAACTGTTGTTACGAAACTATCCTGTACATGACTATTTAGAAGTCGACTTCAAGTTCAGTTTATGGCCAAATGAAAAAGTGTTTTATAATTTTGAAAGAGGTTTTTCTTCATCACTACCCCAACTACAAAAAAATCTCTTAATTTTCTCACAGGTGTTATCAGTTTGGAGATACAAGGATTTCATTGAAGCCCTATTTTCAAAAACAGAGTTTTCCTCTTTTACACATGTTTTGAAAATGCAGTTTCTGGATAGCAGGAGATGCATTTAAAAAAAAAAGAAGGTGTTTATTCAAGACATAATAGCCTACAAAAAATTCCTTCAGTTTCTCAAACTACATCATGGATTAGGAGATATAGGCTCTGCTACAAGGCCTATTGTTTAGGAAAAAATAGGAAAAATTTGCAAGGATGTCTTAAATATCAAAGAAGGAATGCCTCAAGGAAGCTAAAATGAAGTTGGTTTATGGTTTGTATGGTTTTTATATGATGAGGATAGGTTATATTTTGATTTTTTGGGCAACCAAAGTTTTCATTTGGAAAATGTATGAAAAAATCTGCATACTTAGCAGTTTCATAGCGCCTCCAGGCTTAAAAAGCAAAAAAGCGCTATGAAATTGCTGTAGCTGCCTTTTTTTCTTCTTTTGATCAGTATTTAAGGTTTTAAAGGCTGAGTTAAGAGCTTAAATTACTATGAAAGATGTGTTTAATGGAAATTAAAATGATTCAAGAGGAAAGAGTCAAGTTTTTGGAGGACAAAGGCTTGTAATGGCAACGCTATAGAGAGCACTATGAAACTACACTATTTTCGTAGCGTAATACATTACATCCTTTTGAGTAGTTTTTGAAGCGGTTTTAGATAGATATAGGTTAGGAAAGAGTTATGGGGCATGTTAAGCCAACTTTCAACAGCCAAGGACAAAGAAATGAAGATTAAATGATGGTCAGAATGTTCGAAGAAGGAAAAAGATCCTATCCCTAAAAAACATGGTACTGTTTCCTATTTTTGTGGAGGTCAGCTAAGTGGTCATGAAGAGCTGAATGCCCCTATCCAAATTCGACCATGTGATGATACATTTTTCAATGATGTAATTTCAAATAGATAATTTTGTTATAGATAGTAATAAGGAGTTTGAGTCCTTTTTGAAATAAGACTGTCAAGTAGGATAGGTGTCTTTTTGTAATAAATTTCATGTTTTATTGTTATGCAAGGTGTCAGTGGATATAAATTCAATGTATCTAGCCTAGAGGAAGATCATATGATGATGTAAGAAGTATATTAAAGGCCATTGGGTCGAATTTTTCAAGGGTTGGAGATTTTTGGCAAAATTGCAGCTTATTGTAAATTCATTGTTTCAGCAATACAAAGATTTGTTACTTGGCCAACTTGAGATTCTGAAGGAGTTTTTGGTGCTTAATTATTCTATCTATACCTTTTATGTATCTCTCTTGTATTGGTTTTCATTTACATTACTTAGAATTCATCCATGAGATGCTCTGACTTCCTTTATGAGTGAATTGACTGTGTATTTTCAGGTTTCATGTGTGTATGTCCTACTACTAAAAACTCTGACCTGCCTCAAGTTCCATGTCAAGTGAATTCACTGAATCAATGAAAGTGTTGATTCCAGAAGCCCAATGTCTACATTCTGATATTATTTTCAATCTACAGGTTGGAAAAGGTTATCTCAGAAGACTATTTGATTGTAAAGCTTTTGGAGTTTCTGCTATATACAATAACAACACAACTTTTCTTCACCTGAGATTCTTATTATATTTCAATGAGTTTATGTCCTACCTTTTGAAATGTTTTCTTCCATTTCTTAATGCTTATTACTCAGAACTCATAATTTTTCATGCTCTGACTTCCTTTAAGTATTAAGCTATGGCATATCTCTCTTAATAATTTACCTTCAATGTCTTGATGTCTCATTACTCAGAATTCGTGTATCACATGCTCTGACTTCTTTTGAACTTCAAGATATTGGAAAACCTCATGTATGACTTGCTCTTTCATTGAAATATTTACAAGTCTAGGCTTCCACAAGGAAAGCCTTGTTATTGAGATCCCTTTCACTGACTCCATAGCCCAATGGTAGTAAGCTATGATATTTTCAACCTATAAACATACAAAACCAATACATAAATCATAGAGTTAGCCATATATCTTTATCATTATCTAAATCATAAAACCCCCTTGAGAGAGCCCTCTCAGACTGAAGAGGCTAAGCTTCAGTCCAAAGATTGTTTGAAATAGTTACACTGAAGTTGTCTGATCAACAGTCAATCAAGTACAATTTTGGTGATAACAATCACAAACCGTCATCTGACAGATGCCGATATCGTGAACCGTCATTTCATAGATGACGATATCGCAAACTGTCATCTGAAAAATGCCGATATTGCAAACCGTCATCTGACAGATGTCGATATCACGAACGACGGGGAAATGGTTGTTCTTCTTCCACAATGACTGATTGATTTTATTACAAAAAAAGTAAAAAAATAAAGGGGTGATATTAGGCAAAAGGATCACCAAGTATTTGTGAATTGTAGAATACCTCCTGGCGAACCAAGAAGTACAGGTAGGCAATCTCCCCGAATGTTGTGTTCGGTGTATCACAAGTTACAAGGCGACCGACTTGGTTACCTATGGATGGTAAGAAATATAAATTTTTCCTCCCAAATATACCCAAAGGTACGTGGAGGCCCAAGTCCATAATAGCATTTTCTAATGTGAAACCGCGTAGTGAGAGCACCCCCTTATACTTTTCGTACTAGAACACCGCCCTATATACCCGAAGGTACATGGACGAGCTTTGATATACTTATGCACGTGGAGTGGGAGTTTACACTCGGAATGTATTGCATACATGTTAGCAATAGTTTCTATGCTTAACGATGCTAGAAAACATCTATATCCTAGACCTTCTAAGTGTCATCGTTAATGTTACAATGCTTTCTTACGTTGATTGAGGTGAATTTTATGTTGATCTTTCTTAATAGTTTATCTTTCAGGTTTACTACGAGACGTAATGGGAAATTCCTAAAATTCAAACTAAATGAGAAGCAATCTTTTCAATTCAATTTTTCAATGAAAACCTTAGCTACTAAAGGGATATAGAAATCGGATTTTTGAGCATAGATCAAAGAGCAAAAAATAAATGCAGATTTCCCTATTCTATTCCTTTGCAACACTCACAATATATAAATTCATATGCATGTTTTTATTTTTAGTTTCCTTTAATGTGGATGATTAAAAAGAAACTAAATGCACAAATCTATCAAACAATGTTTTCTTTTTCGAGAAATGAGGACTGAAACAACAATTTTCTCTAAGGAAATGAAGACTGAAACGACAATTTTCCTTTTGAAAATAGAGAATTGATCTAATGCAAAATTTAAAACTTTGGATTTTATTTGACATTGATAAAGAAAACAACTAATGAAACATTAAACAAAAAACTATCCAAAGGAGGAAGAACTGGATATGTTTACTGGTCTCTAAGGTCAAATAGGCATCTGAGAATACAAAAAAAAAGGCTGAAACTGAATACAAAAGACAAATTATGATAGAATTTGGCTGGATGAGGGGCAACACACCCCTTAAGGGTAGACAATGCGTTGCAGAGCACCTCTGAATGGGAGACAGTGTTATGTATAGCACTTTACCCTAACCAATAGTACATTGGGCACATTGAAGCTTGAAGATAAAGCAGGCTAAACACACTTCTAAGGAAAAAAGTACATTCAAATGACTGATTAGATGAATTAAAGTCTATTGATGATGGTTAAAAAGGACATAAACACCAAGAATGATGGATTTCTCCCTATTATGGTCACCAATTTGTTATGAGGAATTATAATATACAGATAAATTAGTATTTCCTGAGTATGGTGTTCCTTCACTTAGAACAACAAAGGAAAGGTAAATTATTTTATCTCTATAATACAAATATAAATAGAATATGAAGAGACTTACTTGTGATCCTTTTCTCTCTTTCTTCTTCTTTCGTTGCTTTTGTCGCTTTCGATCCAACTAAACTCGCCAGATCAATACTTGCAATTAAAATGAAAAGACAACACACGACGATACAAATATACAATATCTATTTATCATGACCAGATTGAACTCACTAAATCTGATAATATGTGCACATATTCATAATTCATTCACAAGTTACAAATGCATATATGGGAGAAAGAACAAATATCTTTATTGCAGTATTATGAGGGACATATTACAACCAGTCAATTAGTTTGTTGTCAACTTGCTCCAACTTCATACCATCCTCATCACACCAAGCATCAATCCAACAGAATCACAGTAATTCAGATCTCCAAGAATTTAGAATCCAACAACATAACACTACATAAATTTCTTCCTCCCTTGCACGTAGATGAGTGCTAAATTTATAGGGAAATTGTAGGTAGTTTCTCAATAAATGATATTGAATGGATTTCTAATAATAGATGAGACATGTTTCCAGGTTCAATGGTGATGGAAGAGCACATGTATTCGAAGTATGAAACCTATGAGATCTTCTAGAAGGCACTAGACATGTGGAGATTCTTGGAATAATGATGATTTCACTCATAGGAGACCAACGCACCCTTAAGTGTCAGGAAGTGCTTTGCATAGCACCCTTGCATGGGGATAAGTGCCTTAAAACACACTTAGGCTCATTCAGAGGAGCATTGATGAGTCAATGGGTCATTTTAACTATACTTCAAACATTGAAACTCTCATGAATTAAATCTATAAGTGGAATGACTTATATAGGGCATGTAGCAACTGAATTAGGGGATGATAGACCCTGTTCATACTAGTCTTAGGGATGATGCCAAAATTGACCTATAACAAGGGGGATAAGGTAAAAAAATTAACCATGGAAATATCCCTACCAATACATTATTTGGGAAAACCTAATAATTAAAAAATCCAAGATTATCAATTCGCCAAAAAAAGCAATCAATGGGGGAGGATTATGAAGTTGTGCTACAACTCCCATAATTATGGATGTAAATGGGAATGTATACAACTGTCTCATCCAAGGGATGGGAAAGGTATATATAAAGTCTTATGGGGGTCTATGAAAGCTTCTAATTTGACCATGAATGAGCAACTTTGACCCAAAATTAAATGAAGAGAAACTTGTGAGCATTGGGAGGAGCATTTGGGAAGCAATTAAGTAAAATAAACCAAAATAAAGCAATGAAATATTATTTGTATCTATGATTAGAGATTATATAGGCTCTTTATGAATATGGAAATGTAGTGAATGATAAAGGAATGTGATTTTTATAGGTCAAATAACCTCCTCATCAGCTCAGAGGGGAAGATACATATGGAAGGAATACAGAGACCTAAAATAAACCTACTTCTGCCAAGGTAACGCACCCCTATAACAGCTAGAGAGTGTTATAACGCATCTGATCAATGAAAATGCCGTGTTAGTGGCTAGGGCAACACTTTGTTTAGACTAGAGGATGACGTTACCCCTGTTTTTAGTTTGAAACAGGAAAAACCCACAGAGAATGATTTGAATTTCCAACTTTTTCTCATAAGAGAGTCAGTACAAAATAGAAACTGCAAAGCACTAGTCTCTTATTGGGCCTTGCCATAAAAAACTGAACTCTCAAGGAAGGAAAAAACATGGGAAGTTAAGGAAACATCTTGGTTTTTTCTATTTAGAACTGGTGGAAGGATTGTCAAGGTTTTGAATACATGTGAAGCAGAGCATTATTGTTCTAGTGTGAAGGTCAAAAATCAAAGAGGTTCATTGAGAACTTGTTGATCAAGACATCACCACATTGAGAGATAAATAGATTGGAAGGCTGAGGAGGACTTGGTACAACCGACGGTTGTAATCCTGCTTTTTATGAATCAATAGAACTGTATCTGTTTTTTCCATTCTATGCATTGATATTGTTATTGTTTTTCAATTACTTATATAGCATGAGATGAATGGCTTAGATGTGCATTGTTTAATGTTTATCATATATTAACTTAATTGATAGGAAATATATATTGTGGTAGAGATTACACGGGTGCTTTGATTGATGACAGGGTCGAGATTTGGAGCTGGTGAAGGAGGATCCCTGCTTTGCTGCTTAGCACTCTCCAAAAGAATTCAAGATAAAAAAAGAGGTAATCTTCCATCTTATTCCATCAAGTTTTTTAAGTTGATATGAACATGTATGTATCTTCTTTGTGAGATATACAGCTAATCTTACTGTCTGCCTGGGACACCAGAAAGCCCTGAGAGGGATATTCGAGAACCAACAACCTAAGAATTTTACCCTATAGCAGAATTGGCGACTCCGCTGGGGATTTTAACCCCAAGTTTCTGGATCTTTCCTTCCTTCTTTCCTCTGTTCATATATCCTTCTGACCAACTTTTATGCCTAGTAAAAATTTCAAAATCTCACAGAGTTTAGTCCTGTGCTCTTTTTGGCCATCTGAAGAACTTTACCCTAGCTAACGCTATCTTTTTCAGTATTCCAGAGCGTTATAATCCGGTCTAGATTTGATTACAGTGCGTTAGTCTCTGCATTAACGCTGTCTCTATTTAGAACCAGTGCGTTACTCAGCCAAAAAATTTTGTTCACCCCTGTGTTGTGTTCCTTTTTGGTTGTAGAGTTTTGTCCATGAGAACCACTTCTTGACTGAATCCCTGTGCTTGTTTACTAGCTGGCATCGCTATTTGTTTGTTCTTGTTTAAAAAGTTAGTGTTGAAATCATTTCCTTTTAAGAAGATTTTTTTTTTAGTTTTTCTGCATCTAGCTGAATTAGTTCTGAAAATTTCAGTTAAAAGACTGTTAAGATGAGGTAAATAGATGTATGAATCTTTAAGGTTGAACTTTTCTATTTGAATGTTAGTGCATGGATGTTGAAAGGAAACCTCTCCTTGTAGAAATACTTTTCATCAAATTGAATAATTAGAGCATATTTTTGCATGGTTTCTTAAGTCAGAGTCTCATTACATTTCATAGGTCCACTCCCCCTCTGCAAGACTAATAATCAAGTACACTAAGAATCAAGAGATAATAAAATCAATCACATTAATTTTTCTGAGATCACACCAAAAGTAGTTCAGGCTATGCTCTTGGGTCAGGAAAAGTGAGAAAATCATCCAATATCTCAAAAATTGAGACTAGAGTCGTTAACGAGTGAAATACTACTGCACTCATATTATCGGGACCACTCCTTTACTAGAGCTAAGCGCGAGACAACACTTGGGTGCAGAAGAAGGTAGTCAGCCTTCAACTGCATCCGGTGGGCATTCTATATATCAGGGTTCCCTTTGGGGATGTCGAAACTAGATCGGGGATCTAGGTGTTCTGCCCATATAGCATGCTGTCCTAGACCATGGACCCCCTTGATGATGTCTATGATTTGAGGTATCTTTAGTGGCCATACTTTTTAGGGACTTACACAAGGTGATTGGGGCGGGCTGTCTTGGTACCTGAAACAGACGGACCTACTCTGTCTTTGGTCTTTAGGATGGTACTCGTCTTCACAAGAGTGCTTACACCTATCGTCTGAGGTTCAGGAAAAGATCTAGAGTAACCGTAACTGTACTTTTGACGAAACCTCTCTGTATACTATTGTGATACTGGATTTCATCACCAGCAAATGGTAGTACTCAGATAGGGCACCCTATTCTAGCTACTTGCTGATTGATTTTAGAGAGTCATTTTTTCTTTTTTTTTCTTTTTTAGGTGTGTGGTTACTGTCATTGAGACTTTATAATACATAAAAATTTATTAATTTTTTTTAAAAATAAACAGTTCACCGTGGCGTCATCCGACCCACGCCATCTGTCTCAATGACAACAAGGTCTACCTCCTCTAACTCTTGAGGAAGAACTGAACCTTGGTGAACCCATGCCTTCTGCGGAAGAGAAGTCTCCATTGACAAACCCTGAATTTCAGATAGCATCATACCATACAGAATTTCTGGAGGACCCTTTCACGGAAGGTGTCATACCTCATTACAATCCTCCACTCACTGATCCGTCAGTAACTGTGATAATTCAGATTACACCACGCCAAGAGATGTCTTTGGCTGCATAAACATCCATTTCACAACCAGCATCCACAGGGTCGATACTAATGGCAACCATCCCAGGTTCGCCATCATCCTCCCCTCCAGTTGTTATTTCTATGCCATTACTTGGTAACCCGAATAGTCAACTTACGCCTAGTCCCAACCCTACGGTCATCACAACTATGAGTAACTCGCATAGTGCTTCGGAATCTACTCCTACCATGACCACGTTGGGACCTGCGGTTTCTCCTCCCACGAGTGGGACTACTTCAGTTCCTTTTAGCAACCCTTTCGGTTGGAACCCTTTGCTGAGTTCAAACCCCTTGGCCACCATACTAGGGGGCAGTGTCACCAGCACACAAATAACAGGGAACATTTCACTACCCCTGCAATCATTAGGACAAATTGGACAACCTATTGATAACACTATTCCCTTAAGTGGTTTAAATATTGGTGTAGGTTCTATGCTGTTTCTGAACTATGCAAGTAGTAGCATGCCTCCGGGAAGCTCTATTGCATCCATATGCACTAACCCACCCCAACCTCCATCTGGAATGGGAGGGCACTTTTATATTGGGGGCAACCAACCATTCGCCCCACAATACAATATGCCTTATGGACAGTAACCATATATCCCTACCCCTCCACCTATAGGAAATTTTTATCAAATTCCTACTTATCTTACTGGTAACACATTGATGGGTGGACCCTATGGTCCAAATAGTCAGCCAATACTTCCTTGGTTAGATTTGGGGGAAAACCTGCAATTGCTATTTTTGGCAGCTCTAGAAATTCCCAACATTTATAAACTGACGAATGACCCCATCAATCACAACCCGCTCTGGCCTCCAGTACCACACAAGATTCCTTCTGACATCCCAAAGTTCTATGGGAAACAAGGGGAAGACCCAGCTGCACACATCACCACATTTCATTTATGATCTATATCTAATTCCATGGTGGATGATAGTTTCTGGCTTCGACTGTTTCCCACACCCTTACAGGCAATGCTGCCAAGTGGTTTATTGAATTTCCATGCGCCGCCATAAACACTTTTGGCGCTTTAGTAATGAAGTTTCTAAAGAACTTCCAATTACCAATTAGATTTGAAACTGGAATGAAAATTTTAACCTTGCTGTGCCAAGACATCGCCACCCACATCTCTGATCACATTCATGAATGGAGGTGTAGGAGGAGGCTGGTCAAAGCGCCAATCCTAGATCATCTTCTATCTAATTGGTTTTGTAAGTCTCTCTTACCCCACATCTATAAAGACATTGGCCTATCCGGTGTGGTTACAAAAGATCAATGCATTCGTCGTGCCCAACATTTGGATTTAATCTATTCACAATCCGGCACTCTATATGATTTACTCCCCAATTCCCCTGGTAACCCCAATACTTCGGCTACTCAGAAAACTGGAGCCCACGCCGACGGTCTCGTTGGAACAATCTCTGGCATAGCCACGAAATAGTCTCAGGGGAAAACCTCCCAGCCATCCTTGGCTACCACTGCCCCTAACCAAACGATTACTCTTCCTACCGCTGAAGTAAATTCTGTGAAAACTTCACAAAAACCTAGTGGAAAGAATAAGAAGAACAAGAAAAATACATCTTCTTCAGAAGAGCAGTTAGACAATCAAAATAATCCTAATCAGAAAAACGCTACCAAAAAAGACAAAGGGAAGGATAAACCCATGAGATTTCCTTGCAAGATCTGTGCGGAGGATCAGTTGACATACAAATGTCCTCGGCTGCAGGAATGCACCGATTTTATCACAAACAAGGATTCTGGGCGAACATCTACCGTTATTCATAATCCTTTCCCTAATCAACAACAGCAACACCAACACATGGTTGACAACCCACCACAACCCTAGAAAAGGGGAAATGGTGGTTCACATCCTTTCGGTGAAGGATCATCCGCCATTTATGGCATTAAAAGTGTTGAACTTCAAACGCAAGCCAAGCTTTATGGAAATCCTACCATAGACGTTCAAGAACCTAGTACTAGTTCAACTCCACCGCCGCCCAACGATCTGCATATCGAACGGCCTACTGCTGATCCTATGATTCATCCCCACAAAGGGACACTTCGACACACGACTCATAACACCTTTGCATGTGTAGCTCAAAACAACAACATTGTAGAAGATTTGGCACAGGCACTGTCAGCTATGTCTGCTCTCGAAGTATTGCAAAATTTTCCAGCACAAAGGAAAGCCTTGATTTTGGCCATTGGTGGAATAGACCCCCAGGATTCCATGATAGCTATCTTTGATATGGAAAAATATCAGACTCGCCTCTCACACCAACTCGCATTCCAAGTGCAGGTTGTGTCGAAAGGGAGACCAATCCATTGCACTGTCATTGACGAAGGTGCTTCGACCTGTGTTATGTCACAAGCTTGCTGGCTCGCTTTAGGTTCTCCTACTGTTACACTAAAAACTGTCATCCTGACATTTTTCTATGAGTATGAGCTCATTATTACTCATACTTCCTCCTTCTGCAAGTCTAACATATCAGTTCCTCACGTCAAGATTTTAAAATCAGAGAAAAGTTCCTAAAAATCCCCTAAACATTGGTATCGCACTTTATCTATTCATTACCTGCGGTCTCGCACCTAAAGTTCAGCTCGCCTGTGGAACCATACCGCACGTTCTTTGTGTTATGGGTGCGGACCTCTGTAAAACTCAAAAAGGCGAGAAAGTAAAGATAAAAAGTTGATTTCAGATGAATTCTAGAAGATTCTAGATGGTAATTTTCAGGAATGGATACGCTTTGAGAAGGTTCATGCATCCCTCACTTGATGGAGCTAACCCCTTGATGTAAGGAGCTAATCCCTTTGAAGGAGGATTCTATCCCTTCATATTTGGGACAGAAAACCTCCTCTTTTCCACTATAAAAAGAGGCCTTGGGTAGCCTCAAAGAGAGTTCAAGCTTAATATATTTGAGGTTAAATGCTGTTGAGATTTAGACTTAGTTAACTAAGACTTTCTGTGAGGTTAAATCACTTACCTCTATTTGTCTTGGCTCAAAGAGTGCAATGCTTGTCAAATTATAAGAGATTCCTGCTTCGGACCCTAGGAGGACCTACACGACATCAAGGCACAAGTTGTAAAGGTTTTCTTTTATTTGAAGTTAATACAAATATACTCATTTCTCTCATTAAACTATCTATTCATGGTTTATTTCATAGATTCCTTGATCATTATGATGAGTATGGTTTATAATAATGTCTATACAGGTGCTATGTAATCTTTTTGTTTGTTTGTGACTGCAGATTCACGAGGAACATTCTTTCAAGTGCACGGGAAGGACTTCAATGAGATCAAGCAAGCACTGGACATAAGGTAGGCCTTACACCTATATAGCATTTTTATGAATCTTGTATGCTTAGAGAGAGATTAGTATAATTGGCTGTTTGTTGCTAGTTACTTTTAGTACTAGAGAGATCGGTCTTTTCCGCAAGACGGATTAATCTACACAACAAAATGGCGACTCCGCTGGGGACAGAACTTGTTGTTTTTGGTTCTCTTTTATTTTGATTTGAGGAAACATTTTTTCCTGGTTTTTGATTGATACATATCTATCTGGGTAATTTAGATTTTCCCTGTTTTTGAAAATTTAGAAATATTTTAAGTTTTTCTATAATTTTTGTTAGGACCGCACTTTGGCTTATTTTGACAGCGGACAGGTTCGCACTTTCTGTAAAGAATACAGTGCGGGACCGCACCTGTCAATACTAGTTGCCTGCGGACCCTGTAATTTTTTTTAGAAAACCTCCAGATTTCTTTCTATAGTTTATTTTTATTTTGATTTAGATCTTTGGTTTCTGCCCAGACTGATTATTGTTTCTGTCAAGAATTTTTTGTGAATGAACTCCAACAGTATTGATGTTTTGATGATTTTCTAGAAGATTTTGCATTTTGGATTGTTTTTCCACTTGGTCTTTGTAGCGATTCGAAGCTTTGACAGTTTGAAGTATCTAAGATTACATTGATCTCTTTTTGTCTTTTTGAATCCGACCTGATTGTGAAAACATCCTTTATTAAGAAATAGAGCTTTTTGTTTCTTTGCGAATCTTCGAAAAACTTGGTTGAAATTTTTGAATTTCATTTTTATAAAAAAACATATTTTGAGTGTTTTTTATCTGTTTGTTATTATGAAAAAATAGTTTCTTAGTTTGCTGAACAACTAAGGAAAACATTCCACAAAAATATTAAAGCTTTTTACTCATTTATATTGTTTAAAAATTTTAGATCTCAAGATTAGATTTTATAGTTTTGAGTAGTTTTTTAATTTTTATAGCTTTCTTTTGAAGGAAAATTTTTTTGTAGCTTCGACTTTGGAAAGAAAAAGGATTTTGTTATGAGCTTGATAATTTTTCTTATTATTGAAAAGACAAAATAGTTTCTTTCAAATATTTTTCATGTTTTAAAGAAAGAATCAAAAGAATTGCATTCTCCAACTCTTTCTTTCGATAGAAAGTTCATTGAAAGAAAAAGAATTGAATATCATTTCTAGGTGCATTTTAGTGTTTTTTGGAACTCGAGTCTTCACATCATCCAAAATTTCATTTCCGCACCCATTGACTTAAGGAACAGCTCTTAAAATTAACGCTTAATTAAAATTCATTTAGTAATCTTTTATTTTTAGGGCTCTTATCACCAACATAGCTTAGGCTAGTATCTTGGAGTAGGGAGTAATTAACTCTCCAAGATAGCTAAAACAAACAAGTAGACGAATCTTGCGGTAGGAAGAATTCCAATTGTTGCATATATGCTCTGGGAAGCTCCTCTTAAAGGAGTCAAGCACGAGATCATATCTGAACCAATGGCGTAATCAATCCTTCCTCATTGGGAACGATAGAAGATATACACGTATTAAAAACGGTAAACCTTGGATAGACCATTGTTGAGGAGCCAGGGGTCACTTGTTGGCATATCTTGGATTATTTTCAAGAAGACTTCAAGGGGATTGAGCTTTGTTACTCTGCCCTTACGTGTGTGTCGGATTGTAGACTGTTCCCCCAGGTATATTTGTTTCTATTGGTAACCTTAGAGGCTGTAATCTTTAGGATTCTTTCCTAAGGTGACGGTGGACGAAAGATCCCACTGTACCTGGAGCAGACGTTGGCTAGACTCACTTGGACTCTCCGGAGGGTTATCTTCACTCGAGATGGTATAGTGGAGAAACTTGCACCAGTCTGTTTCATTAAGCCGGTTGTCGGGGTAACTGTTCCAACTGCCCTTTTCGTATTAAAACTCTACTAAGTTGGATTTCATCACCAACTAGTGTTTTTAGTATGGAAAGTTTACTGTTTGTGTGTGGTTTGAACTCTTAGATTCTTTTAAGCGTATGATTCAATTGTTTGTTTCTTAGAGACTTTAGGTTTTTTTCATTGAAATTTTTCTTTGTTTGCGTGTGATTAGATAATATTTAATCGCGGCGGACTTGCCAAGACAATCCCGGAGACTACAAGGGAAACCCCCTGAATATACACCAAGTCAACTTGAAGGGCTACGTGCTCTGGTACCATATAGCAGCAGTAGGATTAGATCAACAGAAATTGGAACATCATATATTGTAATTCATCCTGATTATCAAACAACTACAACAGAGTACATACAAGAGCCGATTTCAGTTTCTGAAGTTACTGGTCATATTTCTCCTACCAGTGAACTAGTTGATGAACCTGAAATCTCTGAACCTGAAACTGAATCTTCTGTGTTAGAAACATCCTCAGGATTTATCACACCAACTTCTAGCGATCCTGGTTCACCTAGGGTAAGAAATATCATTACTGATGATCTTCCCTCTGGACTTATCTCTATTGAAGAACTTATTGATCCAAACGAAGACATATCTCTTCCCGACTCCCCTCAATCTATAAATCTTAGGGAGCGTGAATCTATTTTCTACAGCCCCATTCGAACTGATCCTTGGTATCTTTCTTTAACAATTTTTTTAGAAAATCCAGGGCTTGCTTTTCATCCACCTCGAATTCCATTTCATCCTACACCCAGAGGTTATTATCCGCCATCCATTATGGCAGGAGAGTCGTCAATGTTTTCCCAGACTCTGGAATCATTTTTACATGGTGGTCCTTCTGTTCCTTCGGGATACCAAGCTATATCTGGTACTTTCTCGGGAGCAGTTCCTCAACCCATTGAAAACGTGTTATCATCTGGTCTTAATGGTCTTAAAATTGAAACGTCGAACGCAGAGAAAATTTTTATGATGTCTGGTAACATTCCCAATCCTCAACCACAAGGCAGTCAGTTACTGCATGGGGGGCAACCTCAAGGAAATTCGTTACCGCCTGGGGGGCAACCTTCAAGTAGTCAGTTACCACCTGGAGGGCAACCTCAAGGTAGTCAGTTACCACCTGGAGGACAACCTCAAGGTAGATTTTTCCAAGGACAAACTGTGGAATCATATTATTTTGGGGGACAACCCCAAGGACAGTACATACCTCAAGGGTATCAACCTTCAGGACAGTACATACCTCAAGGACAACCCCAAACTCAATATGCTCCTCAAGGTCCTCAACAACCCCATCTTCAGTATGCGCCTCAAGGTTATCAACCTCAAGGGCAGTACCCAATCCAAGGTTACCAACAGCCTTCTGGTCAACCATCTATTCAAGGAGTCGGAAATTTACCTTTTAACTATCAACCCTATGTTCAACCAGGTTATGGTCCTTATGTTCAACCTTCTACGGGACAATACCCCGGAATTATGGTGTGGGATCCGTCCCAATATCAACAGCCTTTGCAGCCTAATGTGTAGTTTCCTTATCAACCTGGACAACCATTGGTTTCTGGTCCAACCCAACAACCTGTTCAACCAGCTATTCAAACTCCTGCACCTAGTTCAGTTCAGCAATCTGGGCCTAGTGCACCTCAGACTCCGTCCCAAACTGCTACAATTGCTGCAACGTCTGTTCAACCTGTAACACCTATTTCTGGAGTATCTGTAGCCCCGAGTTCTTCTATCCCTGTATCCGTGCAAATCCCTCAAGTCTCTGTACCTCAGTCAGGAACGTCAGTTCAGACTTCGGTTCAGATACCTACAGGACAAACCGATACAAGTACAGTTGTTACAAGTCAACTTCAATTTACGTATCAACCGTACCAGGGACAGCTGCAATTCAGTCCCTATGTACAGAATCCAAACTATCAGTATCAGCCGTACCCTGGTTATACTTATCAACAACCTCAGTATGGTCCGGTTCATCCTGGTTTTCCGGGAGGTTACACAATACCTAATGCAAATCCAATTCCTAGTTATCCTGGGTATCCACCTCCTGGATCTGCTTTGGCTTCTCAAGGTTTTTGCGACCCTAACCGTCAATTACCGTTTATCACAACTTTGGACTTACCTGATTTGACGCGCCTTACAAACGATCCAATTTTTTATTATCATAACTGGCTGCCAATGCCTCATAAGTTGCCCAGCGATATACCAAAATTCGAAGGTAAGTCAGGAGAGGATCCATCAAATCATGTTATGACTTATCACCTTTGGTGTGCATCTAATTCAATTATTGATGATTCGATTCATTTACGTATTTTCCAAAGAACTCTCATAGGTTTTGCAGCCAAATGGTACATTGAGTTACCACGAGGCTCGTTTCATAATTTCAGTCAGTTAGCAACTGCTTTCTTGACTCATTTTCAGTTGCCTGTCAGATATGACAATGGCACAGAATTATTAACTTCGTTGAAACAATCCACGTCTACGTATATTTCTGATCATATCCATGAATGGTGACGTAGGAGACGTTTGGTGAAAGTTTATATTCCGAATCAAATTTTGGCAGAATGGTTTGTTAAATCATTGTTACCCAAGATCACTGAAGATGTAGCTAAGGCTGGTGTTGTTACTGAAGAGAAAGTAATTTCTCAAGCTCAGTACCTTGACCTCGTTTATACACAGTCAGGTAATCTACATGAAAAAATCCCAGACCTTTCAAAACAAGGTCAAATAGCTGCTGCTCCTTCAGGGTCTCATGCCGCTGAAGGTATGATTGGTACAGTCAATTATAAAAGAAAGAAGAAATCTTCCAAGAATTCTTCTCCCATTATAACTTTACCTGATTCCCCAAAAGGTGAATCTTCCCCCGAAGTTTCTGCCGACATTCATGTCGTTGAAACATCTACGAAAAAATCAAAATCCGGTGGTAAAAAGAAGGGGAGGAACAAAAATAGAAAGAATTCGAAAGAGAAAATTGATAAAGATGAATCCAATGATGAAAAACGTAAACCTCGCTATCCTTGTTTCATTTGTGAAAAATATCATTTCACGAAAGAATGTCCATATCAAGACGAAGTTACGAAATTCGTTAAAGGATCGCATCGACCTGCTGTCTTGAAGGATCCTTTTCCAGTTCAAGATAGTAAGATGATTGGTTCTACCTCGACTACTTTGGAAGAACCTATTATGATGATGTCTCATGTAAGGATTGTGACGCGATCGCAAGATTACGGTAGTAAGAATCCTGTTGATGGTAAAGAAGCAGAGTCTTCTAATGCAAATACATCAACTACACCTCCTCCTGTTTTTGGTCCGCTACAGATCGAGAAACAAAATCCAGACTTAATAATCAAACCTCCTGCTAAAGGTGTTCTTCGTAAATCAGCTTTCAATCCACATGCGAGAGCTGCTCAGAATTACAACATTTTTGAAGACTTAGCCATTTCTCCTTCAGCAATGTCGGCTTTGGAAGTGCTGCAATCATGTCTAGCACAGCGTAAATTGTTATTGTCTGCCATAGGAGCTGTCGATGTTCAGGATTCTAACCTTATAATATTCGATTTAAAAAATAGTACACCACACCTTCCTCATCAAATGGCTTTCCAGATTCCAGTGTTAGTAAAAAACAGACCAATCTTTCAGATTGTGATTGATGAGGGAGCTTCAACGTGTATTATGTCGATTCAGTGTTGGAAATCACTTGGTTCTCCTACACTTAACCAATCTTCGACAATTCTAAAGGCTTTTGATGGTCGAGGTTTTCAACCTTTTGGTATTTTGCAGGATTTACCCCTAGGGGTCGAAGGTAAAATAGTAAATCTAGATGTGGAAGTGGTTGATGCCCCTCTAGATTACAACCTTCTTCTAGGTCGTAGTTGGTCCTATGCTATGACTGCTGTTGTTTCTTCAGTCTTTCAACTCATAAAATTTCCATATCAAGGAAATATCATCACAATAGATCAGTTAACTTATTTCTCGTCCAACCCAGCCTCTATAGAAACAATCCAGCATGTTGGTAAAACGACTATCCCTTATAAAGATGTTGGAGTAGGTTTGATTAAAGATTCTGGTTTACTAGGAAAATTTTTCCTTTCCTTCTCCTAACGTATCTCCTTCTACTGCAAGTATTCACATGATTTCGTCAGACACTGTTATGTTTGATGATCCTTGGATCGTACCTTCCGAATCCGAGATTGATTCATTTGATGGCGTGATGCCTTTGAGTCCATTTGAAATTGCGTACCAGGTAGTACAGTCATTTTCCGACCCCTCTTCAACTGAAACTGATCCAATGAATGGGATCCAAGAGGAATCACTTTCTATATCTAGTTCAGTTACAACAACATTTCCTGAACTTGTTCATACAGATGAGAAAATTCGTGAGTTTTTTTCTGTTAATGATTTACCATGGGAAAATCTACATCACCGATCTTCATTTTTACCTGAATTAGATCATTTTGAAGATGATTTCGCTTCAATATTTACTGCTGAATATGTCAAGGAACCTCAGAATCCATTGCAAAATCCTGATTCTGAGTTAAATTTGGAAAATATATCTAGAACGGTTCTAATTGACATTTCAGTAAAACCTGGAATAATTGAAAACATTCATATAGGTGCTTGTTGTACAAATGAAGAAATTCAGACTTATAAAGCCCTATTTCAAGAATTCCGTGACGTGTTTGCCTGGTCTTATGAAGAAATGCTAGGAATTGATCCATCGATCGTTGTTCATGAAATTAAGACTTACCCGGATGCTAAACCTGTTCGTCAACGATTACGTCAAATTCATCCTAGAAAAGCTGCTGCTATAAAAGAAGAAGTTGAAAAATTACTTCGCGCAGGATTCATTTATCCAATTCCCTTAATAGATTGGGTATCGAATATTGTTCCTGTGACTAAAAAACAAGGAACGATAAGAGTATGTATCGATTATAGGGATATTAATCGAGCGTGTCCAAAAGATAATTATCCAACTCCCTATATCGATCAAATAATCGATGATTGTGCTGGCAGTGAATTGTTTTCCTTCATGGATGCTTTTCCGGCTACAATCAAATAAACATACTCCCTGCAGATCAACCGAAAACAACTTTTATTTGTCCATGGGGAATGTTTGCTTACTGTAAACTACCTTTTGGATTAAAGAACGCTGGAGAAACTTTTCAACGGGCTATGTCTTATGCATTTCATGACATTAAGCACATTGTTCAGCCATATCTCGATGATTTACCTGCTCATTCATTACGTAGGGCCGACCATCTCGCTCATTTACGAGCAATTTTTATGAGATGTAGGCATTATCGAATAAGGCTGAATCCGCATAAATGTGTTTTCTGCGTAGAATCGGGTCGATTACTAGGATTTGTTGTTTCAAAAGCTGGCATTCGCATCGATCCATCCAAGGTCAAAGCTATTGTTAAATTGCCTCCTCCTTCGACTTTACGCCAACTCCAAATTTTGCAGGGGAAAGCAAACTTTTTACGTAGATTTATTCCTAACTATGCCGAGCTTGCGAAAGGTTTTACCTGGTTGTTGAAACAGGACATTCCATTCTTTTGGGATGAGATCGCTGATCGATCTTTTGATGCACTTAAACACGCATTGACCCATGCACCGTTATTGCATCCTCCCAACTACAATCAGGATTACTTTTTGTACCTCGCCGCTTCTCATTCCACCATTGGGATGGTACTAGTTCAGGAAGATGAATCTCACAATGAAAATGTGATTTATTATCTTAGTCGGAATCTGCATCCGACTGAAATCAAATACACACATGTGGAGAAATTGGCCTTGGCAGCTGTTCAAGCTGTCCAACGTTTTAGACATTACATCTTGTTACGTAAAACCATGGTAATTTCTAATTGCAACCCTATGATGTATATTTTGACCAAACAATTGCTAGGGGGAAAATATTCCAAATGGATAGTTATCCTGCAGGAATTTGACTTGGAGTTTGAAAAATCCAAGGCAAAGAAATCTTTGGTATTTGTGGAACTGATGTGCGATTTCCCCTCTACTGATACTGAAACAGTGGAAGAAGAGTCCATTGCGGACGAATCTTTGTTTCTCATCAGTACACTTGATCCATGGTATGGAGATATTATCGTTTATCTCCAAACCCAATCTTTTCGGCTTGACATCTCACGAACTCAGCGACGGAAAATACGTTTCCAATCCCAACAGTATAATATCATTGGTGATACACTTTATCGTCGTGGAGCGGATTCTGTTTTCCGACGTTGTCTAACTCATGAAGAAGCTGAAAAGGTGTTAAATGACTGCCATTCTGGAGCATGTGGCGGTCATATGTCTGGGTATGACACAACCCAAAAGATATTGTGTGCAGGTTATTTCTGGCCAACATTGTTCAAAGATTGCATTTGTGTGGTTCGGAAATGCCACAACTATCAAATTTTTGATCGAAAAATGCGCGCGCCACCCGCTCGTCTTCACCCTATAATTGTTGTTGGTCCTTTCGCGAAATGGGGTATCGATTTTATTACATGTAACCCTCACTCGGCCAGGGGGCATGCCTATATTATCTTAGCAGTAGATTATTTTACAAAATGGGCCGAGGCGATGCCTACATTTTCAGCTGACGACAAGACTGCTGCAACATTCGTATTTAATCACATAATTGCTAGGTTCGGTGTTCCCCAAGCTATTATTACGGATCATGGAAGTCATTTTTGGAATGTCATGATGACTGAACTAACAGACCAACTTGGCCTGCAACACGATAGTTCCACTCTGTATTATCCGCAAGCCAATGGTCTGGTTGAAGCCATTAACAAAGTTTTAGTCACCATGATCAAATGAATCATTGGTATTCACAAGACGAATTGGCATTCCATGTTATTTTCATCGCTTTAGGCATATCGAACCTCAGTCAAAACATCAACGGGTTTCACTCCTTTTCAACTGGTTTACGGTTTGGAAGCTGTGTTGCCGATTGAATGCAAAATACCGTCACTAAAATTAGCTGTAGAATTAATTCCAGCTACGTCTGAAGAGGAGAAAAATTTCTTGTACTTAGCCCAATTAGATGAGAATCGATGAAATGATGCAATAGCAAACGAGACTCATGTTAAAAGGATAAAATCTCAGTATGATAGAAGTGTGACCCCTCGCAATTTTTCAGAAGGAGACCTAGTTTTACTTTATGATCAAGCTAACGACAAGCTAGGAGCTGGGAAATTCATGCCTATGTGGCATGGTCCTTATATTGTTAAACGAAAGTTAGCAAAAGGGGCCTATGAGTTGATAGATTTTTATGGTGTCCCTTTGGATAAACCCAGAAATGGGCTCTATCTAAAGCGATATTATGCTTAAAATGTGGTGTGGAGATTTTCTTGGTTTAGATTTCTTTACTGTTGGTGTGTTTTAGATTAGAAAAGTGTGCCTAGTTTAGAGAGTGTGTTTTTATCATTATTCCTACTTATCTGAGTTTTACTCTTGATATTGCAGATGTCGACGTCTCTTCAAACCTATATTGGTTTTGCTGATGGTGCTTGTCGTAGTACACGGAACATTTCTTCCGCAGCTTGGGTTATCTATTCACCCTCTGACGAATTAGTATCCATGCATGGGGTAAGCCTTGGTCAAACAACAAATAACATTGCTGAGTATAGTGCAGTGATTGAGTTATTATCTGAATCCATATCATTTGGAATTTGGAGTTTGATTGTAAGGTTGGATTTTGAACTTGTTGTATTACAGCTTAACATGGATTATACCATTAGAAATCCAGTGTTATTACGGTTATTTTTAAGAGTTCGTCTCTTGGAACGTGATTTTGATTACATTGAATATCAGCATATTCCAAGACATTTAAATACATTAGCAGATTCAATTGCTTCTAGTATGATAAATAGACATTTGCAATAATCAAAAGTAGTAAATCAAACAACATTCATATATGTACACAGATAGCCGGCAAATAGTGATATATCATAGTATAGGAGTGTTTTCAAAAAATATACATCGTCTTCAATCATAGGTTGGAAACACCTTATGATCGGCAAAAATGATAATACAAAAGTCAAAAATATGAGTCTACACGATCATCCCATCACTGATGGTGATCACGATAAGAAACCACTGCCCGAGCTACCCTACATAGGAACCTCCTAAAAGGTCCTGGAACTCCAATCACGTATCTCTGCAACCTGAGTGGAATGTCATCTATGCTCGTCTCTGGAATATCTAGAGTCAAACGCTCTAGATGATGCTCTAAATCAGTCAAAATCTCCATTGATTGGCTTGCTGGGGCTGGTGTGGCTGCAACTGGTTGTCTTCTCTCGTAAGGTTGGAGATGGGCTGGTCGTTGTGGACCCACATCTGTATTCAAAAAAAATTTGATTATTAGTTTTCAAGATGATAAAAATTAAAAAATTAGAATTTAGAAAATGTTGAAGAATGATTTTACCTGAGTCATCCCACTGTTCCCCTGCTAGGAGAGCCATCTCTCGGTCACCGCGGAAATCTATCCCGATGTATGGAAAGTCCTCTATCACAAAAAGTTGGCGATCCAGCCAACGAAAATATGAAGTATGAAATTGGACAATCTCAGAACCCTCAATAGCATGACGAGCCATCAATGCAGACCAACGAACCATCCTCGGTTCTCGAAGTCGACCAGCATCAACAGCAATAGTTTGTGGAGCTAACATAGGGATCCTCTCTAGAGCAAAAGAAACAACGATGGATCTGTATCCAAAGTTATTCTGTTTCCCATTTTTTTCTCTGGTTAGTTGGCCTTTTACATTAGCCAACATAGCTTCACACCAGTTAAAGATGGTGCCGCGAAAACAGTCCACGAAAATACGCATTTGGGAACCAGTAGCTACATGCATTGCAGCACTCCCACGCAGTTTGGTAATAGTAAAAGCAATAACTTTCAATTCAGGACGGATAATGTGTTTTATATCAATCTGTTTGTCCCGAGGATTTGCCTGGTCATTGCAGAATTCTAGTTGGAGATTAGCGACAGACTGGCCACCTGGCCTAGTCCCAAACAAAGAAACTTGTTCGCCCCTCTTGGACAAACCAGTCAAAAAATATATATCCTCCAGCTCAATTTCGAGCCGGTGGCTGCCAATAAAGAAGCACTGGTCCTGCACATTCCATCTGTTCACCAACCATGTCATGAGTTCTACTTGTGCCCTCATGCCTGAGATGGCCCAAAATTTATACAAACCGCATGCTCTTAATGCTTGCTGTGTAGGCAAATGGAGTATTGCGGCTTCATCCACGTCCTCATGTTCACATTCTCTCCAAATCAGCATCTTGTTAATCCTACAATGAATAAAAAGGCAAGTTAGAACAATCTTATTTGAAATTTTTTGGGAAATAAATGAGAAATGGGTGTTTTAGATTCAACCGCGCGGGTACCGCACCTACGCTTTGTAAACAGTGCGTAGATACGCACGATCATTGTGTGCCGGGTACAGAACCCACGACTTTTTCCTTATAGAAAAAATTCGGGGTCCGCAGGTAACGTGTGTCACACCTACGGACCCCGCGGGCGAACTTTTAAACCATTTTTTGCCCTAAAAATACAAAATAAAGCCTAAAAATGAATTTGAAACGGATGAAAAACAAGATTAAGAGGTCGTGGATTACCTGGGACTGACGATTTTCGATTCCAATGGACGGATTTTCCAGAATCTTCACAGGAACTTTCTTACCCAAAAGCTTTTTACTTTTCACTCTGAAATTGAACGGTAAAAATGAAATTGAAAAAGTCCTTTTTATAAGTTTTTTCGAATAGATGAATTTTAAATTTGTTTATTTTTCACTTTTAAAAGGGTATTTTTGAAATCATTTTTACTTATCTTAAATAGGTATGTGTAATGTTTCAAGTTTTTGTGCAGAAATTGGATTTTTCAGGAGAACTGATCATTTTTCAACAAAGAGTACATTTTTATCCCTTTCTCAAACTCGTTAAAACTTACGAAAAAGTGAAAACCATGAGTACATTTTTATCCCTTTTTCGAACTCGATAAAACTTACCGAAAAAGCGAAACCCTGGAGTCCTCTTTTAAGCCCTTTTCAGACTCTCTAAATATGAAAATATTGTCGAGTACTTGATTATTCGAACTCGTTAAAGTAAATGAATGATCGTCCCTTCAGTATAAGTTTACCCCTTTTACGGACTGAAATGGACTATTTACGAAAAAGGTATACATTGACTAAATACGGTCAATAGAGTTCTCTCCCGCATTATTTTATCCTTTTTCGAGCTCGAGAGACTAAATTTACGAAAAAGTACACCCATGGAGTTTTCTTAAGTTTTTTCTTCTGACTCCCTAAAATTGAAAAACACCGAGTTTCTCCTATACTGGACTCGTTCAAATTTAACAGTAAAGGACCTGTTCAATTTTAAACAGGAACGAACCACTCCTTCTTAGGGTTCAAATCTTAAAATAAGTTGGACTCATCCAAAGGATGAGCTTATAAACAAGAAAATGTTATCCTCCTCAAGCTTGTCAAAAATAAAGAGGTACTTGCCAGAAATGGTGGGGGAAAAAGAGAGAAAAATGGACGTGTTTGTTGTATTTTAAATTTTTCGAAAATTCAGTCAACCACTCTTGAACACGACACTTTCATTCACCTGGGTTGGGAAATCCTTTGCCTAACAGTTAATCAAACCACATTGAAAGTCTTCAGCCAGTTTCTGGGTATTAGCTTTGGGTCAATTTTCACCAAACCATCTGCAGTGTCGTTATGTGTTCAAGAGGACAGTTCAAATAAACCATTCATCTACAAAATATCTGTCATCCATTTTGACCATCCCTGAGTCAGTCCTTGCTAATATATTTTCAAAACTTGATCTATGATTTCGTGTTGTGGGCTTGCCTACGACGGATCACTTCCTATCGACGACAACTCATTATCTAGGAAGTTGATCTAGAAATCGTCAGTACCTTGAAATCTGCATGCCTTAATGGCAGGTTTCTCGCTTTCGACGACAGGTTGCATCATTGACCTTCGATCGAATGATTCCGTGACATGTTTGACTTCAGCTCATTTATTCACATTTCATGGATTGTACTGGGTACTTTGAGAGCCATTGACATTACTGGTGGTTACTCTCACACTTGTTAACAGTTCACATCATTGACTGGTAATCAAGTGGTTTCTACCATGTTCGACTTCAACACATTTATTCACATGGATAGAATCGTACTAGTTTGATATGCGGAAATCAAGACCCTGGATCTAGTTTCCACCATCCAGGCTGCGAGGAGTTTTATTATTATACAGTAGAATATTCATTACAGATGGCTGTGCCCATGCTGTGTCTACACTATTGATGTAATATTAAAATCATTCATGTATCAGAATGATTTGAGTTAGTTTCTAGTTAGTTTTAATCTGAGTATGGGAATGCCTACCTCAGTGATGACATATATATGTATATATTTTGCATTGAATGTTTTTACAGGTTCCAACTGGGGTGTCCACAGGATGATCTTTGAAATGATAAAGTACTGCACTCTTCATATATGACAGACTTCAGCTTCATCTATTCCAGACTTTTCACTTTAGGGGGCAATTTGTTACACTAAAAACTGTCATCCTGACATTTTGCTATGAGTATGAGCTCATTATTACTCATACTTCCTCCTTCTGCAAGTCTAACATATCAGTTCCTCATGTCAAGCTTTTAAAATCAGAGAAAAGTTCCTAAAAATCCCCTAAAAATTGCTATCGCACTTTATTTGTTCATTACCTGCGGTCCCACACCTAAAGTTCAGCTCGCCTGCGGAACCATACTGCACGTTCTTTGTGTTATGGGTGCGGACCTCTGTAAAACTCAAAAAGGTGAGAAAGTAAAGATAAAAAGTTGATTTCAGATGAATTCTAGAAGATTCTAGATGGGAATTTTTGGGAATGGATACGCTTTGAGAAGGTTCATGCATCCCTCACTTGATGGAGCTAACCCCTTGATGTAAGGAGCTAATCCCTTTGAAGGAGGATTCTATCCCTTCATATTTGGAACAGAAAACCTCTTCTTTTCCACTATAAAAAGAGGCCTTGGGTAGCCTCAAAGAGAGTTCAAGCTTAAGATATTTGAGGTTAAATGCTGTTGAGATTCAGACTTAGTTAACTAAGACTTTCTGTGAGGTTAAATCACTTACCTCTATTTGTCTTGGTTCAAAGAGTGCAATGCTTGTCAAATTAGAAGAGATTCCTGCTTCGGACCCCAGGAGGACCTGCACGACATCAAGGCACAGGTTGTAAAGGTTTTCTTTTATTTGAATTTAATACAAATATACTCATTTCTCTCATTAAACTGTCTATTCATGGTTTATTTCATAAATTCCTTGATCATTATGATGAGTATGGTTTATAATAATGTCTACATAGGTGCTATGTAATCTTTTTTCTTGTTTGTGACTGCAGATTCACGAGGAACGGTCTTTCAAGTGCACGGGAAGGACTTCAACGAGATCAAGCAAGCACTAGACATAAGGTAGGCCTTACACCTATATAGCATTTTTATGAATCTTGTATGCTTAGAGAGAGATTAGTATAATTGGCTGTTTGTTGCTAGTTACTTTTAGTACTAGAGAGATCGGTCTTGTCCGCAAGACGGATTAATCTACACAACACCTACCTTGTCACCACTATTGAATTCCCTCTGTTACCCCCCCATAAATTTTTTGACAAGAAAATAGGGGACTAAGATATTTCTGAGCCTTCAAGGAATGCATTTCCCCTAAAAACACATCATCCTTGAACCCGCCTTGTGCCTTTGTCCTTTGATAAAATTCCCTCCACTGATTCCCATTATAAAGCCTCTTTGTTTGTGAAGAAATGCCCAAAGGCCTCCTCTTCCCTCTTATATCATCCCTTCTAAACCTTTGATTTCATCCCCTTGTCTCCCCTTCAATTTCCCGTCTAACCCTCTAAATCCTCCCAAAATCCACTTTAAGTTCTACCCCTATCCCTTGTTCGGTCTAATTCACCCTTATTCCCTCTATCGTTACTCTTCCTTGGCCTTAAAATGCATTAAAATGGGCCAAAACCCACTTTCCGCTTTATAAGAGGTCTTAGCCCCTTTCCCGCCAGCCCCTTTTAAACCACTTCCCCACGTAACCCTTACCCAAAACCAAGTGCTTAATGCCTTGGGGGCCGATCACAATATCACAATCGCATGCTGTGTTTTAGATGTTCTGATCATCCATCGCAAATATTTGCGATGCGATTGATCACGCCATCGCTCCGATCTGCCAATCGCACTTCCCTCCAATCGCGCCTACTCCTTCGATCGCATCGCAACGTTCTTTCCCCCGATTTCGATTTCCCCTACTCCCAATTTGTGATTGCGATTGAACCCTTGGGCCCACCATACGATAGTTCCACCTATTCATATAATTTAAGGCCTTTCCCTTTGTAAATTGGAAAATTCGTGTTATTTTCGTTTTTACAAAGGGTTTTCCTCCATCGCATCGGAACTTTTGTATAGTGTTTTCAATCGCGCCCCTCTGCTCCTTCCGATTGAGATCCTCCGATCTCATTCCCCCCATCAATCTCACATAAGATCTGATGGTCCTAATCTAATCGCCCTCCACCCTGGCCGGGTCCCACATCCGTGGCTCCGCTTCATTTTTTTTCCCTATTCTCCTTCGTAATCCGCCCAAGCGTTAATCTTAGGGATTTTACACTAATAACTATGTCTTCTGCCACTCTTCATTATTTCCACCACCGTTCCTCTGGGCTCCGAAGCATTCCTCCGCCACCACTACCCGGGCTTTGTGACAAGTTATTTCATCGTGCAGGGGTCACAGAGAGGCCAATTCAATGGCGAAACGAGACAGCAGAGATGGATTTGAGGGATTTGAGCCTGTAATTGGAAATTTAAAGTGCTAATCCCATGATCAAAGGATTAAGACTCAACTTGAAGACTAATGAGCACACCAGCAAGTCATAACTGTGCTACCTAACAGCAGAACGTATTTTCTCCAGAGGTACACCTTCCTACAGTAGTTTCCATGCCGCCTTGAGCCCAAAAGCAGTTAATTGCATTGACAAGGAGCTTCTTAAAGACTGTCAGGAATACCATTATGAAGCATGGAGACCTTGCAGATTTTCCACCCAGCTCATTTATTCCAGAAGGCAACACAGAGTTCCATACCACCGTAAGGACTTAAAGAACATATCAGAGGTCAATCTTGACCTCACACACGCTTCCGAACAGTCTACAGAGTATAGCACAATGCCATTAAGCAGAATGGGCTCGACCTCCTCCACCATTCTGTCTTAATGAGACTCATTTAATTTGTATCTACCGCTGTTATTCTCTTCTCCTATAAGAATCCTCAAGAACATATTGTAAGGGGTTGGTTGTTGGTTGTTGTTCGGCTGCTACCATTGCTATTAGAGGGATTCATTCTAGATTGTTAGAACAGTCTTGGGAGGGAGTAGCAGAGTAGTTGTATGTAGTAGGCTGGGAGGAGAAGTTTGGATTGTAACAACCATTGAGCTCAGTGTATGTGACTGGTTTTGCATCAATTAATCAAAGCACATTTCACAGGATCCTGGTCTATTACTATTGGTGATGTTTTTCTAACTTTGTTTATTACATTTCTATACTGTTTCATTTTTTTTTGGGCTCGCATAAAAAAAATGGCATAGGATTTACCCTTGTTAGGTACCCTATGTCTTTGCTCTCCTTGCCCTCAATTTTCTCCACTTAATGTGTGATATAAGAGTTGATTTCAGTTAATTTAACCAGTGTAGTGGCTGTTATTGCCTGGTCTCTGATGTATGAATTAAATGAATTTGTTCTTAGACGTTCTTGTTGGGTTTAAGCTGGAAGATTTGGGAACACTGGGGATTAGAGTTAGCCCTGTCCACTAGGATCCTTGTGCGACCAGCTGGCCTTTCTAAGATCTCTTTGTCAAACTTATCTTTGTTTTCCCTTGGAGCATGCTAAAGCTGACCTGGAGTTAAATGACCTCTGGTCCGATCTATAAGCTGCCCCTGTGTCTCTCCTTTGAGAGTTTCATATGAGTATGTCCAAGCAGGTCTGGAGTTAAATGACCTCTGACCTGATCTATGGAAAAAAATTGGGTTGCTTTCCTTCTCCCACTTTCTTTCCTTAATGTTCCATCCCACCATCTAATCTAAAGATCCTTTAGCATTAGATGACTTGCCCTTTGGAAGCCTTGGCTAGTTGCTGCATGTAATTACATTTCATGACTCCATAGCCCAATGGATGGCACTTTCTCAACCTATCCTATTTTCTGAAACATCCTACTACTTTGTTCCCTTTCTCCCATCACTTTCTCAGTCTATGATCTCATTACCAACCCAGCAACCAACCAACCAAATAATTTTAAAACCCCCCTTTTGTACTTCATAACTAGCCTAACATCTCATTTGAGCTTCAAAGACATATCATTCTTTGTTTTATTGGAGAGATCCCTCTCCGGGTCCAGGAGGGCTAGATCCTAGGGCCCAAAAGTGGTTTGATGTTGTCTTATCTTTTGGTATTTCCAAATCTACCAAAACATGGGAACCCCAACATAATGGTGACTCCACTGGGGAATAGACCAATCAGCCTTGATTTGGTAAACCACTGTGGTGGACAGTAAAAGCTTAAGTCATCCACCTAGAGACTCCACAGTTCCTAAATGATTAAAGGACTCCATTGGTGATCAGTAGGCCGCTGATTATCTCTGTGTTCACAAGACTCCACTAGGAGACCATGTCGCAGTACAACATCATCCATGCCAAAGATCCAGTCACTTCACTTATGGAAGACTCTGAACAATTTGCAGAAATGTATCCAAGCCTCATAGTATAGTTTCAGGACGGAGTATCAAGTGTAATGGCATAAATTAAAGGGGAGGACCTTCCAAAGATTGTCCTTCTCAGCTGAGAACTCGACACTCAGCCTTGGCTTAAGAAAATGTTTCTAGATTTGGTGGTTGAGAGATATGAAGCTGAGATCAAACGTCTGAACTCACAAGAAAAGTCATACGAGTTCAGAGACCCCAGAGCATTTTTGGAAAGTCTCCCGCCCCCTAAAAGAGAAGAAATTCCACTGCTCTTCGACGTACAGGAAGAAGATGATCCGGCTCTCGAGAAACACTTTGAAGATGCAGTGGAAAATGCAATAATCGAAGCTGCCCGGGATGTAGACAACCTACCAGGCATGGCAAACCAGAAATTAGAATGTGTACATCAGGTGTTCATCGATCCTTTGGCAGAATACATAGAGGCCCTAATTCGCTCAAATACTCCAGCATTGATCTTCAAAACGGGCCAGATTCATCAAGAAGGGTCGCTACTGATGGTGACCACAGTTTTGAAGAACCACATGCAGAGCACCCTATGGTTATCTCTGACAGGCAGCCAATGCTCATATCCTTTTCTTCTACTGCTTGATTGGCTGCATTGACATTACTTTATCGCCTAGAGCATCAGATATTTCCAGTTAGAGTAGGGTAGGTAGTTAGTCTGAAATAAAGCTCAGTCTGTGAGCATGTAGTTAGTTGTTTTAATTTCTGCAAAGTCCAGCAAGTCAGACAGTCTAATCTTGGCTTGACTATTTTCAATTTCTGTCTTAGATTGTAGAGGAGAAATCTGCTAGACAGTTTAATCCTAGCAGATATTAGATTAGGTAGAGAAGCTATGGGGCCAACAGTCTAATATGGTCTCATGGAGTAATAAGGGTAGAAGTAGAATAGGTTTATTTTCTATTATAAAAATAAATGATGTAAAGGGTATGCAAGTCCAAATGCACCCAGAAGAAAAATGTTAGGACTATAGTGTGGGTAGGTAGTTCTTTGGAAGAATTTTACTGCTGATATAATGTCTTCAGGATTTGTGGTAGCTGATCAAAGAAAGAAATGAATGAGTCGAGTACCAGGCATTTGGCCTACACCAAAGATCATCTTCTAAATTCTTGACTCCTTCAAGAAGAAGCCATCCCCATGTGGAGCCACTGTTAGCCCCCCATAAATTTTTTGACAAGCAAATAGGGGGCTAAGATGTTTCTGAGCCTTCAAGGAATGCATTTACTCTAAAAAAACATCATCCTTGAAGCCTCCTTGTGCCTTTTTCCTTTGATAAAATTCTCTCTAGTGATTCCCATTATAAAGCCTCTCTGTTTGTGAAGAAATTCCCAAAGGCCTCCTTTTCCCTCTTATATCATCCCTTCTAAACCTCTGATTTCATCCCCTTGTCTCCGCTTCAATTTTCCGTCTAACCCTCTAAATGCTCCCAAAAACCCCTTTAAGTTCTACCCCATCCCTTGTTCAGTCTAATTCACCCTTATTCCCTCTATCGTTACTCTTCCTTGGCCTTAAAATGCATTAAAATGGGCCAAAACCCACTTTCCGCTTTCCGTTTTATAAGAGGGCTTAGCCCCTTTCCCGCTACCCCATTTTAAACCACTTCCCCACGTAACCCTTACCCAAAACCAAGAGCTTAATGCCTTAGGGGCCGATCACAATATCGCAATCACATGTTGTGTTTTAAATGTTCCGATCATCCATCGTAAATATTTGCGATGCGATTGATCACGCCACCACTCCGATCCGCCCATCGCACTTCCCTCCGATCGCATCACAACGTTCTTTATCCCAATTGCGATTTCCCCCACTCCCAATTTGTGATTGCAATTGACCCCTTGGGCCCACCATACGGTACTTCTGCCTATTCATATAATTTAAGGCCTTTCCCTTTGTAAATGGAAATTCGTGTTATTTTCGTTTTTACAAAGGGTTTTCCTCCATCGCATCGAAACTTTTGTATAGTGTTTTCAATCGTGCCCCTCCGCTCCTTTCGATTGCGATCCTATGATCTCATTCCCGCCGTCGATCTCACATAATATCCGACAATCCTAATCTAATCGCCCTCTGCCCTGGTCAGGTCCCACATCCATGGCTCCGCTTCATTGTTTTTCCCTGTTCTCCTTTGTAATCCGCCCAGGCATTAATCTTTGGGCTTTTACAATAATAACTATGTCTTCCGCCACTCTTCATTATTTCCACCACCGTTCCTATGGCCTCTGAAGCATTCCCCTGCCACCACTGCCCGGGCTTTGTGACAAGTTATTTCATCGTGCAGGGGTCACAGAGAGGCCAATTCAGTGGCCAAACGAGACAACACAGACGGATTTGAGGGATTTGAGCCTGTAATTGGAAATTTAAAGTGCTAATCCCATGATCAAAGGATTAAGACTCAACTTGAAGACTAATGAGTGCACCAGCAAGTCATAACTGTGCTACCTAATAGCAGAAAATATTTTCTCTAGAGGTACACCTTCCTACAGCAGTTTCCATGCCACCTCGATCCCAGAAGCAGTTAATTTCACTGACAAGGAGCTTCTTAAAGACTGTCAGTAATACCACTATGAAGCATGGAGACCTTGGAGATTTTCCACCCAGCTCATTTATTCCAGAAGGCAGCGCAGAGTTCCAGACCGCCGTAAGGACTTAAAGAACATATCAGAGGTCAATCTTGACCTGACACATGCTTCCGAACAGTCTACAGAATACAACACAACACCATTAAGCAGAATGGGCTCGACCTCGTCCACCATTCTGTCTTAATGAGACTCATTTAATTTGTATCTACCACTGTTATTCTCTTCTCCTATAAGAATCCTCAAGAAAATATTGTAAGGGGTTGGTTGTTGGTTTTTGTTCGGCTGCTACCATTGCTGTTAAAGGGATTCATTCTGGACTATTAGAACAGTCTTGGGAGGGAGTAGCAGAGTAGTTGTATGTAGTAGGCTGGGAGGAGAAGTTTGGATTGTAAAAACCATTGAGCTCAGTGTATGTGACTGGTTTTGCATCAATTAATCAAAGCACATTTCACAGGATCCTGGTCTATTACTATTGGTGATGTTTTTCTAACTTTGTTTATTAAATTTCCATACTATTTCATTTTCTTTTGGGCTCGCATGAGAAAAATGGCATAGGATTTACCCTTGTTAGGCACCCTATGTCTCTGCTCTCCTTGCCCTCAATGTTCTCCACTTAATGTGTGATATAAGAGTTGATTTCAGTTAATTTAATCAGTGTAGTGGATGTTATTGGCTGCTCTCTGATGTATGAATTAAATGAATCTATTCTTAGATGTTCTTGTTGGGTTTAATCTGGAAGATTTGGGAACACTGGGGATTAGAGTTATCCCTTTCCACTAGGATCCTTGTGCGACCAGCTAGCCTTTCTAAGATCTCTTTGTCAAACTTATCCCTATTTTCCCTTGGAGCATGCTAAAGCTGACCTGGAGTTAAATGACCTCTGGTCCGATCTATAAGCTGCCCCTGTGTGTCTCCTTTGAGAGTTGCCTATGAGTATGTCCAAGAAGTTCTGGAGTTAAATGACCTCTGACCTAATCTATAGACAGAAATTTGGTTTCTTTCCTTCTCCCACTTTCTTTCCTTAATGTTCCATCCCACCATCTAATCTAAAGATCATTTAGTATTAGATGACTTTCCCTTTGGAAGCCTTGGCTAGTTGCTGCATGTAATTACATTTCATGACTCCATAGCCCAATGGATGACACTTTCTCGACCTATCCCCTTTGTTGAAACATCCTGCTACTTTGTTCCCTTTCTCCCATCACTTTCTCAGTCTATGATCTCATTACCAACCCAGCAACCAACCAACCAAATCATTTTAAAACCCCTCTTTTGTGCTTCATAACTAGCCTAACATCTCATTTGAGCTTCAAAGACATATCATTCTTTGTTTTATTGGAGAGATCCCTCTCTGGGTCCAGGAGGGCTAGATCCTAGCGCCCAAAAGTGGTTTGATGTTGTCTTATCTTTTGGTATTTCCAAATCTGCCAAAACATGGGAACCCCAACACCCTCAAAGCTTTTGATGGCCACATGTTCCTCCCAAAGGGATACCATGCTAGCTTTCCCATCAATCTGAGTGGGAAAATGATAACCGTGGACGTTGAAGTTGTAGATTGCCATCTCGACTATAATCTATTTCTCGGTCGCAGTTGGTCTTATGCCATGACCACCATTGTTTCTTCGGTCTTCCGACTCATCCTATTTCCATTGGATGGGAAAATAGTCACAGTGGATCAGTTATCCTTCAGCACCCCTAATTATACCATGTTACCAAGTAGCACTGTACCCCTAATAGGAGGCTTTCCTGACTCTTACGTTAGTATTGGTACCAGTCTTCTCAAGACATCTTCCCTACTGGGTTTCTTTCCTCTACCGCCACCAGAAATCCCAAATATGGTTGCAATGATATCCACCACTTTGGATGGCTCTATCAACCCATGGATCCTCCTGACACCTTCAGACATTGATTCCTACGGAGATCAGATGCCGCTCTCACCAGCCGAGTTGGCCTACCAAGCCATCCAAATTACATCTGAACCCTCCACTGCTATGGTTTCAACTAAAGGTACAAACCTCCCACCCATAATAGTTCTATCTAAGGATCTCCTCAATGAAGTCTTGCCTACAGACGAATCTATTCAAGAGATCATGTCTCTAGAAGAACGACCTTGGGGAGAGTTTCACCATCACGCTTCGATGATCGACTCGGACATGATAAATACTGAAATCCCATCCTTTCACACACCTAAGATGGTTCCCTCCGCTTACACGACTGTTCAAACTATCGATTCAGAAGGGAACATGGGTAATCTTTCTAAGACAATGCTCATCAATATCTCGGTGAAAATGGGTATCGTGGAAAATATTCAGATTGGAGCAGATTGAAATCCTGAGGAAATTGCATGCTTCACATCCCTTTTCAAGGAATTCCGCGATGTGTTCACTTGGTCTTATGATGAAATTCACGGCATAGATCCATCTATATTCGAGCACGAAATCAAGATTTATGACAATGCCAAACCAATTCGGCAGTGACTCAGGCTATTCCACCTGCGCAAAGCGGTCGCCATCAAAATTGAGGTGGAAAAACTTTTAAACGCTGGTTTCATCTATCCCATTCCTTTGATAGAATGGGTTTCCAATCTGGTTCCCATAGATAAAAAACAAGGCACCATCTGAGTTTGTGTTGACTATCGCGATCTAAACGCTGCTTGTCCCAAAGACAATTATCCTATGTCATTCATAGATCAGATTCTCGACGATTGTGCCGAATGCGAATATTTTTCCTTCATGGATGGATTCTCAGGCTATAACCAGATTGCGATTAAAAAAGAAGACCAGCATAAAACTTCCTTTATCTGTCCTTGGGGCATATTTTTGTATCGTAAACTCCCATTTGGTCTGAAAAATGTTGGAGCAACTTTTCAGCGGGCTATGGACTACACCTTCCACGACATTCGACATATTGTACAGGCTTACTTGGATGACCTTTCGGCCCATTCCAAAAAATGACCTAATCACCTTGCTCATTTGAAAGAAATTTTTTCTAGGTGTAGATTCTACAATATACATCTGAATCCTCATAAGTGCGTATTCATGGTTGAGTCCAGAAGTTTGTTAGGTTTCATTGTCTCCAAGCATGGGATTAGGGTTGATCCCAATAAGGTTAAATCAATTGTTGAATTGCCGACACCACAATCCATCCTCCAACTCCAACGTTTGCAAGGGAAGGCAAAATTTTTACGTCGATTCATTGTTAACTATGCTGAGATGATGAAAGGATTTATGCGATTATTGAAGAAGGGAACACTATATTTATGGGATGACCAAGCTCAATGGTCATTTGATGCTTTAAAACATGCACTTTTTTCAGCCCCACTCCTTAGTGCCCCCGACTACTCACGCAACTTTCTCCTCTACCTGGCAGCCTCACCATTCTTACTTGGAATGGTTCTGGTTCAAGTTCACAATGACGACAGTGAACATGTGATATACTACTTATCAAAAGGTCTAATCGGACATGAACTATGTTATTCACATGTGGAGAAACTTTCTCTGGCGGTATTTTTTTCCGTCACCTGACTTCGACACTATATATTGCTGCAACAGACTACTGTTATTGCTTTGGAGAACCCCATGCGACACATCTTGTCTCAAAAAATTATTGGAGGAAAATATTCCAAATGGATCATAATCATCCAACAATTTGATTTGGTATTCACAGCTGCCAAAGCAAAGAAATCTCTCGTCTTCACCGAATTACTATCGGACCTACCCAGAATCGACCCAAGAGAAGTAGCTCATGATCCATTTCTTGATGAATCTATATACTTGGTCGATTCTTCAGACCCATGTTATGGAGACATTTTGGTCTACCTACAAACCCAACACTTCCGCCCAACTCTCACATCCGACGACTGTCGTCGTATTTGCCACCAGGCAAAGCACTACCTCGTGTTGAATGATACATTATATCGTTGTGGTATCAATACTATTCTCCGGCGTTGTCTCACTTTCAATGAAGCGGAACGCGTTTTGAATGATTGTCACGCAGGGACGTGTGGTGGTCATCTTTCGGGCATAGCTACTGCCCAAAAAATCCAGCGCGTAGGTTATTATTGGCCCACTTTGTTTAAATATTGCATTGCAGTGGTCGAGAAGTGCCATCCATGTCAAATTTTCATGAAGAAAATGTGTGGTCATCTTGCCCCCCTTCATACGGTTATCTCTATTGGTCCTTTCACCAAATGGGGAATTTACTTCGTCAACTGCAATCCCATTTCAGAAAATGGACACAACCACATCGTGGTTGCGGTCGAATATTTTACGAAATGGGCGGAAGCCATTCCCACTTTTAAGGCTAATGGCGAAACCTCCACTCTCTTCCTGTTCAATCAGGTAATCTGTCGGTTCGGTGTACCCCTATCTATTGTCACAGATCATGAATCCCACTTTCAAAATCATATGATGACCAAATTAACATCCAGGCTAGGTTTTCGTCAAGATCAATCTTCGTCTTATTATCCTCAAGCTAATGGTCAAGTCGAAGCCGTAAATGGTGTCCTCAAAACCATGAATCGTCGAGTGGTTGGAAAATATAAAACCACATGGCATCGGAAGTTGTATTCCATGTTATGGGCATACCAAACATCAGTCAAAACTGCCACAGGCTTCACGCCCTTTCAACTTGCATTTGGCCTGGAGGCAGTACCTCCAATCGAGTGTGAAATTCCATCACTCAAACTCGCTGTTGAAATCCTACCTGGCACCACCTCCTCCGAGTCAAATCTCAATACGACAAATCTATCAAGCCTTGTTCTTTCCAAGAGGGTGATCTTGTTCTACTCTATGATCAGAAACATGACCTCTTGGGGGCAAGAACACTCCAACCATTATGGCTTGGTTCTTACATCATCACTAAAGTCCTCTCAAAAGGGGCTTATGAACTTCAAGACTGTAACGTAATTCCGCTCGAGGAGCCCCGCAATGGGCTCTATATAAAGAAGTATTTTTCCTAGTTTTGCACTAGCCGTATGCTTTGTAATTTTATGTATATAAGTTTTTCCTATTGTTTTGATGTCTTTGGATATTTTTTGGTTTTTGAGGTGTTTTTCTCATCTACAATATTTTTCCTTCAGACAGATGCCATCATCCTCCTTATCATACGTCGGATATGCGGACGGTGCTAGTCGTCACACTAGACACATTGCTTCAGCTGCTTGGGTTCTCTACAATCCTGAGTCGGAACTTCTTGGTTTCGGTGGAATATTCCTAGGTAATGTTAGCCCCTTATAAATTCCTTGACAAGCAAGCAAGGGGCTAATTTGTTTTATGAGCCTTCAAGGAATTCATTTCTCTTGAAAACACATCATCCTTGAAGGTTTTCCATGTTCCCTTCCCTTTGATTGTTTCCCTCTATTGTTCTTGAGTCAATAAGACTCATTGATGATAAAAAATTGTGCTCCAAAAAGGCCTTTATTTGCCCCTTGTATCCCTGCAAAATGCCCATTTTACCCTTTTTCCCTTTGTCAAAGTTCCCCTTTTTTTTCCCTCTAAATCCCCCCAAAATCCCCCACTAAATCCTACAAGCTCCCCTTGTTTGGCCCGATTTCCCCTTTTTACCCCTACCATTACCCTTTCCCAAACTCAAAATGCATTAAAAAGGGGCAAAAACCCACTTTCCACTTTATATTAAGGCCTATCCCCTTTTGGCTTAGCCCCTTAACCTCTTCCCCACGTAGACCCAAGCGCTAAGACCAAGTGCCGATCCTTAAAGCGCTTATCGCATCAGAGAATCGGAGCAAACACGCATTTCCTTTGTAAAGTTAAAACCTCCGATGCGATGGAGTATCCGTCATTCAGCCCTTGAAATGATATCTGCCATTGATCTTGATAGATCCAATGGCCCGCAGCCCGTTTTATCGTGCCCCTAACACTCCTTTTGTGAGCCCTCCGATGGCCCTCTCCACTGTCGATCCACTTCTATATCTGATGGCCATCGCAATCTCGCTTTATCACTAATCAAAAATTTTTAATGGTGCCACCCTTTGCTCCCTCCGATTGCAATCCCCTGACTACATCTCTGTCGTTGATCTGTCATTTGATCCAACGGCCCAAATCCTGTCGCATCGCGTCCCGTCGCCCCATTCTTTCCCCGCCGATCCAGTCTCTGCCGTCAATCTAGACCCAGATTCGACGGCTGGCGCTCAATCGCTCCCATCGCAATTGCAAGTTCTAAATGTGCCATCCGACTGCATTCGCCGATTGTGATCCGCCGATCCCATCCTATTTGTTGATTCTCCTGTTGATCCGACGGCCCACGCTCTCCCGTTTCAATCACAATTGCTTTTTCAATTGCTACCTCCTTCCGCCCTTTGCGATTGCGATCGCCCAATCTAATCTCAACCGTCCATCCATTCGAATCCAATGGCCTAGATCTCATCGCTCCCCGCCTGTCTTCCTCCTCCGATTTAATCTCCACTGTTGATCCCCTGTGCGATCCAATGGTCGGTGCTTAATCGCCCCATCCTTCCAATCGCAATCACAAATTATAAAGTGTGTCCCCCTTCGCCTCCCCCGATTGCAATCTCCCGATGCAATCGTGGCCGTCGATCTCCTCCTGAGATCCGATGGTTCTAATTGAATTTCCCTCCGCCCATACCGGGTCCCACCACATACGATCATTTTTATTACATTTTCATTCATTTTAATGCATTTCACCCAATTTCATAAACCATCCCACTGTTTAATCTCCCCCGTCGATCTTCGTCCCCAGACCATGATCAAACGGTCCACGCTCATTTCTCTACCATAATCCTATAGGTCACGGTTTACACCATTTATGCATTTTTCACCATTGATTCCATATTTTTACCACCGCCGTGCTTCCACCCTCTTGACCCTCCCCTACATCCACCACCTCCATGCATGTTTTTCTTAACAAGTTTTCGTGTTTTGCAGGGTTATTAGGTGGTGAAAGCCGCCATGATTACACGGTCTTTATTACAGCGGAAAAAATGTAGAAAGGAACATGTTTCAGAGGCCAAAAACATGAAGAAATATTGGGAAGGAGCCACATCAAGACTTGCATTAAAGAACAGGGTTTGAACTCTGTAAAACCTCCCAAGAGCCATTAAAGCACAGATTTCACCGACAGAGACAGAAATGGAGCAGCAGAGAGTTTAAGGAAAGAAAATGAAAGTCTTTGAGGCTCAACTCAGTGGTTTAGAGGCAAGGTACCATACTAAAGACATCATGGATCACACGGAAGGCTCAGCACACAAAAAACAATACTATCAGGCTTTTACATCGACAGATTGTTCTTTTCCTAAAGGACCGAGCGCCCATATTGTTTCCTTTATTTACCATGTTCCTGAAGAAAATTCAGCCCTGACCACAATCCTAAGCTACCAGAGCGTTTGTTATGCAGCATGGTGCACTTCACTATCATTTATTTTCCTTTTTTTTTATTCACCAGGTTACTACAAAGTACTGCAGCTAGAGTGCATCAGAGTCATACTGAAGTAAATGGAAGCCTGAAGAAGATCGCTCTTGCATCCGAAAGCATGCCAGAGATAGATGCACAGGATTTGAAACAGAAGAGGCTTCGGCCCTCTTTCTTTTCTGAGTATTAATGCTTCATTTAGTGTTTCACCTACCTCCTCTGCCCTCTTCAGCTATAAAATTATGAAAGAAACTCACTATAAAGGTTGTTGATCGATTATCAGAGAATTTCAAGTTGTTTCCTTTGAGACATGTCCTCTGTGTAAAGTTTGTAAGATAGGCTGAGGAAGATGTATTCAGATTTAACCTTCAAGTTGTTGGCAATGTTGTACTTGACTGGTGTTGCTCTTAATATGACAAGCACATTTCTTTGGATCCTGATTTAAAGCAGCTGGTGATGTTTTTCTATCTCTGTATTTTAATTCATTTCATTGCATTTCTACTGGCTTGCATCAGAAATTTGGCATAGGATTTACCCTTGTTAGGTACCCTATGTTTCTGCTCTCCTTGCATTTAATGTTCTTCTTCTATATGTGTATCTGAGGATTGATTTCAATTAATTTAACCAGTGTAGTGGATGTTATTTCCTGCTAGCTGATGTGTGAATTATTGAGGTCAGTGTTTTAGATGTTCTTTTCGAGGTTTAATTGGATGAATTGGGAACACTGGGAGGTGTAGAAATCTATTTTTATCTCACTAGGATCCTTTTCAATTGATCAAACCTTTCTAACATCCCTCAAGTTGGAGGCCGAAGCATTGAGAGTTCAAAGTCTCTTTCTGATCTCAGGTTTTCAACTTTGTGTTATAAATCTTTAATGTTACTTGTCTGAAGAGTTAGCCTTTGGATTTTAGGATCACAGGTGTCCAATGGCATGTCTTTTCCCTAGATCCGATCTCTGAAGGTCACCTTGGAGGTTTCCTTGCTTTCACCCTTCTCTCTTACCATTTCATATCACATAATCATCTTTAAGATCCAATGCTTTAGATGACTAGCTCAATTGAAAGCCTGCATGTTGAACATCAAGTAAACCCTTTCCTGAATCCATTGCCCAATGGTCTTGAATGTTCCCTGGTATATTTCTCCTTTGCCTAAAATCCTCTTTTCTCATCCTTGTCTTATATTGAACCCTTCTTTCCTGATTCTCAGCAACCAAACATACAATTCAACAAACAAACTTCGAGCCTTATAACTAGCCTAACACCTTAACTTTGAGCTTTCAAAGACATATACTTTGACAATCATAGAGAGATCCCTCTCTAGACCCAGGAGGGCTAGATCCTAGGGTCTGAAAGTGGTTTGATGTTGTCTCATATTTTGGTATTTCCAACCTTGCCAAAACATGGGAACCCCAACATAATGGCGACTCCACTGGGGAACTTCTGATTATTTTCCACCATACTACATCACAAGAGCCTCAGAAAACCTAGAAACGCTGGTCAGGTTGGTAGTGAAACACTTCCATTTGCATTCCAACCTCTCTACCATTTGTTGTGTTTCTCCCACACTCTTAGACAAAGTCTGGAAAGGGCTAGGAAGCCTCCATATCTCACACTCTCTCAGAGGTGACATATCTGGTAAAAGCCCTCTCGGTCAATCTTTGGTTAGATTTTGTTGTGTTTCGAATATATCCTTGAAAAGGGACATCTCATAAGCACTATGGTGGACAGTGTACCCTTCAGAAGCATCCCAAGCCTTCCACCTGGCGACTCCACAGCTCTTTAAAGATCGAGGACTCCACTGGTGATCAGTAAGCCTGCTGATTATCTTGGTTTCACATAAGACTCCACTGGAAGACCAGCCTCTAAAACAACATCAACCACAATAAAGATAACAAGTAGGGTTGAGTTGCCTTGTTGGAGAACAACATTCTGGCTTTCAGAACCATTAACACAAGAGCTTATCCTAACCCAAACCCACCTAAAATAGTTGACAACCCTGAGAGCATCCTCAAGAGATCTCCTACACCTAAAATACCAACTATTTCCAGCCACATCCATAGAGCTAACTCTTCTCCAGAAGACTTTACAGCTCTATCAAACCCATTTTTTGACCTAGACCTACCAAACAGACTACCAAGAACTAGGTCATTCATTGTTCCAGACCAGCCAGAACTTGAGCTTCCCGGTTCACCATCTCACAGTGGTAAACACATTAGGGACAGAGAGACCCCTCCATCTACACCCCCTAACATTCACTTCCTTCAAAACTTGGGGCTCTGCCACCCTAAATCTACTCAACAGTCTTCTGCTGGTCATAATATCCCTACCATCCATATACCATCTGCTCAGGTTAACCCTCTACCTCCTCAGAACATCATCATGGCAGCCTGGTATGCACCTCTAGTTTTACCTCAGCCTCTGGTACCTTTACCCAATGATTATCAATCAAAGATCCCACATTTCACTGCCAAAGAGTCTACCACGACCCATCACCATGTAGATAGGATGGAGGACTCTTTTGACTACATGGAAATAGATGATGATACGGTAAAAATGAGAATCTTTTCCCAGAGCTTAGGAGGTGAGGTGAAGAAATGGTTCCAAGGCCTACCTCCTAATAGTATCCAAGACCTCCCTACTTTATATCAGACCTTCATAAAAAAATGGGAAGTCAAGGCCAATCCTTTCCAAATCCTAGCAGAATACATGAACCTTAAAAGAAATGTAGGAGAGAGTGTCCATGATTACTCAACGAGATTTAACAGCATTTACAATGCTCTTACTCCACATATGAAACCTCCCTAGGGAATGGCTCTAGCGAAATATCCTGAAGGCTTTGACGTTGACATGTGTAGAAATTTGCTGAATAATGATTAATTATCCACCGAGACTATGCTGATCACATACAATTCGAATTCATATGCAACACATAATCTCTTCCACTCAGATCATCAAACATGCGGAAATAATACAAGCGATAACACATCAAATCATCATACACATTAACACAATATGTATGGGGAAAGATTATAGCTGAAAACCCCGCATCTATTGTGTATATTATAATGGAGAAAACATGTAACAAACTCAGTACAATACTCCTCACAAGTACTCAGTACTTTCTCATAAAGTTACACACAAACTAGCTTGGCTTTGAACAGGTTACTGGTTCAAAACTCACCACTAATTGCCTTGCCTCTATTGCGCAATCATGGCCTGTCTATATAGAGATCCAAGGTTCGAATCCCCTTGGCTTGACAACGCAATCATCATGGGAAATTCCTCCAAGTGTAGTGCAAATCTCATGCACAACTGATGTCGCCACTGATAGCTAACTCCACCCTTTCATCTACCTCTTTCACTGGTCTCCACTGAACTGATCATGCACTGTAGTGAACTGATGTGTTCTTGAGTTGAATAATGAGTTACTACCCAAGTCCTTCATCTCAAACTATCGTGCAAGATCCTCATTTCATGAAAGTATCAACTGCTCATCGCCAGTCAAAATCAGATCATCTACATACAGTACGATGATCAACAGCTTCCCCTCCACCACAATCTGGTACAGGTTTGGATCCGCCTCACTCTTGGAGAATCCAAGCCAGGTGAAGTAGCTGTCTATCCGAGTGTACCAAGCACGAGGTTCTTTCTTCAGCCCATACAGTGCTCTCTTGAGTCGGCACACATGCAACTCACTGCTGAAGATCTCGAAACCTTCAGGCTGCTCTATGTACACCTCCTCCTCAATAACTCCATTGAGGAACGTAGTCTTCACATCCATCTGATGAATGTGCCACCCCATCTGCGCTGAGAGAGCAAGGATCGTCCGTATGGAAGAGTACCTTGCGACAGGTGCAAAAGTCTCCTCATAGTCAATCCCCTCGATCTGTGAGAACCCACGGGCGACAAATCTCGCCTTGTACTTCTCCACACTCCCGTCAGCCGCCTGCTTCACTTTGTAGATCCATCGCGAACCTACAACTGATTTCCCAACTGGTCTTGGGACAATCTCCCATGCACTGTTCCTGATGATCGAATCATATTCTTCGATCATGGCATCAACCCATGCGGGTTCCTCCACGGCTTCCTCAAAAGAGGATGGCTCTGTCACAACACATTTACTCATAAGAGCCATGTATCCAGTGTAACGATCCGGTGACTGTCTCTGTCTGCGCTGTGTTGTAGGTGGTCCTACAACCTTCTCTGCATCCCGAGCCAGTCGCTCAGCTTCTGTAGTGCGCATGCGCCCTCTGATGGTTGGCGCTGCCTGGGTGGTTTCTTCCACCTCCTGAACCTCCTCTTGTGGCTGATCCACATCAGGAAGCTCCTCCTTAGGAACTAACAGCTCCTCATCTGCATGCAAGTGTAGCTCCCTCTCAAGCGAACACTGCATGGCTTTCTCCTCCTGGAATTTTATATCCCGTCGCACAACGGTCTTGCGACTGTCTGGCACATACACCCGATAGTTGTGAGGTGTATCAGTGTACCCCACAAATATTCCAACTTCAGCAGTTGGATCCAGCTTCCTTCTCGCATCCTTCGTCACATGCATGTAGACAGGAGAACCAAAAATCCACAAATGGGAAATATCAGGCCTCTTGCCAGAATAAGCCTCCTTCGGTGTACTCATGCCAAGAACCTTGTGAGGACAACGGTTCTGCACATACACTGTTGTATTGCATGCCTCGGCCCACAAGTGAAGGGGTAGGCCCTGATCATGCAACATCGCCCGTGCAGCACCCACGATCGTTCTGTTCTTCCGCTCAGCCACCCCGTTCTGCTGTGGGTTATGGGGTGCGATGAGCTCTCTCCGAATCCCTTCTGCGCTGCAAAACTCCTTGAATTCAATTGAGATGAATTCACCACCGTTATCACTCCTTAGAGCAATCACCTTCTTCCCCGACTCCTTCTCGACCAGTGCTTTAAACTCACAGAACTTCGCGAATGTATCGCTCTTCTTCTGCATGAAGAAGATCCAGCACTTTCGAGAGAAATCATCAACAAAGATCACATAATAACTATGCTTTGCTGTCGAAGCAATTGAGAAAGGACCACACACGTCTGTGTGAACTCTCTCAAGGATCTTCGTGGCGTGACTATCCTTCTCGTGAAAGGTGGCTTTCACATACTTCCCTAAAGTACACCCCTTGCACTGATCTGACTGCGCAAGGGTGCCCTTAGGAAGTCCAGTAGATATCTCCTGCAGAATCTTCAAAGCTCCATGGTGAAGGTGGCCCAATCTCCTGTGCCACAGTTCGCCCTCATCATCCCGACTCACCACTTCTCCCGCCTTGCATGCCATAGCTGCGCAGCCATCTACCTACAACTGATAAAGGTTCTTGGTTCGAACCCCTATCTTCCGGGTCTCTCCAGTAGTCTTACTGCGCAGGAAGGCTTTTCCTTCGCTGAAGACCACATCATACCCCTTATCCTCCAACATCGCCACAGAGATCAATTTCTTCTTCAATCCAGGTACATGCATGACATCCTTCAATACAAAGGGTTTACCAGACTCCCTCTAAAAGGATATGGTACCGATACCAGTCGCACTGTATCTACCATCATCGCCCATCTCGATGTGCACACCCAAATATTTGCCCTCCAGATCTGAGAACAAATCTTGATCTCCCGTCATATGAAATGACGCACCGCTATCCAAGAACCATACCGATCCCATCACACTTGAAACCAAGCATGCGATTAGTGAAAATTCAAGCTCGAACTGTGAAGCTAAAGCTTCTCCATCTGCAGATATTCCCGCTTGCTTGTTCTTCTTCTTCTTTGGACAATTGGTAGCATAATGTCCATGATCATGGCAGTGAAAACACTTCACTTTCGCCATATCTTGCTTCTTGCCCTTTGCACCAGAATGAGAAGTTTTCTTACCCTTCCCCTTCTTTACTTTGGCCACCAAAGCGCAATTTTCTTCATCAGCTCCCTTTGATGAAGATCCATCTCGAGTAGTCCTCCTTATCTCCTCCTGCATGAGATCCGCCCAAAGGCGCTCCCATCCCGGCAGCTTCTCCCGACCATTGACACTATCTTGATATGAGTGCCAAGCCTTCGGAAGACCAAGGAGAGCCAGGTCAACCATGTCCTCGTCTTCGACAGTCACCCCCACACTTCCCAGCTCATCTCTGCACTGAGTGAACTTCATGAGGTATTTGGCGATACTGTCGCCCTTCTCCATCTTGATGTTCTTGAGCTTATCTTTGAGCGCCAGCTTCCTTTGGTCGCTCTTACTCTAGAATAGATCCATCAAAGCTTTCCACATTAAATATGGAGTAGCCTTTCCATGCAGGCTGGATACAATATGATCCTTGACGCCCTCCAACAGGATCCTTCGACACTTCGCCATCTTCTTTTGCCATGCATCGACTTCAGCTGCATCAGTGGGATTTTGGACATCCGTATCTATGAACTCCTTCAGACCATTATCTTCTAATACTGCTTCCATGCGATCCTTCCATGCAACATAATTCGAACTGCCTTCAAGAGCATATTCGAGTCGCAAATCGTTGAAAGACATTTTCAACACCGGCACCAAGAAAACAAAACTGTTGCAAAATTCGAATTCCACCTCAAAGCTCAACCGCTCTAGATCTGTGAGAACAAATTATTTCTAGCACAGAGATTGAATGCAAGGGACGTTTACCAGACCTTTCACTTTCCGAAGAAAGATGAATCCGGAGGCTACCTGGCCCGCATGCAGACTCTGTCTACCGAAATAAGCTTGTAATCACTGTGATGATCAATCTCTGCTTCAATAGCTTCGATACCATGTAGAAATTTTTTGAATAATGATTAATTATCCACCGAGACTATCCTGATCACATAGAATTCGAATTCATATGCAACACATAATCTCTTCCACTCAAATCATCAAACATGCGGAAATAAAACAAGCGATAACACATCAAATCATCATACACATTAACACAGTATGTATGGGGAAAGCTTATAGCTGAAAACCCCGCAGCTATTGTGTATATTATAATGGAGAAATCATGTAACAAACTCGGTACAATACTCCTCACAAGTACTCAGTACTTTCTCATAAAGTTACACACAAACTAGCTTGGTTTTGAACAGGTTACTGGTTCAAAACTCACCACTAATTGCCTTGCCTCTATTGCGCAATCATGGCCTGTCTAAATAGAGATCCAAGGTTTGAATCTCCTTGGCTTGACAATGCAATCATCATGGGCAATTCCTCCAAGTGTGGTGCAAATCTCATGCACAACTGATGTCGCCACTGATAGCTAACTCCACCCTTTCATTTACCTCTTTCACTGGTCTCCACTGAACTGATCATGCACTGTAGTGAACTGATGTGTTCTTGAGTTGAATAATGAGTTACTAATTAATGAATTAAATAATATTTAATTCACTCCACTCATAACTATTTGATTAGCTAGTTAAACTAATCTCAACCAGTTCAACTAAATTAAACCGAACACAACTCCACTAGCTGTCTCATTAACTCCACCAAACTTCTGCCACTGAAGTCCTAACTGAAGTAAACCATGCATGTGCTCACCAAACCCTTGGGAATAGCGTAATTCCTCTGTCAGATGCATGATCCACTTCCAAGGCTCGAACTGAAGTGCTCCAAGAGAGTAAACTGTTGTTTAGAGTCCAAATATTATTAAGGGTAAATAATATTTGACTTCCCTATTTTAAGGAGAGGCGGTCTAAAAATAGACTTCGACCTATAGGTCCAAAAAATAGAGTCCCATCTATTTTTACCAACATGACACATACTCCAAGAATCTCATACTGCAATCCCCGGACCATGCTCCATATGTCTAAAAATAGACATAGTCTAAAAATAGATTTTGCGCGAGAATTTGCCTGCGGGCCCACTTAGTGAAGGCGACTTCATTTCACTAAGCTCCATCATCTTGCTGCATTTTCAACACTCCCTCTCAGCAAGATATGGATTATCTGCAACCCCTATCCTGCCTCTGTGGAATTCGAACTTGCTCCTGGTGAGCGCCTTCGTCGGGATGTTGGCATCCTGATCCTCCGTGGGAACATATGAAAGCATCATGATTCTCCGCTGAACACAATCTCTGATATGATGGTACCTGATGTCGATGTGTTGGGACCTATCATGAAATACTGGATTAGCCGAGAGTTTAATGCAACTCTGGTTATCACAGTAGATCACTGTAGGCTCCAAATGCAACTTGAACAATCCTGCGAGGATCTTCCTCATCCAAATAGCCTCGCATGCAGCCAAGCTAGCTGCCATGTACTCGGCCTCTGCTGAACTGAGTGCCACGGATATCTGCTTCCTGCTGTACCAGGAAACTGCTGTCGACCCAATGCTGAAAACTCCTCCGGATGTGCTCTTCCGGTCCGTTGGACTCCCTGCCCAATCTGCATCAGTGAAGCCAGAAAGCTTCGCTCCATCCTCCTGTCTGTACCATAGACCATATCCCGATGTGCCTCTGATATAGCGCAATACATGCTTGCATGCCTTCCAAAAGAGCTTGGTAGGCTTAACCATAGCTTGCGAAAGCTGGTTAACTGCATAGCATATATCGGGTCGTGTATTGACGAGATACATAAGCGACCCCACCAACTGTCGATAGACAGTGGCATCCACTACCTCCGCTGAAGTAGCATCCTCCTTCCTCCAACCACCAGGAAGAGGAGTGTCAACAGGCTTGCAGCCTTGCATGTTGAACCTCTCGAGAATCTCCCGAGCATACTTGCCCTGAGAAACAAATAGTCCTCCGCTGCGCTGCCAAATCTCCAATCCCAGGAAATAATGAAGGATGCCCAAGTCCTTCATCTCAAACTCTCGTGCAAGATCCTCCTTGCATGAAAGTATAAACTGCTCATCGCCAGTCAAAATCAGATCATCTACATACAGTACGATGATCAACAGCTTCCCCTCCACCACAATCTGGTACAGGTTTGGATCCGCCTCACTCTTAGAGAATCCAAGCCCGGTGAAGTAGCTGTCTATCCGAGTGTACCAAGCACGAGGTGCTTGCTTCAGCCCGTACAGTGCTCTCTTGAGTCGGCACACATGCGACTCACTGCTGAAGATCTCAAAACCTTCAGGCTGCTCTGTGTACACCTCCTCCTCAATAACTCCATTGAGGAACACAGTCTTCACATCCATCTGATGAATGTGCCACCCCATCTGCGCTGAGAGAGCAAGGATCGTCCGTATGGAAGAGTACCTTGCGACGGGTGCAAAGGTCTCCTCATAGTCAATCCCCTCGATCTATGAGAAGCCACATGCGACAAATCTCGCCTTGTACTTCTCCACACTCCCGTCAGACGCCTGCTTCACCTTGTAGATCCATCGCGAACCCACCACTGATTTCCCAACCGGTCTTGGGACAATCTCCCATGCACTGTTCCTGACGATCGAATCATATTCTTCGATCATGGCATCAACCCATGCGGGTTCCTCCACATCTTCCTCAAAAGAGGATGGCTCCGTCACAACACATTGACTCACAAGAGCCATGTATCTAGTGTACCGATCCGGTGACTGTCTCTGTCTGCGCTGTGCTGTAGGTGGTCCTACAACCTTCTCTGCATCTCGAGCCAGTCACTCAGCTTCTGTAGTGCGCATGCGCCCTCTGATGGTTGGCGTTGCATGGGTGGTTTCTTCCACCTCCTAAACCTCCTCTTGTGGCTGATCCACATCCGGAAGCTCCTCCTTAGGAACTAACAGCTCCTCATCTGCATGCAAGTGTAGCTCCCTCTCAAGCGAACACTGCATGGCTTTCTCCTCCTGAAATTTTATATCCCGTCGCACAACAATCTTGCGACTATCTGAAAAATACACCCGGTAGTTGTGAGGTGTATCAGTGTACCCCATAAATATTCCAACCTCTGTGGTCGGATCCAGCTTCCTTCTTGCATCCTTCGTCACATGCATGTAGACAGGAGAACCAAAAATCCGCAAATGGTAAATATCAGGCCTCTTGCCAGAATAAGCCTCCTCCGATGTACTCATGCCAAGAACCTTGTGAGGACAACTGATCCAGGTGGATATTGGTGGCCACCCGCCTATTCCACTTGGGCCCCCACCATTGTCTCTTTCATTTTTTCAGTTTTGGCATAACTTACTATTTTTAGCAGTTTTTCGGGTCCTGAACTTCCGGAGCCGTTTTGAGGCCCAAAACGACGTTTTTTGGTATGAAAATTTGTTGCAATTTTGATCATCAAAATCATCACAAAAGTTGTAGTCCTCGGATAGAGCTTTCTAATGATGTATCATGTGCGTTAAACAGAGATAGTATGCCAAAGTTACGTCCCTGGGAAGTTGAAACACCAATTTACCCAAACGGGGCCCATAGTTTTGGCGCTTCATCTCCTAGGGTTAGGTTTTGGGATGTTGAGGGCTCTCCATTGTTTCTCAATAATAAATAGGCCCTCGAGCCTCATTGTAACTCAGTTCAGAGGTCTGTAGCCACCACATCTCTTCTCAGAGATTCGCTACCAACACCCTAGCTATTTTATTTCCATTATGTCTGTAAGCATCTTTCTGTTATTTTGATATTAATGAAATGAAGTGTTATTTCCGCTGCATCTCTGTATTTATGGTTATGTGTTTATTCTGTTGCGTTCCTGCATAAATCCGGATCAACAACGGTTCTGCACATACACTGTTGTATTGCATGCCTCAGCCCATAAGTGAAGGGGTAGGCCCTGATCATGCAACATCGCCCGTGCAGCACCCACGATCGTTCTGTTCTTCCGCTCAGCCACCCCGTTCTACTGTGGGTTATGGGGTGCGATGAGCTCTCTTCGAATCCCTTCTGCGCTGCAGAACTCCTTGAATTCAGCCGAGATGAATTCACCACCGTTATCACTCCTTAGAGCAATCACCTTCTTCCCCGACTCCTTCTCGACCAGTGCTTTAAACTCACAGAACTTCGCGAATGTATCGCTCTTCTTCTGCATGAAGAAGATCCGGCACTTTCGAGAGAAATCATCAACAAAGATCACATAATACTTGTGCTTTGCTGTCGAAGCAACTGAGAAAGGACCACACACGTCTGTGTGAACTCTCTCAAGGATCTTCGTGGCGTGACTATCCTTCTCGTGAAAGGTGGCTTTCACATACTTCCCTAAAGTACACCCCTTGCACTGATCTGACTGCGCAAGGGTGCCCTTAGGAAGTCCAGTAGAAATCTGCTGCAGAATCTTCAAAGCTCCATGGTGAAGATGGCCCAATCTCCTGTGCCAGAGTTCGCCCTCATCATCCCGGCTCACCACATCTCCAGCCTTGCATGCCATAGCTGCGCAGTCATCTACCTGCAACTGATAAAGGTTCTGAGTTCGAACCCCTATCTTACGGGTCTCTCCAGTAGTCTTACTGCGCAGGAAAGCTTTTCCTTCGCTGAAGACCACATCATAACCCTTATCCTCCAACATCGCTACTGAAATCAGGTTCTTCTTCAATCCCGGTACATGCATGACATCCTTTAAGACAAAGGGTTTACCAGACTCCCTCTGAAAGGATACGGTACCGATACCAGTCGCACTGTATCTACCGTCATCGCCCATCTCGATGTGCATACCCAAATCCTTGTCTTCCAGATCTGAGAACAACTCCCGATCTCCCGTCATATGAAATGACGCACCGCTATCCAAGAACCACACCGATCCCATCACACTTGAAACCAAGCATGCAATCAGTGAAAAGTCAAGCTCGAACTGTGAAGCCAAAGCTTCTCCATCTGCAGATCTTCCCGCTTGCTTGTTCTTCTTCTTCTTTGGACAATTGGTAGCATAATGTCCTTGATCATGGCAGTGAAAACACTTCACTTTCGCCATATCCTGCTTCTTTCCCTTTGCACCAGAATGAGAAGTTTTCTTACCCTTCCCCTTCTTTGCTTTGGCCACCAAAGTGCAATTTTCTTCATCAGCTCCCTTTGATGAAGATCCATCTCGAGTAGTCCTCCTTATCTCCTCCTGCATGAGATCCGCCCAAAGGCGCTCCCATCCCGGCAGCTTCTCCCAACCATTGACACTATCTTGATATGAGTGCCAAGCTTTCAGAAGACCAAGGAGAGCCAAGTTGACCATGTCCTCGTCTTCGACAGTCACCCCCACACTTCCCAGCTCATCTCTGCACTGAGTGAACTTCGTGAGGTATTTGGCGATACTGTCGCCTTTCTCCATCTTGATTTTCCTGAGCTTATATTTGAGTGCCAGCTTCCTTTGGTCACTCTTACTCTGGAATAGATCTTTCAAAGCTTTCCACATTAGAAATGGAGAAGCCTTTCCATGCAGGCTGGATACAATATGATCCTTGACGCCCTCTAACAGGATCCTTCGACATTTCGCCATCTTCTTTTGCCATACTTCGACTTCAGCAGGATCAGTGGGCTTTTGGACATCTGTATCTACGAACTCCTTCAGACCATTATCTTCTAATACTGCCTTCATGCGATCCTTCCATGCAACATAATTAAAACTTCCTTCAAGAGCATATTCGAGTCACAAACCGTTGAAAGACATTTTCAACATCGGCACCAAGAAACAAAACTGCTGCAAAATTTGAATTCCACCTCAAAGCTCAACCGCTCTAGATCTGTGAGAAAAAATTATTTCTAGCACAGAGATTGACTACAAGGGGCGTTTACCAGACCTTTCACTTTCCAAAGAAAGATGAATCCGGAGGCTACCTGGCCCGCATGCAGACTCTGTCTACCGAAATAAGTTTGTAATCACTGTGATGATCAATCTCTGCTTCAATAGCTTCGATACCATGTAGAAATTTGCTGAATAATGATTAATTATCCACCGAGACTATCCTGATCACATACAATTCGAATTCATATGCAACACATAATCTCTTCCACTCAGATCATCAAACATGCGGAAATAAAATCAAGCGATAACACATCAAATCATCATACACATTAACAGTATGTATGGGGAAAGCTTATAGCTGAAAACCCCGCAGCTATTGTGTATATTATAATGGAGAAATCATGTAACAAACTCAGTACAATACTCCTCACAAGTACTCAGTACTTTCTCATAAAGTTACACACAAACTAGCTTGGTTTTGAACAAGTTACTGGTTCAAAACTCACCACTAATTGCCTTGCCTCTATTGCGCAATCCAGGCCTGTCTATATAGAGATCCAAGGTTCGAATCTCCTTGGCTTCACTGCACAATCATCATGGGAAATTCCTCCAAGTGTGGTGCAAATCTCATGCACAACTGATGTCGCCACTGATAGCTAACTCCACCCTTTCATCTACCTCTTTCACTGGTCTCCACTGAACTGATCATGCATTGTAGTGAACTGATGTGTTCTTGAGTTGAATAATGAGTTACTAATTAATGAATTAAATAATATTTAATTCACTCCACTCATAACTATTTTATTAGCTAGTTAAACTAATCTCAACCAGTTCAACTAAATTAAACCGAACACAACTCCACTAGCTGTCTCATTAACTCCACCAAACTTCTACCACTGAAGTCCTAACTGAAGTCAACCATGCATGTGCTCACCAAACCCAAGGAATAGCGTAATTCCTCTGTCAGATGCATGAGCCACTTCCAAGGCTCGAACTGAAGTGCTCCAAGAGAGTAAACTGAAGTTTATAGTCCAAATATTATTAAGGGTAAATAATATTTGACTTCCCTATTTTAAGGAGAGGTAGTCTAAAAATAGACTTCGACCTATAGGTCCAAAAAATAGAGTCCCATCTATTTTTACCAACATGACCAATGCTCCAAGAATAACATACTGCAATCCCCGGACCATGCTCCATATGTCTAAAAATAGACATAGTCTAAAAATAGATTTTGCGCCAGAATTTGCCTACGGGCCCACTTAGTGAAGGCGACTTCATTTCACTAAGCTCCATCATCTTGCTGCATTTTCAACAACATGGTATACTAGCTTAGGGAGAGATATTACAACACGTTGGAAGACATGCAAAAAGGAGCAGTGAGTGTAGAGGTTAATCTAATTGAGAAAAGAGCAAGATTGAGAGTTGAGAAGAGGGTAACATATAGATATGACACTGTAGCTTCCAAATCTGATCCCAATTATGACCGTTTATCCAAAAAAATGGAAAAGGTACAAAAAATGATGGAAAAAATGGTTGTCACTGTTAGTAACCAAAACCAAAACCAAAACTAGAACCAGAACTTTAGAAGAAACAATGCCACTCCCAACAGACAAAGAGAATTAGATCAGCAGGTTGTTCCTCCATTCCAAGAGAAATTTATTGACGAGGATGAGTGAATCATAGAAGAGTCTGAGGGAACTACAATAAACATGTTTGAAATAGAAAACTCAATCCACAACTGTTCCACAGAAGAATATCAGCCCTCACCCTCATATTGGGATGAGGAATGGTTAGAATCTAAGGATTACAGGTTAGGATTTGAAAATGCTATCATGCAGGTCAGAGAACAGTATGAAATTAGGAGAAAAAAGAGCCTAGACAATTCCAAACCCAAAACTTCTGAGATTACCATCAAGAAAAGATCTGAGAAATCTTCTAAAGAAACTGTTGAATGTAACAAATCGACAACTGAGATTTCTGGGAAGAACAAAGAAAAAGACAACCAAAACACTGATAAACAAGGTCAACCAACTAGCAACACTAGCACTGCAGTTAGTGCTCCTGATAAAACTATCATCAACACTATACATGATGAGAATCAACACACTGATTCAGCCACCAAGGCAGTGGTTAACAAAACAGAGTCAAACATTCCAAAGAGTCAATCCACTTTCAATCTAGAAAGTGAGATTGCAAAAATTAAAATCTCTGTCCCACTCTCTGAGTTGGCCACTCAGGATGTATATAAAGGCCAAATTTTGAAAGCTTTGAATCTAGGCGAGAACAGTGACACTATAAATCTGAGTGATGATCAACTAGCCCTTTTGTTTGGTCCAAAGATTGAAGGGAAGTTTCAGGAAGGGGTAATTCCCCCTTTTTATATCAGTCTCAATATACATGACAAGACCCTTCACAACGTAATGCATGACTCTGGAGCATCCCACAACTTGATGCCTAAGGTAGTAATGGAAAGGTTAGGCCTAGAGATAACCCGACCTTACAAAGACTTATATTCATTTGATTCTAGCAGGGTAAAGTGTCTTGGCCCAATCAAAGATTTATGTGTGAGCCTTACCTAGATTCCATCCAAGTGCATGGTCATGGATGTTGTTGTGGAAGATGTGCCACCCAAGTATGGCATGCTATTATCAAGGTCCTGGGGAGCCAAGCTGCAGGGTACAATGCAGATGGATGGGGCATACACCACAATCCCTGTTTTTAGCCAACCTAGAAGGCTATATAGGGAGGCAGAAATGAAGTTCCTGGTTAGTAGCCCTGAAAATCCTGAAAATTCTCCTCTATACTCTGTACACATAGACCTGGAATCCTTTATCTTCTGCAACGATGAATCTTTAGGAGAGCCAAAACCAGAAGACATAGATGCAAATAGAGGGTTTAAGACTACATATTTTAACATAATGGCCACTCTAGACATAGAGGAAAATGAAGGAGAAACCCTTAGACAGTGCACTAAAATAGAGATTCAGACCAAACAAGGAATTTGTTAGCCCCCCTGTAAATTTTTTATAGGCAAAGTAGGGGGCTAAATTTTTTTTGAGCCTTCAAGGAATGCATATCCCGTGAAGACACATCATCCTTGAAGTCTCCTGTGCCTTTGTTTTTGATAATCTTCCCTCTGCTGACTCCCTTTATAAGGTCTCATTGATTACATAATTTTTGCTCCAAAAATGCCTTATTTCGCCCCTTGGAGCTCTACAGATTCCCCCCATTTTATCCTTTTCCATTTTCCAACTTCCTTCTCCATCCTGAATTTATCCCTTTTATGGTCCCCTTAATCTCCCAAAATCCCCTTGAAAACCCACCTTTACCCTTTCCCTAGCCGAATTCTCACCCTTTTTCCCTATTGCTACCCTCCTTTGGCTTTAAAATGCACTGAAATGGATTAAAAACCCACTTTTAACATTATAATAAGGCTAGCACCTTTCGGCCAGCCCCTCGGCTCTTCTTCCACCTTGTGACCTGGGTGCCGAAAACAGGCGCTAACCAAAAAAGGTGCTTATCTCAATTGGTATCGGAGGCAATATCAACCATCGATCGGCGCAGATCCGATGGTCCGTGTTAACTATGCAGCGCCTGTGGTCTACCCCGTTCATCGCCCGATCGCGCCATCACCATCTATTTACCTGCAGATCCGACGGTCCGCAGTACACCCATCCCAGTGGTATCTATCGCACTGCCTTTGGGCGATAGGCGGTATTTTCCCATTGCCCAACGATTCCACTCAGCAAACGACACGTGTCAGGCGCACTGTTTCAAAACTGCTACCTCTTCGCACGATATCATTCATTCACAGATGCGAAGTGATGTCATTGTGAGCCGTCAGATCTATCATCGTCCATCCAACGGTCATTCCTCAACCAAGTTGCGTGGGGTTTAAACTATGGTCACCATACTTCTGGCCCACCGTTCATCGCCTTCCGCTGCATTTTCAACCTTCGATCTCCTTTGAGATCTGACGGTCCAGATTTGTTTTCCCCGTTGTTGACTTTTCTGCCATCTCCCGGTCTTGCCACGTCACCCCCACGTGTATCCACCGTACATCCGCCCATCCCATTGCATATATTTTTTCAAAGGTCGAGTTTGTTAAGGTTTTTCATTTAAATTTCCTCTGCGCTCCGCCAACCTTCACTTAGGCTTCCCCTCATCATTCATGTGCATTTTTCTGCCATTTCACTAGCTACATAATCACTTTCATCATCTGCACTGCATCCACCACCCCCATTGTTTTCTTAACTTGTTCTCATATTTTTCAAGGTTCCAGAAAGGCGTGAAACTGCCATGGTTCAATTGTACTATTGTAATGGCGTGTTACGTAGGGAAGGTTGAATTTGGAAGCTGGTACTACTGGAAAAAGCCTGGAAAGGTAGCTGCGGCATAAATATTATCCCAGGATAGTTCAATCTCCGCAGAAAACCTATCCGGTGCCATTAAAGACAAGATTTTTCAGATCAAGACATTTATGAAGTGGCAGAGAAACACCAGCTAATAATGAATCAGTTCAATGAAGAGATTTGAGCCTTAATACAGGTATTTAAAGGAAAAGCACTAGATTATCGACGTCATGGATCACACAGAAAGTACAACACGCAGAAAACCATACCATCAGGGTTCAAATCAGCAGAAAGTTTTTTCCCGAGCATGGACATAGTACACATTATGGTCTCAGTATTCATGGTGTCCAAGAGAGACTTTCCAGCCTTACAGCAGTCCTACGCTATCAGAAGCATTATTTACACAACATGGCATACTTGAATCATTGATTTATTTTTGTTCAGATCACTAGAAGTATTATAGAGCACTACAGGCAAATTACATCAGAGACATACCTGGAGTTAATGGACACCTGACAATGACCACTCTTTCACCCAAGGATGTCCTAGAAATTAATGCTCAGAATTTATACAGAGCGGACTTCAGCCTCCTTCCTCTTCTGAAGTTTTTAATGCTACATTTAGTTTTTCACCTACCTTCTCCGCTCCTCTGGAGCTATAAATTCATGAAGAAACTCATTGTAAAGGTTGTTGATCAGTTATTAGAGAATTGCAAGTAGTTTCTTCTGAGATACAGTCTTTGTGTAAAGTTGTAAGATAGGCTGAGGAATATGATTTCAGACTGAGTATTAAGATATTGGCAATGTTGTACTTGACTGGTATTTCTATTTAATATGAAAAGCACATTTCTTTGGATCCTGATCTAAAGCAGTGGTGATGTTTTCCTATCTCTGTGTTTTAATTCGTTTCATTTTGTTTCTACTGGCTTGCATCAGAATATTGGCATAGGATTTACCTGTGTTAGGTACCCTATGTTTCTACTCTCCTTGCCATTAATGTTTTTCTTCTGGATGTGTTATCTAAGAATTGATTTCAGTTAATTTAACCAGTGTAGTGGATGTTATTGCCTTCTCTCTGATGTATAAGTTAAATTTATCTGTTCTTAGATGTCTCTTGTTAAGGATTTAGCTGGAAGATTTGGGAACACTAGGGATTAGAATTAGCCTTGTCCACTAGGATCCTTGTGCGACCAGCTGGTCTTTAAATTTGTACCCTGAATCTGCGTTGTCTCCTCCCCTTCTACCATTCCATATCACATAATCATCTTTAAGATCCAACATTTTAGATGACTAGCCCAATTGAAAGCCTTCCTATTGATTAGCAAGCAAATCCTTTCCTGACTCCTTTTCCCAATGGTTTTGACTGCTCCCTAGAATACTTCACCTCTGCCTAAATCCTCTTTGCTCATCCTTGTCTTACATTGAAACCTTCTTTCCTGATGACCAACAACCAAACAAACAAACTCTGAGCCTTATAATTAGCCTAACATCTTAAACATTGAGCTTCAAAAACATATACCTTTGACAATCATAGAGAGATCCCTCTCTAGACCCAGGAGGGCTAGATCTTGAGGTCTGAAAGTGGTTTGATGTTGTCTCATATTTTGGTCTTGCCAATCTGGCCAAAACATGGGAACCCCAACATAATGGTGACTCCGTTGGGGACTATTCTGAGTATTTCTCACCTTCTACATCATAAGATCCTCAGAAGCCTACAATCTCTGGTTAGGTTGGTTAGTTAAACACTCCTATTCACACATCAACCTCTATACCATTTTTTGTGCTCTCCCATACTTTCAGACAGAGTCTGGAAAGGGCCAGGTAGCCTCCAGATTTCACACTCTTTCAGAGGTGACATATCTGGTAAATGCCCTCCCAGTCAATCTCTGGTTAGAGTTTGCTGTGTTCGGTAGAGATCCTTGAAAAAGGACATCTCTTAGGCACCGTGGTGGATAGTGTACCTTCCAAAACATCCTAAACCTTTCCACCTGGCGACTCCATATTTCCTAAATGACCAAAAGACTCCACGGGTGATCAATAGGCCTACTGACTGTCTTGGTTCACATTAGACTCCACTAGGAGACCAGCGTCCATAACAACATCAACCACAGTAGAAGTAACAAGTAGGGTTAAGCGGCTTGGTTAAAAACAACACTCTGGCTTACAGAACCATTGACACAAGAGCTTATCCCAACCCATACCCACCTAAAATAGTTGATAACCCGGAGAGCATCCTCAAGAGATCTCCTGCACCTGAAAGACCAACTATTTCCAGCCACATACATAGAGCTAACTCTGCACCACCTTACAGCTCTATCACACTTTCATCTTGACCTATACATACCCGATAGATTACCAAGAACTAGGTCATTTAGTGTCTTAGACCAGCTAGATCTTGGGCTCCCTGTTTCACCACCTCAAAGTGGTAAGTACTTTGGGAATAGACAGACCCCTCCATCTACACCACCTGATACTCACTTCATCCAAAACTTGGGGCTCAGTCATCCTATATCTGCTCATCAGTCTTCTGTTGGTCCTAGCATTCCTGTCATCTATATACCAGCTGCTCAAGTCAACCCTTTACCTCATCAGAATACCATCATGGCAGCCTGGTATGCACCCCTGGTTTTACCTCAGCCTCTAGTACCCTTACCCAATTATTATAAATCAAATATCTCACACTTCACTGCAAAAGATTCTACCACAACACAATATCATGTAGATAGGATGGAAGATTCCTTTGACTACATGGAAATAGATGATGATACAGTCAAAATGAGAATCTTTGCCCAAAGCCTAGGAGGTGATGTAAAGAAATGGTTTAAAAGCTTACCTCCGGGTAGCATTAATGACCTCCCTGCCTTATATCAGACCTTCATAAATAAATGGGAAGTTAAGGCCAACCCTCGCCAAATCCTAGAAGAATATATGAGCCTTAAGAGAAATGTAGGAGAGAGTGTCCATGATCACACAACGAGATTCAATAGCATTTACAACGCTCTTCCTCCACACATGAAACCTCCCCAAGGTATGGCTCTAGCGAAATACCTCCAAGGCTTTGATGCTGACATGGCCTATCAGCTCAGGGATAAAGAGTACAACACATTAGAAGACATGCAGAAAGGAGCAGTGAACATAGAGGCAAATCTGATTGAGAAAAGAGCAAGACTGAGAGCTGAGAAGAGGCTAACATATAGAGATGACAATGTAGCTTCCACGTTCGATCCAAATCATGACCATCTATATAAAAATTGGACAAGCTATACCAAATGATGGAGAAAATGGTTGTCACTGTCAATAACCAAAACCAAAACTAGAACCAGAACTTTAGGAGAAACAATAACACTCCCAACAGACAAAGAGAATCAGATCAACAAGTTATTCCCCCATTCCAAGAAAAAATTTTAGATGAAGACGAGGGGATCATAGAAGAGTCTGAGGGAAATTCAATAAACATGTTTGAAACAGAAGATTCAATCCATAACTACTACACATAATAACATCAGCCCTCACCCTCATATTAGGACAAGGAAAGATTGGAATCTGATGATTATAGACTTGGATTTTAAGATGCCATCATGCAGGTCAGACATCATGAACTTAGGAGCAAAAAGAGCCAAGAAACTCCTAAACCAAAAGCTTCTGAGGTCACCATCAAGAAAAGACCTGAGAAAACTTCTAAAGTGACTGCTGAAAGTAACAAATCAACAGCTGAGAGTTCTGGAAAGAACAAAGAACAGGACAACCAAAACACTAATGCACAAGGTAAACCAACCAGTATCACTAGCACTGCAATTAGTGCTCCTGATAAAATTGTCACAAACACTATACATAACGAGAATTAGCCCACTGATTTAGCCACCAGGGCAGTGGCTAACAAAACAGAGTTGAACATTCCAAAGAGTCAGTCCACTTTCAATTTGGAGAGTGAGATTACAAAAATTAAAATCTCTATCCCACTCTCTGAGCTAGCCACTCAGGATGTATATAAAGGCCAAATTTTGAAAGCATTAAATTTAGGTGAGAACAGTGACACTGTAAATCTGAGTGATGATCAACCTGCCCTTCTGTTTGGTCGAAATATAGAAGGAAAGTTTCAGGAAGGGGTAGTACCCCCTTTTTATATCAGTCTTAATATCCATGATAAAATCCTCCACAATGCAATGCATGATTCTGGGGCATCACACAACCTGATGTCTAAAGTAGTGATGGAAAGATTAGGCCTCGAGATAACCTGTCCCTATAAAGACCTATATTCATTTGACTCTAGTAGAGTAAAGTGTCTTGGCCTGATCAAAGATTTATGTGTGAGCCTTACCCAGATTCCTACAAAATGTATGGTCATGGATGTATTGGTGGAAGATGTGCCACCCAAATATGGTATGTTATTATCGATATCATGGGGAGCCAAGCTGCAAGGAACAATGCAGATGGATGGGGCTTATGCCACAATCCCAATATTTGGCCAACTTAGAAGACTGTACAGGGAGGCACAAATGAAATTCTTGGTTAGTAGCCCTGAAAAGCCTGAAAACTCTCCTTTATACTCTGTACATACATACCTGGATTCCTTTATCTTCTGTAATGATGAATCTTTGGGGGGACCAGAATCTGAAAACGTAGATACAAGCAAAGGTACACATGATGAAACAGAGCCAATGGACTTTAACATAATGGGTACCCTAGACTCAGAGGAGGAAGACGTAGAAAACTTTGAACAATGCACTGAAACAACAACGCAAAGTGAACCAGAAACATAACACAATCAACCAACTAGTCACCTCTCTGCTTTCCACACCCATAATGAAAAATTAAACAACCCACAACCTAATGCAGACCCTATAATGCAGCATAATGGTGAACCTAGCTATAGGGAAAGAAATGATAACAAAAACGAGAGTGGGTCCCTGTGGGAAATAAGTTTCGATGGGTCCTGCACAAGAAGAACTACCGGAGCTGGAGTGTGGATACATAACCCAGAGATTAATTACGTAGAGAGCCATGCCTGCAACCTGCACTTCAAGTGTACAAACAATATTTCAGAATATGAGGCTCTGATCCTAGGCTTAACCTTATTGAAAAAATTAGGAGCCCATAGGATAACCGTACGTGGAGACTCTGAGCTGATTATTAAACAGGTGAATGGTGAATATACAACGAAACATCCTAGACTGCGAGCCTACAGGAACGTCACTATGGATTTACTGAAAACGTTTGTTGAATACGAATCAGTGTTTGTTCCTATGAGTCAAAATGTCATTGCAAACGGATTAGCTTGCCTAGATAGTTCCTACCCTAAGACTCCCAGTGACCAACAGATCATCATTCAGACCAAATTCAGACCTGCAGTGTCGGACAATGAAAAATATTGGCAAGTTTTTGAAGGAGATAAACAGATTGAAGATTTTCTGATAGGCAGAAATGAGTTTGAACTTTATGATTCAGACTCCAAATCCGACAGCAGTTGCCTAAGTGAAGAGTCCTCAGATGAAGAAGAATCACCCTGTAACATAGAAATAAACTCTTTAAATGAACATATTGGAAATCCAGACGGAAAATGTGAAAACGCAGATAGTGAAGAAGTAGAGGTGCTGCAGAACAAAGATAAGAACATACCTCGAGGTCTGGCCCCTTTAGAAGACCTTTTCAACTTTGATGATGTAGATAAAAAGCCCACTATAGAACATGCAGACTCTAATGTTGAGGAATGCAACATAGGCACTGAAGACAAACCCAAAATGATCAAACTGGCTAACTCTCTGCCTACAAGAATGAAAAAGAAACACATTGACCTATTCAAGGAATTCATTGATGTGTTTTCTTGGAGTTATGAGGACTTAAGGTCCTATGACACAAATATCATACAGCATAAGATACCCTTGAAAGAAAACCAGAAGCCCTTCAGGCAGAAACTTTGTAGGATAAACCCAAAACAATTGCCTGTAGTTGAAAAGGAGATTAAAAAGATGTACGAGGCAGGCATAATAGTTCCTGTGAGGTTCTCTGATTGGTATAAAACCTAGTGGCTGTGAGAAAGAAAACAAGTGAGATCAGATTGTGCATCAATTTCAGGAATCTTAATAGAGCCTCACTCAAATACAATTACCCTTTGCCTAAAATGGAACATATTCTTCATAGGGTAGTAGGCTCTAAGAGGATCTCCCTGCTAGATGGTTTCTTAGGTCACAACCAAGTCTTAGTAATCCTAGAAGATCAACTCAAGACAGCCTTTACCACTCCATGGGGTACCTTTATGTATGTGAAGATGCCTTTTGGATTGATGAACGCTGGTGCAACTTTCCAAAGAGCGATGGACATAGCTTTTTCAGATGAGATAGGATACTTCATTGTTATCTACTTAGATGACATAATAGTCTATTCTAAGATTAAAGAAGGACACCTAAAACATATGAGGAAAGTGTTTGAAAAATGTAGAAAGTTTGGTCTGTCATTAAATCCCAAAAAGATTGTTTTTGGGCTATAAGAAGGAAAGCTTCTTGGCCACATTATATTTGAAAAGGAAATTAGGATAGACCCACAAAGAGTTGAGGGAATACTAAAAATCACAGACCCAAGAAACATCAAAGAGTTATAGTCCTTCATTGGGAAAATCAACTTCCTAAGGAGATTTATTCCCAACAGAGCTGAACACCTTAGCAATATGACTAACATGCTGAAGAAAGGTGTAGGAGTTAAGTGGACTGTTGAAGCTAAGAAATCTTTTGAATCAGTAAAAATTACGCTCACCCAAGCTCCTGTACTGATTAGCCCTGATTTCTCTAAATATTTCCTAATATTTTCATTCACCTCCAAGCATACGATTGCCACAGTTCTGCTGCAGAAAAATTCATAGGGAATGGAACAACCCATTTCTTTCTTCAGCAAAGCACTCAGGGATGCACCCTTGAAATACAACATTATGGAAAAACAAGCCTATGATCTGATTAAGGCCTTGAAAGACTTCAGGGTGTACATACTTCATTCCCACACCATAGCCTATGTACCAAATATGGTGGTCAAAGATATTCTGTCCCAGGACCCAGATGGGAAGAGGGGCAAATGGATTGCCATGATTTTAGAATATGATCTTGAGATAAAACCCACCAAAATGATCAAAGGTCAGGGCCTAGCCCAACTAATGGCTGAATCAAACCTGCAAGCCCTCGACATTAATATGGTAAATGCCTTGGATGAGCAACAGGGATTTCCTGATCCCACTGTTGAAGAGAAGTTTCAAAGCTCTCCTTGGTACTCTGACATTCTATATGTGCTTACACACCTCAATGCCCCTCCTGAGATACCAAAGACCAAGGCCAGATTCTTAAAGCTAAAATCCAGAAGCTACTGCATAATGAATAACTGCTTATACTAGAAAAATCCAAATGGCCTATTGGTTAAATGTTTTCCTGAGTCTGAGGCAGAAAGGATTAAACAAGAATTCCATGCATGAGAGTGTGGAGGTCACTTGAACTGGAAAGCCACTGCAAAAAAAATACTCAGGGCTGGCTATTATTGGCCCACACTCTTCAATGATGTCCATATATGGTAATTGCCTGCCACAAATGTCAGATCTTTGAAGGCAAAAGAAAACTCCTCCCCCTCCCTCTACAACCCATCACTGTTGAAGGTCCCTTTCTGCAATGCGGCCTAGATTTCATAGGGGAGATTCACCCTGCTTCTTCTGCACAACACAAATGGATCCTAACAGCCACAGACTACTTCACTAAGTGGATAGAGGCCATACCTGCTAGGAATGCCACAGAATCAGTCATCATTAGGTTCCTAGAAGGTCATATTCTCTCTCGGTTTGGTTGCCCAAAGAAAATAATCACCGATAATGATGCTGCTTTTGGATCCAAGAAAATGGTTGATTTTTGTCACAGGTATCAAATAGCACTTGGTAATTCAACTGCCTATTACCCACAAGGTAACGGATTAGCTGAGTCATCAAACAAGAGCCTAGTGGCCATCATCAAAAAGCTGTTAGAAGAGAACAAAAAGTCATGGCATAACAAGTTGGTACATGCTTTATGGGCTGACAGGCTTACAACAAAGAAATCCATTGGCATGTCACCATATCAGCTTGTCTATGGAATAGAAGCAGTTTTCCCTACCAGCCTTGGGGTACCAGTAATCAAACTTGTCCAAGAGATCCAGACAGAATAAGACAGCATGATAAGAAGGATAAATCAAACAATTCATCTCCAGCAAATGAGGGAAGAGGTCTACAACAGAGCAACGAGAGTTCAGGAGAATATAAAGAAATTGTTTGACAAAAGAACCAAAGCTACTGATTTCAAAAATGGAGATAAAGTTCTGAATTGGGACTCAAGGAGAGAGGATAAAGGAAAGCACGACAAGTTTGATAGTTTGTGGCAAGGTCCATACATCATCCAGGCCACTGTGGGTCCAAATGCCTTCTTCCTATAGGAATTAGATGGTACAGAGCTGTTTGGGGGTCCTGTCAATGGCAGGATGCTCAAACACTACTTCTGCTGATTTCCAATTTCCAGTTTCCATTTCCTTTGTACATACCATTGCAGTTTTTTATTTTCAAGAAAAAAGAGAAAATGTTTCAAAAAAAAGAGGAAAAAGAGAGGTTCACACATGCTTAAAACATGAACCTCTGATGCGCAAAATATTAGCTCTAATAAGCTAAAAACCTGAGCCAACGAAAGTAAAAAATTTGGTCCTAACATCCCCAAAATCTGGACCAGAAAAGAAGAAAGAAGAATCATCTCTGACATGCCCAAAACCAGAGTTGAAATGAAGAAAAGAAGTGACTCTAACACGCTCAAAACTTGGGTCACAAAAAAGAAGAAGGATGCTTCAGGATTTTGGATTTCAAGCCTTCAAAGTTTTGTTTCAGTTTTCTGCAAATTTTGTCCATGTGCAACTATCTTTATGCCTTGGACCCACAGCAAGTCAGACAGTCTAATCCTGGCTTGACTATTTTTCAATTTCCGTTGAAGAATATAGAGAAGAAATCTGTTGGACAGTTTAGTCCCAGCAGATATTAGATTAGGTAGAGAAACATATGAGACCAACAGTCTAATCAGGTCTCATGGAGTAATAAGGGTAGATTTAGAATAGGTTTATTTTTTGTTATAAAAATAAATGATGTAAAGGGTCTGCTAGTTCAAACGCACCCCAGAAGAAAAAATGCTAGGATTGTAGGAAGGGTAGGTAATTTGTTGGGAAATTTTTTTTTGCTGATGTAATGTCTTCATATTGTGGCAGCTGAGCTAAAGAAAGAAAGGGATGTGCCAAGCAGCAGGCATCTGGCCTACACCAAATATTTATCCTCTGAATTCTTGACTCCTTCAAGAAGAAGCCATCCCCATGTTGAGCCACTGTTAGCCCCCCTGTAAATTTTTGACAGGAAAAGTAGGGGGCTAAATTGTTTTTGAGCCTTCAAGGAATGCATCTCCCCTGAAGACACATCATCCTTGAAGTCTCCTGTGCCTTCGACTTTGATAATCTTCCCTCCGCTGACTCCCTTTATAAGGTCTCATTGATTACATAATTTCTGCTCCAAAAAGGCCTTATTTCGCCCCTTGGAGCTCTACAGATTTCCCCCATTTTATCCTTTTCCCTTTTCCAAGTTCCTTCTCCATCCCGAATTTATCCCTTTTATGGTCCCCTTAATCTCCCCAAATCCCCTTGAAAATCCACCTTTACCCTTTGCCTAGCCGAATTCTCACCTTTTTTCCCTATCGCTACCCTCCTTTGGCTTTAAAATGCACTGAAATGGATTAAAAACCCACCCTTAATAGTATAATAAGGCTAGCACCTTTTGGCCAGCCCCTCGGCGGGTTTAGTGAACTAAAGCCGCGTATATATGCGAGTTCTGCTAGAGACAGTCGCGTATTCTTTTTTGATAAGAAAAAAAGTAAGATAGCTAGAGATCAGGAACACAGGTTCAGGGGGAGCATCAGTCTAACAACTAATGATTGCATTGTTGGCATTGTATCTGCTTATTCCTTAGTTCTTGTAATACTCATGCTCAAATGATGATGACATGATACATGGTTTCTTATGATGAGATTATGGATGAGCCCTAATTTCTTTTTGCTGAAGAATATCTTTTGTTTTCACACATGGATGAGATGAAAGTTTTATGATGCAGAGATAAGGACAGATCATGCAGAGTTTGTTGCTGATGACTATTGACATAATTCCTACATATGTTACATCATGATTAGGAAATAAATAAATCATGAAGATCTTGGTGATATCAGATCACATGGATGATTGCTTAACACATATTGTCTATTGAAGAAGTTGTTGTGGTATGATAATTCCTCTTGGGAAGAATATGTTGATGCTGCAAAGAGTCTAAAGGCTTGGTTACTGATGTGCTTATGCTACAACTATTGGATGACACTTGAAAAATTAGCTACATTATCCTATCTTCCAGGGAAGCATTCGAATATCTCACACATAAGCTGGGAAAAGTCTCTGCCATGCAGAAGATCAAATCTGCTGAGAAAATTCTCTGCCATGCAGAAGATCAGATCTGCTTAATTTCAAGAAGATTAAATTGGATACGCGGATTTCATGAAATACAGTTGCGTATATACGTGATTTTATACAGATAAAACCGCGTATGGGTGGTTGCTGACAATTTTTTTCTGGGTCAACATTCTTCAGCACAGCTATGGTGCTGTTGGGTATCTCTGCTGATGTTTCAGCTCTTATATTTCTATTTCATTCTCTGATATTATTGATGAAGATTCCTTGATGATTTGTTGTTGAAAGTGTTCAGGATGCACAAGCTAAGGGGGAGTTTTAGTCATATGAAAAGGATGAATTGTTGGCATTCTACGTATTTGTTGTGGTTTGATCTCATGCTTAATATTCTTTGATCTTGATTGTATAAGTCATTTCTGCAATGTGATGAAAAGGTCATGCTGAGACCTATAATGTAAAATTTTAATTTTCAGTCATGTAAGGACTTGTTCAAATTTGTAAACCCACTTGGTTGGGTAGTTGAGTCAAAATGTGTAAACCCACTTGGTTAGGTACTTGAGTCAAATATGCAAATCCAATTGGTTGGATCCTTGATGTAAGTATGAGTCCTTGGTGATAGGAAAGGTCATAGAGTCATGTACTGCATTGAAAAATAGGTTTTGAAGATTCGGCATGAACTCAGGGGGAGCATGGTAACTTCAGTGAAAATCAGATCTACAGGGCTCTTCTTTCTACATGTGGAGAAAAACATTGGCTTTGATCTGCCCTTTGCCCTTGATGTCAAAGGGGGAGAGTAGCATGGTGTTTGCATAATGGTTATAATCAATGTATCTATCTGTTGTGGTGATCAAACACCATCATGGTTGCCATCAAGTCCAAAGGGGGAGATTGTTGGCATGTGTTGTCCTTGATGGAAACCTACTTGATGAATTTGTCCTTGATGGAAACTGATGTGATGTGTTGTCCTTGATGGCAACCTACTTGATGAAGCAAGATTGTTGGCAATATGATGCAATGTGTTGTCCTCGATATGGCAACCTACTAGATGAAGTTGTTCTTGATGGAAACTGACTTGATGAGTTGTCTTTGGATGGCAACCTACTTGATGAAGTTGTTCTTGATAGTAACCTGCTTGATGAGTTTCCTATGATAAGCAACCTGTGTTAAATATGTAAGGAAGATGTATCTTGTGTTAAATAAGGAAGGATGATGTATCTACAGATCAGCTCAGAAGTAACAGAAGAAAGGAATTCCAGTAATTACCAGAGAAATGATAAATATGACATGTCACAAAGCATATGCTACTTCTCCTTAACAAACCCGCGTATGCTTTGTGACATGTTATATTTATCATTTCTCTAGTACTTACTGGAATTCCTTTCTTCTGTTACTTCTGAGCTGATCTGTAGATACATCATCCTTCCTTATTTAACACAAGATACATCTTCCTTACATATTTAACACATAGGTTTCTTATCATAGGCAACTCATCAAGCAGGTTTCTATCAAGAACAACTTCATCAAGTAGGTTGCCATCATTCATCAAGTAGGTTGCCATCCAAAGACAACTCATCAAATCAGTTTCCATCAAGAAAAACTTCATCTAGTAGGTTTCCATATCGAGGACAACACATTCCATCATATTGCCAACAATCTTGCTTCATCAAGTAGGTTTCCATCAAGGACAACACATGCCAACAATCTCCCCTTTGGACTTGATGGCAACCATGATGGTGTTTAATCACCACAACAGATAGATACATTGATTATAATCATTATGAAAACACCATGATACTCTCCCCCTTTGACATCAAGGGCAAAGGGCGGATCAAAACCAAAACAAGGTTTTTATTCTCTTGTAGAAAGAAGAGCTTTGTAGATCTGATGTTCACTGAAGTTACCATGCTCCCCCTGAGTTCATGTCGAATCTTCAAAACATATTTTTCAATGCAGTACATGACTCTATGACCTTTCCTATCACCAAGGACTCATACTTACATCAAAGATCCAACCAAGTGGATTTACATATTTGACTCAAGTACCCAACCAAGTGGGTTTACACATTTTGACTCAACTACCAAACCAAGTGGGTTTACACATTTGATCAAGTCCTTACATGACTGAATATTACAAATTTACATCATAGGTCTCAACATGACCTTTTCATCAAAATACAAATATGAATTTTTATGACCAATATCAGAAAGACCTCAAGAGAAAGATCATATTTCAGGACCATAATAATGCCAACAATGCATTACTTTCGACATGACCAATGCTCCCCCTTAGCTTGTGCATCCTGAACACTTTCAACAGCAAATCATCAAGGCATCTTCACCCAATATCAGAGAATGAAATAGAATTATGAGAAATGGAACATCACCAGAGATACCAAACAATACTGCAGCTGTGCTGAAGAATGCTAACCCAGAAAAATTCTATTAGCAACCACCCATACGCGGTTTTATGTGTATAAACTTGCGTATATACGTGACTGTATTTCATGAAACCCGCGTATCCAATTTTAATCTTCTGATTTTAAGTATATTTGATCTTGTACATGGCAGAGACAACTCCCAGCTTCCATCTGAGATATTTGAATGCTTCCCTGGGATATATGAGAGAATAACGATATGACAATGTAGCTATGTTTTCAAGTGTCATCCAACATTTGTAGCATAAGTGCATCAGTAACCAGGCCTTCAGAATTTTTGCAGCATCAACAAATTCTTCCCAATAGGAATTATCATACCAGAAAAACTTCTTCAATAGACAATATGTGTCAAGCAATCACCCATGTGATCTGTTATCACCAAGATCTTCATGATTTATCATGATGTAATATGCGTAGGAAAAAGGTCTCAACCATAGCAACAAATTTTGCATGATCTATTCTTATCTCTGAATCATAAGACTTACAACTCATCCATGTGTGAAAACAAAAGATATTCTTCAGCAAAAATCAAACAGGGCTCATCCATAATCTCATCATAAGAAACCATGTATCATGTCATCATCATTTGAGCAAGAACTAAGGAATAATTAGATACAATGCCAACAATGCAATCATTAGTTGTTATACTGATGCTCCTCCTGAACCTGTGTTCCTGATCTTTAGCTATCTTATTGTTTTTCTTATCAGAAAATCATACGCGAATGTCTTCAGCAGAACTCACATGTATACGTGGCTTTAGTTCACTAAACCCGCGTATGGAAAGTGAAACACTGAAAATTTCCACAACTTCATCTCCCCCTGAATTTGTATCACATGTACCTGTCTTCTTCACATCAGATGCACTGTCAGCAATAAACATAACCAGAATTACCAAACCAACCATGGGAATCATCATACATTTCTTCCCCTGTGATGATACATTCTATAATGTATCTCACATCACTCCTGCAGTTATTATGAGAAATAAGCTTTAGAAGCAGATGACTGCAGTAGGATTATTATCCCCTACGGTTTTGATCGGTCCTCCTTCCTTTTCCAGCTTTGCTTGAAATTTCTTATTGTGTGCTGGAAATTATCGAATTTCTTAGATCCATTTGTTACACCATTTTTTGGTCATCTAACCTATTATCATTAGATGGACCCAAGTACACCACGTAAGACCAATTTTACCCTAAGTAAAATTGCTTTCACTATGTTAAAACAAGAAACCCCAAAAGGAAATATTAAACAAACCTATATTTGTTTGATTTTCTTCATGGAATAATTAATTAAACCATAATTTAATTATTATTCCCAGTCATGTTTAACCCAAAATCAAAGAAATTAATTAGATAAACCTTTATTTATCTTATTATTTTCTAGGAATAATCATTTAAACCTTATTTAGATGATATTCCTTGTTAAATATGACAAAATCACCCATAAATAATTAAATAAATCACTATTTATTTAATTATCTTTCAACCACTTCCTTAAATAATTAAATAAATCATTATTTATTTGATTATCTTCTAACCGCTTCCTTTAAAAGATAAATAAATCATTTATTTATTTATTTTTGACAAATCAAGGGATTTGACCCAAGTCAAATACCTTTTCCCTCCAACAAATATAATAAAATATTCCATAAAAAGTGGATCTAGATGTGGTTAACCCATGCACCAAGATCTAGAATGACCCAATATTTTGTTATAAATAGGAGGGTTTTTCCTACCATTCTTCACCTTTTGTTGCCTATTAGATCACTCTGGATCTATACACTTGGTCACCATTTTCTGCCATTTGTTGTGTGAGCTCCTTTGAGTTCCATTCTTTGTGTGGGTTTTCTACACCAAAAAGAGAGAGAAATCTTAGATCTGAAGTGCTGAGGACTTCCAAGAACCCATCCCACTGAGGAGAATTGGATACGCCTTCTTTTTTTCCTCCCAGGTGCCCCATTAATATAAAAATTCTTTCAAAAATTGTTCTTGTCTTGTCTATTGGTATATGGAGCAAACCCTTATTTTTTCTGCTTAATGTCTTTCCATGCATAGATCTGGTTTTTGCAGCTCTTTTATGTTCAACTAACCGCAGATCTGAAGATATTGGCAACCGCTTTTGTTGTTAGGGCTATTATTTATGCGTAGCTAAAGTGGTCCTTTTTTGATCCAGGTGGATATCGGTGGCCTCCAACCTATTCCATTTGGACCCGCAACATCAATTCTTTCAGTTTTCCAACTTCAGCACAGCTTACTATTTATAGCAGGTTTTCGAGTCCTGCACACCCGGAGCCGTTTTGGGGCATTAATAATCCAGGTGGATATTGGTGGCCACCCATCAAGTCCATTTGAACCCCCACCATCAGTTATTTCAGTTTGTAAGTTTCGGCACAACTTAATATTTTTAGCAGTTTTTCGGGTCTTAAACTTCTGGAGCTGTTTTGAGGCCCTAAACGACGTTTTTTGGGAAAACGGAGAGCAACATGGGTCCATGGACCGATGTTGCTCATTCAAAAATTGTACTCCTCGGATAGATCTTTCTAACGAGCTATTGAGCGCGTCAAACGGAGATCGGATGCCAAAGTTACGCCCCCGGGAAGTTGAACCACCAATTTACCCAAACGGGACCCACAGTTTTGGCGCTTCATCTCCTACGGTTAGGGTTTTGGACGTTTCGGATTCTACATTGTTTCTTAACAATAAATAGGCCCTCGAGCCTCATTTTAAGACAGTTCATGTATCGGCTCCCAGCCCCCTCTCAAATCACCTCCTGAAGATTTGTTTGAATCTACTTTTAGGGCCTCCTCCTTGCCCCCTCTGCTTTTGCTGATTACCTTCCTTTTTCCAGCCACCTTGCCTCTGTCTCTTGGCTGTGATCTGCACCTCTTTTCAGTAGCTTTATCCTTTAGATCACTGTCCCTTTTGACCCTAGATCTATTGGCCTCTTTTTATGTGTGTTTTGACTAGATTTTTTCCCTCTTTTAGAGTAGTTTTGAGAGACCCGCCTTTTTGGGTTAGATTGATGCATGTTTAGCTGTTAAATGTTCTGTTATTTCCGCATTATATACTGTTCTCTGCAGATTTATTTTCAGTTACGCAGCACACTTTTTCTTGCTCTCAAAATGAAAAGGGTTTAAAAATTAAAATTAACGCACACCACACACTGACCCTAAGTGAAGAAGCGCCTGGTTAACACCGCCCGGCAAAGACTCTAAAATCAATTGTCACTGCACCTTGTCTGCCCTTGACCTCTCTTGATTTTGTCCCTTTCTGCCCCTGTCAGTTTCCTTCTTCCTGTCATCATTGCGCCCCCTAGGCGCCTTTCCCGGAGACTTCTTGGCCTTCACCCTCAGTTTTCGGTCGATCGAACTGCTCCGACCCGCCGTCGTCGAGCCAGTCCTCCTCCGAGTCCGCACTCCGACTCCTCTCCTGATCCATCGAGTTCCCTTTCTCCTCCTAGTTCTCCCCCTGTCACCTTCACCATGTCTGGTCCAGGGCCTACCGTTGGCAGTGCTCCAGGCCCTAATGCTGGACCTGCCACTAGCAGAACCGCCACAGGAACTACCTCGGCCACACCCTTGCTGCCGTACATTGCAGGAGCCTCCCCGATTTCCATCAGTTGATCAACGACCCTATCCACCATGATGTTGGTTGGCCTGCTATGCCAACCAAGCTCCCCTCCGACATCCCTAAGTTTGAAGGCCTTTCTAGAGAAGATCCAACCAATCATGTCCGATCTTTCCACATGTGGTGTTCCTCCAATTCCATTACCGATGACTCCATCCGTCTTCGTTTGTTCCAACGCACGCTTACCGGCGAAGCTTCTAAATGGTATGTTGAACAAGCCACCTCTTCCCATACCACCTTTGCGACCCTTGCCCAAGCCTTTTTATCTTATTTCCAGCTCCCTCTCCGATACGATACTGGCACGGAGCTCTTGACTTCCTTCAAGCAATCCTCTTCAACCCGCCTTTCTGCCCATGTTCAGGAATGGCGAAGAAGACGAAGCTTATGTCGAGCCCCGCCCTTCAAAGATCGGGTTTATATGGAATGGTTCCTTCGCACCCTTCCAGCTCCCATCGGCAAAGATGTCGCCTCCAATTTTCCTCAAACCGAAGAAGCCACCCTCCAAATAGCCTTGAAATATGACCTGATCTACACTCAATCTGGTTATGTTTATACCGTTCTTCCTGACCTCCCCAGGCCCGGTGACGCTAATGTCCCGGGGGCATCCCATTCCGCCGACGGTATCGTTGGAGCCCTTTCCCATCCATATGCTCAACCTCCTGTGGGCTATGGTCTCCCTCAGGGAGGGGCTAGCACCCCTAGCACTCTTCCCCCTCCCAGTAGCATGTATCCAGGATACGACATGCCTCCTCCTTTTTCCCAACCTCTTGCTTACCTCAATGTTGCCCAACCTAACCATTACCTTTATCCGCAGCTTGGTGTGCCAGCTCCTCCAGCATATGCGCTTCCATCTCCCTTGCCTCCTCCAAACCCGCAACAGCACTTACAACCCCCTCCAGGGTAAGTATTAGCACAACAGGGCGTGACTAATCCCCCTTCTTCTCAAAGAAGGTGGAGAGGCAATCCAAACCAATCTGCCCCTGGTACCCGTGGACCCAATTCTGGTGTGGACTCTAACACTGCCAACCAGCAATAGGGCATTCAGCCCAAGACGGATAGGTCGCTTCGCACAAATAAGCCTTGTTCGTGTTGCGGTGTTTATGGTCATTACACCCACGATTGTCCCATCTTACCCCAGATGTGGCAGATGTGGGAGTCTCAAGCCACATTGCGCGGACAGCACGCCTCCCCTCATGCTCCTCCTAATGTGGCCACTACTCAACCAGCTGTGTTTACCGATCCCTTCCCTCAGCAATGATTCGTGGCTACACAACCGCGTGACAGCCAGGTCGCCACTCCACCTTCCCTTTCTAGTTCCTCCGATTACCAGATCCTTATGATGCACTCCGATCCCTCCCTGACCGTCGACCTTCACCTTCAAACTCAGTCTCGCCAGTACCCCAAGCCTCTTGCTCAGTCTGCCTCCGAGCCTCCTTCTTCAGGTTCTACAGAGCCTCTTTCGACACCGAATGGCCCCTTACATATCCCTCAACCCAAAGTTGAGGTTCATACCAAGATTCCTAAGGGACCATTACGTCGAAACGCTGCTTCCGGTCGAGTTGCTCATTCGTATAGCATAGTAGATGATTTGGCACAATCTCCTGCCGCCATTTCCACACTGGAACTCCTCCAGTCGTGCCCTTCCCAAAAGAAGGCTCTACTATCTGCCGTGGGCGCTGTAGATCCTGCTGATGACCAAATGATTGTTTTCGACGCCTCTCAATCGGACCATCCTCCTCTTCCTGCTTCCGTCGCCTTCCAAATCCCAGTCAAAATTCGGAACGCCAACGTTTCCCGGTGCATAATTGATGAGGGGGCATCCACCTGCGTGATGTCCGCTTCGGTTTGGAAGCAACTTGGATCTCCTGAGCTGGTCCCTTCCACGATCACCCTTCGAGCGTGGGACGGCCATGCCTCCCAGCCCATTGGCCTGTTTCGTAATTGTCCTATCACCCTCGCTGGTAAGACTGTTTGCGTTGACGTCGAAGTCATAGACGCCCCGCTAGACTACAACATTCTATTGGGGCGAAGCTACACCTATGCTATGTCTGTTGTCCCATCCGCGGTTTTCCGCAAGATGTCTTTCCCCCATAATGGAAAGATAGTCACCATTGACCAGTTGACATATCATGAACCAAACTCTCAGACCTCACCTGAGACGACCATCTCTTCTGTAGCCAACAAGCAAACCGTCGATTCCTTGACCAGTGTCTCCCCCGGCGTCTACAAAGATTCCTCCCTGCTTGGAACTTTCCCTAACCTTCCCCCCCCTCCTGTCACCGATCCCAGCTTATCGAATGTTTGCATGATGCAATCGTCTCAGGTTGCCCTTACGCGGCCTGCCTCGGCTAGTCAGCAACCTCCCCCTTGCCCTCGGCACCCCGCTCCTAGCCATTCATCCCAGCCAGCCGGACCTCCTCCTTCTGGCCCTCCCCCTACAGCTGGCATCCCTGATCCCCTTTATCCTCCTGGCTCGGTTCCCCCAGGCCTTAACCATCTCGGAGCCGTCCCTCCTGGTCATTACCCTGCTGGGCAGATACCTTTCCTGGCTCCCCCCCCCCGGAGTATTTTCTGTCCCCGTCATGGCCACCCTCTCTCTCCCTAACCTGACCCTCGGTATACCCATCTGGTACATTGACCCTCCAGCCGCTACCCCTCCCGGTCACCCCAAACCTTACCTTGCTTAGACACCGGTTCAACCGGTCCCCCTCACCTCCTCCGGGCCCCCAACACCTCCACAGGACCCTACTCCTGTAATGCCAGCCCCTGGATAGAAAGGAAAAGCTCGTAAGGGGGCAACCCATCAGGACCAGGCCGCCCCGACAACCCCTACCCCTCCGCGACCGCCAAAGCCCGCTATCCAATGCGCTTTGTGTGATATCGTCGGTCACGCCACCCATATGTGTCCTGAATTGCCGCACCTCAAGATTCTGGTCAACGAGACGTTTCCCGACTCTGACATCCCCGAAGTCTACGTCACTATCCCGGACTCTATCCCGAAACTCAAAACCTTGCGCACAAACCACCCTTGTGCTTTGTGCGATTTCCACGGCCACTACACCCACCTCTGTCCCCGCCTTGACGAGTATCGTTCCTCCTTGGACATGTACCGCCAATTCAAGGCCACTTCGATAGGACCAGAGGACCTTCCTACTCCCATTCACATTCCTCCTCCCGCTATCGAGCCAACAGAGCCATCAACCACCATTTTGTACCTGTCATCATCCTTGCGAGATAGTTCACCTGCCCTTCAACCTGCCGATCCTCTCGGCTCCTCAGCCGACCTTGGATCTGTTGATATCGCACATCTGAGCCCTTCTCCTCTTGATGACCCGTCTCACACCACCACCTCCTCGGGTGACCTTTCTTCCTCCAGTCTTCCCATCTTCCAGTCCGATGAAGACATTATGGAAGCCATGACCAACCCGGACTTTCCATGGGACGATATGCACCATCGCGCATACTTCCTCCCACAGCAGTCCCATGACCAATTTGCTGTGGAAACCAAAGACTTCATCCCCAATGATGTCGATTGGTTCAAAAACCCCATCCCTGCCCCTGATGCTTTCGAAGAAGGAAACATGGCCAATATCTCTCCTACCATCAAAATTGACATTTCAGTCACCCCAGGTATCCAAGAATATATCACCTTAGGTGCTCAATGCACCCCGGAAGAAATCGAAGCTTACACCAAGCTTTTCAAAGAATTCCGCGATATTTTCGCCTGGTCCTATTCTGAAATGCCCGGACTCGATCCCGCCATTGTTGAACACCATATCGATACATGGCCAGACGCCAAACCAATCCGTCAAAAGTTGAGACCCATTCATCCTTCCAGACGTGACGCTATCAAAGCCGAAATCGACAAGCTCAAGCAGGCTGGTTTCATTTACCCCATTGAATACACCACTTGGGTATCCAACCCAGTTCCCGTTCTCAAGAAACAAGGCACCATCCGTGTCTGCACAGACTTTCGCGACTTGAACAAAGCTTGTCCCAAAGACAACTTCCCCACACTGTTCATTGACCAAATCATTGACGAGTGTGCGGGGCATGAGGTTCTATCCTTTATGGATGGTTTCTCCGGATACAACCAAATTGCTATCCGTCCTGCTGATCAACTCAAAACCGCATTCATTAGTCCGTGGGGAACTTTTTCTTATTGGGTCATGCCTTTTGGCCTCAAAAACGCCGGCGCCACTTTTCAACGGGCCATGTCTTATTGTTTCCATGACTTAGCTCATATTATCCTTGCTTATTTAGACGACTCACTACACGTTCTAAGCATCGGGTGCAGCACCTCCACGATCTGCGTACCATTTCTCTCCGTTGTCGCAAGTATAATATCCGCCTTAACCCGTTGAAATGCGTCTTTTGCGTTCCTGCTGGCCTTCTCTTAGGCTTCATCGTGTCTAAGGATGGTATCACTCTCGACCCTTTGAAAGTTCAAGCCATTCTTGAACTTCCCATTCCGCGTACCCTTCGCCAGCTCCAAAGTCTCCAAGGCAAAGCTAATTTTCTTCGTCGGTTCGTCCCTGACTATGCCACCACCGCACATGGGTTCCTTAGACTCCTCCGATCTACTATCCCATTCGTTTGGGATTCCTTTGCTCATGAGTCTTTCGATGCCCTCAAGTAGGCTCTCACATCCGCTCCCTTAATCCGTCCTCCCGACTTTGATCGGGACTTCATCCTGTATATCTCTGCGTCCACCTATTCGGTCGCTGGAGTCCTTATCCAGGAAGATGACAATGGTATCGAGCATGTGATCTACTACGTCAGTAAGAACCTTGTAGGACCCCTTGTTTCCTAATCACCTGAAGAAAAATTAGCGCTGGCTGTAGTGTTCTCAGTCCAAAAACTTCGTCATTATATCCTCATGCGCTCCACCAAGGTTGTGACTAATTCCAACCCCTTCGCTTTCCTTTTGAGTCGTCGTATCCTCACTGGGAATTACGCCCGTTGGGTCGTCATTCTTCAGGAATTCGACCTCGAATTTGTCACACCAAAGAGTAAGAAAGGCTTAGCCCTCGCTGAGCTCATTTCTGAATTACCTACCGGATCGCATGACCCTCCGGTTAATGATGACTTTCTTGATGAACACTTATTTTCCATTACTTCCGACGACCCGTGGTATGGCGACATTCTTACTTGCGAACCCAAAAGTTCACCCTCCATCTTGATCGTGAGGCTCACCGACGTATCCGACACCAAGCTCCCCGATACCTCCTTATCGGCGACGACCTCTATCGTCGCGGGGTTGATACTGTCCTTCGTCGTTGTCTCACACACGCTGAAGCTGAACAGGTCCTTAATGCCTGCCATAGCGGCACTTGCGGTGGCCACCTCTCTGGTCTTGCTACCGCCCAGAAATTCATGCGCGCTGGGTATTTTTGGCCTTCCCTCTTCAGCGATTGCATTGAGGCAGTCAAACACTGTCCCAATTGCCAATATTTCGCCCCTAAGGCGCGATCTCCCCCAGCTCCCCTCCATCCGGTCGTTTCCACTGGTCCCTTCTGTAAATGGGCCATCGAATTTATGGAGTGTCGCCCGCCATCCGCTGGTAACCACAAATATATCATCGTGGCAGTCGACTATTTCACAAAATGGGTTGAGGCCATGCCTACATTTAACAACACGACAGCTACCGCGGCCCTCTTTTTCTTTAACCATGTTATCGCTCGATTCGGAGTTCCGAAACAACTAGTCTCTGACCATGGTAGACATTTTGAAGATGAGATATGGCGTGAGCTATCCTCACTGTTGGATTTTGAGCACCAATATTCCTCCTCCTATTACCCCCAAGGTAATGGCCAAGTTGAAGCAGTCAACAAAATTCTGAAGACTATGCTTCAACGGACGGTGAATAAGCACAAAACCAACTGGCACCTCATGCTCTTCCCTGCTTTATGGGCCTATCGGACTTCTGTTAAAACCGCCACCGGGTTCACTCCTTTCCACCTCGTTTTTGGAGAGGAGGTAGTCTTACCAATCGAGTGTGAAATCCCTTCCCTGAATCTGGTCGTCAAACTTCTCCCTGACACCCAACCTCTAGAACAATGACTTATCATGCTCGATCGCGCTTCTGAAGACTGCCGTGTTGCCTTGCAAACCATGGAAGCGGCCAAGAAATGCACCAAAGCCCAGTATGACCGAAAAGTCTAGCCTCGCACTTTTCACGAAGGCGACCTTGTTCTAGTCTATGACCAGACCCATGATGTCCTTGGTCATGGGAAGTTTGACTCATTATGGCTAGGCCCTTACATCATCAGTAAGGATCTCGGTAAGGGGGCATACCTCTTAGAGGATTTCGAAGGCAACCCCCTCCCTAATCCTCGCAATGCACTCTATCTTAAGAAATATTACCCTTAGCATTTCCCTTCTGAAATGCATGTTTTATTGTCTTTTAGATAGCCAGCATATTTTTTCATCTTTTGTGTTTAACACTTCACCAGGACACATGTTGTCCAAGATGGGTCACTTCACCTCTCCTTAAAATCGAATTTCCTCACTTAGGACACTTGCACTTGGGGCACCATTTCGCCTCCTTACTTGTCTTTGTTCGTGACGATTGTCGTCATGAGTTCCCATCCTTAACTCATTTTTTTATGGTACCCCACTGGGCCTTTACTGTGTGGCAGCACCATCGAGTCGCTCTTGTTTAGAGCATCCAAGTTGAGTCATCATCGCATTCATGGAGTCTATCCCGAGTCCCTCTGTACCCTGCTATAGCCCTCCATCCTTCATTGCTTGATCTCTCTCTTGTGCCGCACATTATGACCTTCAGTCTCACTGTCCCCCATCCCCGATGATGTTGTGTCAGTCACTGCCATGTCATTCATGCCCTTTATGCTCTAGCAAGGGAAGTCGTCCATTAGCGACTCAGTCCTTTCCACTTCACTATCATCATTAGTGTCAGTCTGTCCATCGCTCTACTCTTTTCTCTCGTGCCTTAGTTGAGGGTCTCTCATTGCCTCACCTATGGCGGACCTCCTTCTGTCGACATCAGCTCATTCATTCTAGAAGCCAGGTCTAGAGGGCGGTGTACCTTGGTTCCATCTTCCACTCTTGTTCGGTGCCTCGGATCAGGCCAAGGGATATCTCCTTTCCCTTTGGCTTGATTGTTTCTCCAGCTCCTTTCAGCATGATCGAGATATGTATACTTGATGGTCTAGTGATCCAGTAGCAGCTCTTGATGATTCCCCGGGTGTGTGTGAGATGTCTCAACCCTCATGAGGGGGTGGCCCTACCGGTAGCCCCCCACATGCCCGGATGACCTCTTCATTGCAGCCTTCGATGCAGCTCCAGATATTTGATGATGTTGGCCGTCGCCACTTGCAACGCCTCTTCGACTTGCATGTATCAGTCAGATTTTGTGATCCCTTCCCCATTTACAGGGGGCATATGGGTTGTATTTGTATCTCATGTACTCAGATATTATTGTACAAGTCCTAGCTGTTATCCCAGGCACAGCATGTATGTGGGATTCCTCATTGTATTTTTATCTGGCTCATGATTATGCCAGCTGTACTTTATGGTTCGGTCTCTTGTTTACTGGACACACTATTCTTTTATACTTTGTCTCGGCGGGCATAGGTATGCCTCCCCCGCCGCCTTCAGCACAGGTACCCTCTCATAAAAAGAGACTTGTTGCACCTACGAGTCTCATCTCCTCAGGGTCTAGTCCTTCAGCACACTATCTACCTCAAATTTCTCTCTCTGGCATCCCTTTTGTTGTCTAGTGATTGTGTTCTTACAATGTACTTCGGTCATACGATTTTCTCCCGACACTCGCACGCTGGGGGGCAATCTGTTACACCATTTTTTGGTCATCTAACCTATTATCATTAGATGGACTCAAGTACACCACGTAAGACCAATTTTACCCTAAGTAAAATTGCTTTCACTATGTTAAAACAGGAAACCCCAAAAGGAAATATTAAACAAACCTATATTTGTTTGATTTTCCTCATGGAATAATTAATTAAACCATAATTTAATTATTATTCCCAGTCATGTTTAACCTAAAATCAAAGAAATTAATTAGATAAACCTTTATTTATCTTATTATTTTCTAGGAATAATTATTTAAATCTTATTTAGATAATATTCCTTGTTAAATATGACCAAATCACCCACAAATAATTAAATAAATCATTATTTATTTAATTATCTTTCAACCACTTCCTTAAATAATTAAATAAATCATTATTTATTTGATTATCTCCTAACCGCTTCCTTAAAAAGATAAATAAATCATTTATTTATTTATTTTTGACTAATCAAGGGATTTGACCCAAGTCAAATACCTTTTCCCTCCAACAAATATAATAAAATATTCCATAAAAGGTGGATCTAGATTTGGTTAACATTATTTTAATCATGCACCAAGATCTAGAATGACCCAATATTTTGTTATAAATAGGAGGTTTTTTCCCATCATTCTTCACCTTTTGTTGCCTATTAGATCACTCTGGATCTATACACTTGGTCACTCTTTTCTACCATTTTGTTGTGTGAGCTCCCTTTGAGTTCTATTCTTTGTGTGGGTTTTCTACACCAACAAGAGAGAGAAATCTTAGATCTGAAGTGCTGAGGACTTCCAAGAACCCATCCCACTGAGGAGAATTGGATACGCCTTCTTGTTTTCCTCCAAGGTGCCCAATTAATATAAAAATTCTTTCAAAAATTGTTCTTGTCTTGTCTATTGGTATATGGAGCAAACCCTTATTTTTTCTGCTTAATGTCTTTCCATGCATAGATCTGGTTTTTGCAGCTCTTTTATGTTCAACTAACCGCAAATCTGAAGATATTGGCAGCCGCTTTTGTTGTTAGGGCTATTAGTTATGCGTAGCTAAAGTGGTCCTTTTTCGTACACTTCGACAAAGGATTCATACTAACACCATTCATCCTACATTCTTTTTCTACATGTCCATACTTGTTACAGGCATAACATCTTGCATGACCAGAAAAGTAAGCATAAGGATCATAATATGTTTTTATATTCTTTCTTCTATTGCAATCAGCTGCTTTATGACCATACTTGCTACATGAAAAACAATATCCCTTGAAGAAACCAGAGTACCTTTCTATGTAGAATCTATTTATATGTGACTGAAACATTCTTCTTCTGAAATTAGCTACAATATGCCCATAATTATGACATTTAAAAATTCAACATTATTGATCAAAGGAGGGAATGATTTCTTTTGAGAGTCCATGATTGTCGGTTGATCTTTTGTTACTTCAGATTTTGCATTGATATCTTTTGAATCTTTAGCACTTCCTTGTGAACTAGATTCTCCTTTAACAGTTTCATGAAAACCAAGACCAAATTTAATAGAAGGAGACCTTTGACTACTAAGAATATTGTCCAGAATCTTAGTACTATCTTGAAACCTCAATAGTTTATCTTTTTATTCTAATTTACCTTTAAAAATGTTTACCTCAACTTCCAATATTTGGCATTGCTTCTTCATACTTTCTTCAATCCTTCTTCCTTCTTCTACTTGATCATTTAATTTTAAAATCTCTTCCTTCAACCCATTTTCTTGTTCTTCAAAAGTTTGTAAAAGATCTTCATTCTTCTTATTTTATTTTTCTGGATCTTCTTTGAGAGAGAGGGTTTCTGCTTCAAGTTCTTCATTCTTCTTATTTTATTTTTCCAGATTTGTTTTGAGAAAGAGGATTTCTGCTTCAAGTCTTCTATTTTGATAAGTTGCTTTAACCTGTAGTCTTTTATGTATTTCTATATTCTCCTTCATTGTTTCTATTTGTCCATTCATTATAGAGATCATCTCTTTGTAGATAGATTCTTTCTTATTAGATGAGCTTTGTTGCTCTTCAACTTTAATCTTGAGAGCTTATTCTAGATCCATAACATTACTTTCACTATTTTCACCATTACATGCACAAGGAAGTGTATTACAAGAACAAAAATCAGTACCTGATTCATTATCTTCTTCATTTTCTGCTGCACATGTTTTCTGAGTTATCTCCTTTTGAGTAGCCTTCTTCTTGTGTTTCCTTCCCATTGTGACGGATCTCCTTCAAGCGATCAAACTCCTTCAGAAGGACCTGCTTTGATACCAATTGCTGGGAAAAATACTGAGAGGGGGGGGGGGTGAATCAATATTTAGTGCAGACTAAAAATATTTTTACTTTTTCTTTCTCTAAAACCCATACGCTGCTTTACTGAACACAAGTCGCGTATACACGCGGATATCCTTAATGAAACATGCGTATTACCAGAGATCTCATTATGCAGATAATACTTTACTTAGATCATTGCATCATTCATTCATTAGATGTTTAGTAAGCAGTAAACATGTGCAGTAAGAACAGAATAAATCATCACACATAAGCAACACACATGAACACTAGGATTTAAGGTGGAAACCCAATTCGGGAGAAAACCACCGCTGTCGTCGTATCTGTCTTCAATATTTACTATAAAGAAAACTTCTTACAACCATGTACTGGCGCAGACTCATACCAACATGTAGGCACCCACCTGCAGAAGGCTACAACCTTCTCTCATTTACCAGCCTCTCCTGGAAGGGAGATACAACCCCCTGCTCTCATTTACTAGCCTCTCCTGGAAGGGAGCTACAACCCCCTGCTCTCGTTTACCAACCTCTCCTGGAAGGGAGCTACTACCCCCTGCTCTCGTTTACCACCTACCACTGGAAGGGAGCTACAACCCCCTCACTGAAGGCTTCGACCCTTAGCACCACCATTGCGAACCACGTTTCATTAATTTTCATACTGGATCTAACAGCTTCCATACAACACACCTTGTAGGCCTCTTTTCATCAGATTTTCAGACTGGACCCACTCCAGTACACATTTAAGCTCATCATATATCAAACTGAAACTTATAACCCCGTCAATTCATTCATTGAATCATCAACCAATCAACCAACAACTTGATCTTCAATTAACATAATCAGCAACATATTCATTATTCAAACAATCCAGTTCTGTATGAATACATCATTGACAGATAGCAGTAAAACAACAAAACAGATCATATAGTTCATTCCACTTACTTCAGCAAACTCTAGATTCCATACGCGCTTTTACTTCACTAAACCTGCGTATGTACGCGCTTTTATGCACACCAACCCGTGTATACTTCTGTGAATTATTCAAAAAACCCTAACTGCCCATACGCGCTTTTCCTTAAGCAGACCCGCGTATACACGCGCTTTTAATGAAGCAAACCTGCGTATAGATCTGTAACTTTTCAGGACTGTGCATCTCTTCTGATCAGATAAACAACTCAGATTTCATCCTTTACTTCAGAAAGTATTTTGCCTCATCTCAGATCTAAACATTCCATAAAAAGATCTAGAAAATACATATACATTTCAGATCTAGAGATCCTTCTTCATCATTTTCTTCATAGGTGCATTAGTAATTCAGATCAATCAATTCATTCCATGCAGATATACTTCAGAGTGAAGTATTTATTCAATCCCCAGACTTGCACACCCTTGCACCATGATTTTCTTCTCCTTAAATAGATTTATCCTTTGTCAATACCATGATTCAAAACCACTCAACTACTAATGGTATTCCTGGACGAGATCAAATAGATATTCCAATGCTCAATACAATGGGTAAATACCATGGTAATGTCCCTTGGTTTCCTAAATTTAGAGCGCAAATGGGCATACGCGACTTGGCACGTACTTTTCCGCGTGCATACGCTACTTCTCCTTAACAAACCCGTGTATGCTTTGTGACATGTCATATTTATCATTTCTTTGGTACTTACTGGAATTCCTTTCTTCTATTACTTCTGAGCTGATTTGTAGATACATCATCCTTCCTTATTTAACTAAAGATACATCTTCCTTACATATTTAACACATAGGTTGCTTATCATAGGCAACTTATCAAGCAGGTTTCGATCAAGAACAACTTCATCAAGTAGGTTTCCATCCAAAGACAACTCATCAAGTCAGTTTCCATCAAGAAAAACTTCATCTAGTAGGTTGCCATATCGAGGACAACACATTGCATCATATTGCCAATAACCGTTGAACCTTTAATTAAACCGAGAGGAGGGGGGGGTGAATCAATTTAATGCATTCTGATCTTTTTAAAACTTTTCATTAAGCTATTTACACCTTCATTTCATATCCAATTTAATGTGCAAGTAATCTTAGAATGCAAGCAACAAGTATTAGTTTAATATAGCAGTAGACTTAATATGAGAGTTGTAGGTATTAAGCAGATGATACATATCAGAATCAATACATAACTATCATGCACAAAGACACCAGATATAAGTGGAAACCCATAACGGGAGAAAAACACATCTTATTATTGTTGTGATGCAAAGGCAAGCTCCTACTCCCTCTCACCACTGTTTTTCTACAGGCACCAACCTACAAGAGGCTCCAACCTCAATTCTGCAAGCTACAACTTGCAAGGAAGCACCAACTCCCTTCAATTTTCATCAGGCACCAACCAATGATAGCTCCAACCTCACTACTAACGATGGGCCTATCAAGCTGCAACTTGATAGGGAAGCTCCAACTTCCCCAATCTCTATCAAACCCATCGTTTGGTCGATTTACCCCGTACATCACCGTTCGTAGCTTTTCTTTTCCAGCTTCTTCTTCTTCATCTTCTCCTCGCCTACCTTTTTCAGATCATTTCTTCTCTAAATTTACTCTCTCTAACCCCTTTTTTTTTTGAATATCAAGATGATATTATTTATAGATTTCCTCTCATGATTGTTTGTATTCTACTTGGAATTTGAAATGGACAGTCATGTCTTTTTGCCTTCTGCCTTCTCACTCCTTTTATCTGCTTACTCAGGAGTTATAACTGTAGGTGTCAATTTTAACATTACAGTAGGAGTTTGTTTTCCTCTCGGACACTTGCCAATGCATCACAAACAATAAAAATCAATTAAAACAATTACATTTGAATTACAAAATGAATTCGAGTTCAACTAATTTAGTCTTTTGGATTTTCTTTGACTGTGCTTGTCTTTTCTGTGACTGTGTTTTAACTATTTTCTGCTCTGTATCCTTTTCTGTCCTCTTCTGTGGTGTAATTGCTGCATACGTGTAACAGTGCCTTTTAAATAAATAAAATGTAGTTGCAGACTTTTAAAACAGGGCAATTCCAATCCTTTTCATGCCACGAGTGTCTTGTTGATGTGGCGAGTTCCGTAGGCTGGAACAAACATATATCACAATTGTATTACATTAATAATCACCCTCCACCTTGAGCCGAGGCCCGTGGGTCCACAGACCACGCGGCATACTTTAATACCACCGCAACCATGTTATATCTATATATATAACAGCGCCCTTTTATATATACATATAATGTAATTTCAACTCTCGGCATACATACAAACTTCCTTTTGAAATGACTTAAATCAATTCTCGGTGTAATATAATAAAAATTATTTAAGCATATAAGAACTCCTTTCGGGCCCACTTGCCACGCTTCTCGATGCAATGAGTCTCCTCCAATTGCGATTGATCGTTCCTGCTCTGATTGCGATTGATCGCTCCTGCTCCGATTGCGATTGATCGCAATCGCAACTTCAAATACTCTAATGCGATTGAATCACTTTTAAGTTCTTCCGATTGCGATTAATCGCAATCGCAAATTCCATTTGCATGTCCCGATGCTCCGCTTTGACTCCGATTGCGATTCAATCGGAAATCGCCAATCGCCTGAATTGATATCACTCAACTATTGCAACTCCAATGTGCTCCGATTGCGATTCAATCGGAAATCGCCAATCGCCTGAATTGATATCACTCAACTATTGCAACTCCAATGTGCTCCGATTGTGATTCAATCGGAAATCAGAAATCGCAACTGCAATGCGCTCTTCAATTTCAACCCTCCAAAGTTCCGATGCGATTCCAATCAGAAATCGCCAATCGGCAATTGCAATGCGCTTCCACCTTTGGACTCTTCACATTTCCGATCCGATTGGGGAGGGGTCCCACCTTATAAAACTTTGTTTTATGCGCTCCATAATATATATGCCTTGGACCTTTGGTTCTTTTTTTTTCGGGATTAATAATATGAAACTTATAATAAAGCGCTCCGTATAATGTACATGCTTTGGACCTTTGCAACATATGTAATGCGCGGCATTTATATGTATTGTAATGGATATATATATATATATATATATCCTCCATCGGGGTAGGCAATTCCCGTAATTTATGTGACTTTCCGCTTGGGGTTAAGCGATTCCCGGAATATGGTTCTGTGCAATTCCCAGAATATTTGTGTTATGTATAACGCCGGTTGGAGTGTGCGATTCCTGGAATATGGTTCTGTGCAATTCCCGAAATATTTGTGTTATGTATAACACCGGTTGGAGTGTGTGATTCCCGGAATATGGTTTTGCATTATATGCGTAACACCCGGCTTGGGGTATGATTCTCGGAATTTTATAACTGCTCTGCCTCTGCCTCTGCTGCTTCTGTCGTTCTGCCTCTGCTTCTGTCTCTGTGATAATGGTTCTACCTCTATTATATTCGCTTCCTCTACCTTCATTTGCTTCTTTTCTGCCTCCATTGTATTCACTGCTTCTTTTGTCTATCTTTTCTTCAGCACTGCCTCCTTTGCCTGAGTGCTGCCTCCTTTTCCTCCTTTGCCATCAATGACAACATTTCCAACAGTCTCCCCCTTTGGCATTGATGGCAATCCACTTTCTTTGTTTGCCTTCTCTTTCTCTTGTTGCTTGCTCTTCCTGTTTGCCTGCTCTTTCTCCTGTTGTTTGTTCTTCCTCCCCCTTTGACATCAATGGCAAAGGACGATGCCTCATCTCTCCGTATGGGCTCTGTCGTTGCATTTCCTTTCTCTAAGTTACGTTTAGGTCCTCTTCTGCTGAAATTGTACCATGCTGCTCCAGAGTGATGTATGAAACTTGTTGAGAGAACACTTTGGTATAGTGAGCCGATATACATTATTGAACTTGAGTATATGTTTTGTCTCTGTCTCATATAGTGAGTCGATATATGTTCTATAGTTGTGTTACATTTGTAGTGCCTGTAATCTGTGGTAGATTGCAGACAGAGATGATGTATGTAATGATTGAAAGGTCCTTGTTGCTTTTTCATGTTGAATGTTGATAATACTGAGATTATGCTGATCCTGTGGACTTTTTTTATGCTTAACTTGCTGGCTGTTCTCCCCCTAGAATGATATTTTCATTTTGTTCTCCCCCTGAGACTGTAATTTCTCTTCATATTAGAGAATAGTATCTACAGATACTACCCCTAGTCTGTCTCTCAAATATTCGAATGGTTCTCTGGCAAGTGGTTTAGTAAATATATCTGTTGTCTGCTCTTTTTTTGGTACATACTCTAGTTTTACTATCTTCTGAGCCACTTGTTCCCGTAGAAAATGATACTTGATTGGAATATGTTTAGTTTTTGAGTGAAGTACATGATTTTTAGATATACTTATAGCACTTGTATTATCACATTTGATTGAAATAGGTTCATCAATTCTTACCTTCATGTCTTGAAGAGTTTGCTTCATCCACATGACTTGTGTACAACATGCTGCTGCTGCTATATATTCTGCTTCAGCTGTAGACAGAGAGATGGATGTTTGTTTCTTGCCTTAACCATGCAACTAGGCTTTCTCCTAGATAGAAAGCACCTCCACTTGTACTCTTCCTGTCATCAACACAACTGGCCCAATATGCATCTGTGTATGCTGATAAAGTGAAGTTTTTTCTTTTAGGATACCAAATTCCATACAGTGTTGTTCCTTGTAGATATCTGAATATTCTTTTGACTGCAAGAAGGTGATTTTGTTTAGGTGCTGCTTGATATCTAGCCACTAGTCCTACTGCTAGCATGATGTCTGGCCTTGATGCAGTCAGGTACAATAGACTTCCAATCATGGATCTGTAGATTTTTTTATCTATATCAGCAGACCCATCATCAGCACACAGCTTGCAACCTGTGGTCATGGGAGTTGACACAGGTTTGCAATCTTCCATTTTGAATTTTTTCAGCATTTCTTTTAGGTATTTTTCTTGTGAGATGAATGTACCTGTGCTCCTTTGCTGAATTTGAAGTCATAAATAGAAACTGAGCTCTCCAATCATGGACATTTCAAACTCTGATTTCATCTCTTCCGCAAATCCTTTTGCTAGCTCATCTCTGTTGCTTCCAAACATAATGTCATCAACATATACAACAACAATTAGGAGTTCATTTTCATGGGATTTTATGTATAGATTGTTGTCTACTCCACCTCTTTTAAAACCCTGTTTTTGCAAATATTTATCCAGTCTTGAGTACCAAGCACGAGGAGCCTGTTTCAGTCCATATAGGGCCTTTTTCAGTTTGCATACATAGTATTCTTTATCTGTTAATGAGAAACCTTTTGTTTGTTCCATGTACACTTCTTCTTCTAGATCGCCATTAAGAAAAGTAGATTTTACATCCATTTGATATACCTTGAAATCTTGGTAGCATGCAAATGCTAAGAACATTCTAATAGCTTCCATTCTGGCTACAGGGGCAAATGTTTCATCATAATCAAGTCCTTCTATTTGTGAGTATCCTTTGCAGACCAGCCTAGCTTTATTCCTGATTACTTGTCCTTGCTCATTCATTTTGTTTTTGAATATCCATTTTGAGCCTATGACATTTTTCTCAGCAGGTCTAGGAACTAGTTCCCAGGTATTGTTTTTCTCAATTTGGTCCAATTCTTCATTCATTGCATTTACCCAAGACTTGTCCTTGTTGGCTTCTTCAAATTTCTTTGGTTCTATTTGTGACAACATGGCTATGTATACTTCTTCTGTCTGTTCAGTTAGCTTCCTTCTTGTTTTCACTCCCACATTCTTGTCTCCTATGATTTGATCTTCTGGATGGTTCTTTTGAGTGTATCTTGAGCGGGTTTTTGAGTTCAGTCCAGCATCTTCTGATTTTTTTCTTGTTTCATCATCATTTTGATCTTCTTCTTCATTGTTGTCTGATGTGCTGCAACAGTCTGTATCTCTAGTATTGTTTGGAAGTTCTTCATCAAATCTTACATCAATACTTTCAACTATCTTCCGAAGGGTCTTGTTGTAGCACCTGTACCCTTTGCTTTTGGAAGCATATCCTAGAAATATCCCTTCATCTGCTCTTGCATCAAATTTGCCAAGATTTTCATCATTATTCTTTATGTAACACTTGCTTCCAAAGATTCTGAAATGTTTGATTGAGGTTGGCTTTCCATGCCATAGTTCATAGGGAGTCTTGTCACTGCTTGGCCTTAAGTGAGCTTTATTAAGGATATGTATTGTTGTGTGCACTGCTTCTGCCCAGAAGGTTTGAGCAATATTATTCTCTTGCATCATGGCTCTGGCAATTTGTTGAACAGATCTGTTTTGTCTCTCTGCTACTCCATTCTGCTGAGGTGTCCCTGCAATAGTAAATTGTTGTTTTATGCCATGTTCATCGCATAGTTCTGCAAAGTCATAATCAGTGAATTCACCTCCTCTGTCTGATCTGATGCATTTCAGCTTGCATCCTGTCTGATTTTCTGCTAATGCTTTAAATTTTTTGAATTTGTCCAGAGCTTCCGATTTATTCTTGAGAAAAGCAACCCATGTCATTCTGGAGAAATCATCTATTATCAGCATAAAGTAGGACTCTCCACTTGGTGTTTTAGTTCTTGCAGGTCCACACAGATCCATGTGCACAAGTTGCAGTGGTCTTATTGTTGATAACTCTTCTTTAGATTTAAAGGATGTGCGAGTTTGTTTCCCCAACTGACAAGATTTGCATATTGTGTTTGAGGGCCTTTTTATTTCTGGCATATCTCTGACAGCTTTCTTCTTGATCAGTCTAATGATATGGTCAAAGCTGAGATGTCCCAATCTCTTATGCCATAACCATGACTCCTCGAGTTTGCTAAGATGGCAGGCTTCATCCTCCTCTCTCACTATGTACACATTACTCTCTGTTCAAACACCTTTGAGTAGAGTTTTACCTGTTGTGCTTGCTCTGACCACACAATCTTGTGCTCTAAAGAGAACTTCACAGCCTTTATCACACATCTGACTGACACTCAGTAAATTTGCTTTCAGCCCATCTACATATAATACATCTTGGGCCTTTCCTCTGCCATTGTCTATGCTGACTGATCCTTTTCCCTTGATCTTTCCTGATTTGTCATTTCCAAAAGTGACATTGCCCAATTTCTTTTCATCAAGAGTTAAAAACTTGTTTTTGTCTCCTGTCATGTGTTTAGAGCAGCCACTGTCCAAATACCATTGACTCTTCAAATCTTGAGCAGTTAAAGCCAAGTCACATTTATTCTCCTTATTTATCCACTGGAGGCCCCCTTTTGTTTGGTATCTTTTGTGAGGTGATGAATTATATCCTTTTAGAGAACACTTGGAAGATATATGTCCATATTGATTGCATATACAACATTTGATTATAGTTTTTGGAGAATTGTGATCATGAATAAAATTTCTTTGACTCATAAAACTCCTTGAGGTATTGAACATCATTCTTTGTCCATACTTTCTACATTCAATAATTCTATGGCCAAAATCCTTACAATAAAAACAATAACCATAGAAATTACTTGCATACCTGATGTAAGGTTGTCTCTTCCATGCTTGCATCTTTTGCTGGTTTGAATCATTCCTCCTTGCATGACAATATGCAGCAATGTGTCCCAACTTGTGGCAGACATAACAGGTGGCATTCTTCATAGGAGGCAAGAATCTCCTTTGATGGCTTCCAAATTTGATATAATCAGGAATATATGATCCTTTCTCTGTTGTCTTAGTATTTGTTACAATCTTTGTTATTAGAGGTTTCTTCTGGCCTCTGTCTTTCTCATTACATGTTTCTTCCTTTGTAGGAATTATTTGAGTTGCTTCATTAGCCTTCTTTGGTTTCACAAAAAATATATTTTTTTTTTCCTTTTCTTTGCCTTTACTTGATTCTCCTTCATAGCCTATCCCAGTTTTTATTAGAGGAGATCTTTGAGCATCCAAGATTTCATTCAACTTACCAGAACTTGTCATTTGAGAAGGGTATATAGAAACTTTCTGTTGAGCACTTTCTAATTTCCTTCTCAGACACAGAATTTATTCTTCCAGCTTTTCTTGTTCTCGAGTTTTATCTTTGATTTGCTGAAGTAACATCTCTTCTATCTTCTTGGCTTCTTCAAGCTTTACCTTCAGCTGCATGAGGACTTCTGAATTTTGTTCTTCTTTCACACATTTGAGGAGAATCTCTTTTTGTTTTCTGCATTTTAGTTTGAGTCCGTCAATCTCCTCCAGAGCACTTCTTAGCTCCCCCTCAAGATCGACTTCCCCTTCTTCTTCTTCTTCTAGCAAGAGTCCTTCAAGATCTTCTATGGCCATCAGTAAAAATTCAGAGGTTCCCTCTTCTCCTGAGGGTTCATCTGAGTCTTCGGATGCACTGCTGTCTTGCTGAGAATAGAAGGATTTTCTGCTGAATTTCTTTCCTTTCTGCCAATTCTTTGATGTGTCTTTCTTTGATTCTTGAGCTTGATTTCTTACTTTCTTGTGAGGACATTTAGCAGCATAATTTCCAACTCTTCCACAGTTAAAGCATTTAAAAGGAAGTTTACCTTTGTATCTACCTGAGCCTCTATCCAATTTCTTGACAAATTTAGCCTCTTCTTCATCAGAGCAGGAGAATATGTATTCCTTTTCTTCTTTCTTCTTTTCTGTTTTGAATGCTGCCTCCCTTGTACTTGGCTTCTTCTGTGGGAGCCTCATCTCATATGCTGTAAGATTTCCTAGTAGCTAGTTCATGGTCAAGGTCTCCCAATCAACTGTTTCTTCTATTACAGACACCTTGGGATTGAATCTGGATGGAAGATATCTTAGAATTTTTTTGTACAATTATACCTTCTAGTATTGTTTCTCCAAGAGCTTTCATACTGTTAACAATTTCTGCAACTTTTAAGAAGAATCTGCCAACATCTTCACCATCATTCATTTTTAAATTTTCAAACTGGGCTCTATATACTTGAATTTTGGCAGTCTTAACCTTTTTATTTCCCTCATGGATATTCTATAGAGTGTCCCACATATCTTTGGTAGTCTTACTGTGCATTATTTTGATAAACTCAGCTTCACATAGTCCATTTAAGATTGCATTCATTGCTTTTGCATTAGCTACAAAGCTTTCTTTAGCTTCTTTCTCTGTATCAGTTGACTTTGTGACATATCCAATTTGCACAGCATCCCAAGCTTCTAATCCTAAAGACATTATATAAGCTTTCATTCTTATTTTCCAAAAGGCATAATTTGCACCTGTAAAGAAAGGGGCTTTATTGGTTGAGCTTCCTTCTTGACTTGCCATCTTGAGAGCCTAGGATCTCCTTTCAGTTGTTAGACTAATATACAAGGAACTTGCTCTGATACCAATTGTTGAAACTTTAATTAAACTGAGAGGGGGGGGGGTGAATCAGTTTAATGCATTCCTGATCTTTTAAAACTTTTCATTAAGCTACTTACACCTTCATTTCATATCCAATTTAATGTGCAAGTAATCTTAGAATGCAAGCAGCAAGTATTAGTTTAATATAGCAGTAGAATTAATATGAGAGTTGCAGGTATTAAGCAGATGATACATATCAGATTCAATACATAACTATCAAGCACAGAGACACCAGATATAAGTGGAAACCCATAATGGGAGAAAACCACATCTTATTATTGTTGTGATGCAAAGGCAAGCTCCTACTCCCTCTCACCACTGTTTTTCTGCAGGCACCAACCTACAGGAGGCTCCAACCTCAATTATGTAAGCTACAACTTGCAAGGAAGCACCAACTCCCTTCAATTTTCTGTAGACACCAACCTACAGGAGGCTCCAACCTCAGTCAGCTACAACTGACAGTTATCAAGCTGCAACTTGATAGGGAAGCTCCAACTTCCTCAATTTATCAAACTGAATGTTTACTGATTTACCTCAGATATCAGATCTATTCTGTAGCTTTTCTTTCTGCTCTTCTTCTCTTAATCTTCTCTGCCTCACTCTTCTGTATTCTGCCTTCTCTAAATTTACTCTCTCTAACCCATTTTTTTGAATATCAAGATGATATTATTTATAGATTTCCTCTCATGACTGTTTGTATTCTACTTGGAATTTGAAATGGATAGTCATGTCTCTTTGCCTTCTGCCTTCTCACTCCTTTTATCTTCTTACTCAGGAATTATAACTGTAGGTGTCAATTTTAACATTACAGTGGGAGTTTGTTTTCCTCTCGGACACTTGCCAATGCATCACAAACAATAAAAATCAATTAAAACAATTACATTTGAATTACAAAATGAATTCGAGTTCAACTCATTTAGTCTTTTGGCTTTTCTTTGACTGTGCTTGTCTTTTCTGTGACTGTGTTTTAACTCTTTTCTGCTCTGTATCCTTTTCTGTCCTCTTCTGTGGTGTAATTGCTGCATACGTGTAACAATGCCTTTTAAATAAATAAAATGTAGTTGCAGACTTTTAAAACAGGGCAATTCCAATCCTTTTCGTGCCACGAGTGTCTTTTTTATGTGGCGAGTTCCGTAGGACGGAACAGACATATATCACAATTTTATTACATTAATAATAGCCCTCCACCTTGAGCGGAGGCCCGTGGGTCCACAGACCACGCGGCATACTTTAATACCACCGCAACCATGTTATATCTATATATATAACAACGCCCTTTTATATATACATATAATGTAATTTCAACTCTCGGCATACATACAAACTTCCTTTTGAAATGACTTAAATCAATTCTCGGCGTAATATAATAAAAATTCTTTAAGCATATAAGAACTCCTTTCGGGCCCACTTGCCACGCTTCTCGATGCAATGAGTCTCCTCCAATTGCGATTGATCGTTCCTGCTCCGATTGCGATTGATCGCTCCTGCTCCGATTGCGATTGATCGCAATCGCAACTTCAAATACTCTAATGCGATTGAATCACTTTTAAGTTCTTCCGATTGCGATTAATCGCAATTGAAAATTCTATTTTCATGTCCCGATGCTCTGCTTTGACTCTGATTGCGATTCAATCGTAAATCGCCAATCGCCTGAATTGATATCACTCAACTATTTCAACTCCAATGTGCTTCGATTGCGATTCAATCGAAAATTGCCAATCGCAGGAGTTGTACTTGATTATCATCGATTCCACAGCTCTGATCCAATTCAATCGGAAATCAGAAATCGCAACTGCAATGCGCTCTTCAATTTCAACCCTCCAAAGTTCCGATGCGATTCCAATCGGAAATCGCCAATCGGCAATTGCAATGCGCTTCCACCTTTGGACTCTTCACATTTCCGATCCGATTGGGGAGGGGTCCCACCTTATAAAAATTTGTTTTATGCGCTCCATAATATATATGCCTTGGACCTTTGGTTCTTTTTTTTCGGGATTAATAATATGAAACTTATAATAAAGCGCTCCTTATAATGTACATGCTTTGGACCTTTGCAAGATATGTAATGCGTGACATTTATATGTATTGTAATGGATATATATATATGTATCCTCCATCGGGGTAGGCGATTCCCATAATTTATGTGCCTTTCCGCTTGGGGTTAAGCGATTCCCGAAATATGGTTCTATGCAATTCCTAGAATATTTGTGTTATGTATAACACCGGTTGGAGTGTGCGATTCCCGGAATATGGTTCTGTGCAATTCCCGGAATATTTGTGTTATGTATAACTCCGGTTGGAGTGTGTGATTCCCGGAATATGGTTATGCATTATATGCATAACGCCCAACTTGGGGTATGATTCTTAGAATTTTATAACTGCTCTGCCTCTGCCTCTGCTGCTTCTGTCGTTCTGCCTCTGCTTCTGTCTCTGTGATAACGGTTCTGCCTCTATTATATTCGCTTCCTCTGCCTTCATTTGCTTCTTTTATGCCTCCATTATATTCACTACTTCTTTTGTCTGTCTTTGCTTCAGCGCTGCCTCCTTTGCCTGAGTGCTGCCTCCTTTACCTCCTTTGCCATCAATGACAACATTTCCAACACAATCTTGCTTCATCAAGTAGGTTGCCATCAAGGACAACACATGCCAACAAACCATACCATCAGGGTTCAAATCACCAGAATGTTTTTTCCCGAGCACGGACACAGTACACATTATGGTCTTAGTATTCATGGTGTCCAAGAGAGACTTTCCATCCTTACAGCAGTCCTATGCTATCAGAAGCATTAGTTACACAGCATGGCAGACTTGAATCATTGATTTATTTTTGTTCAAATCACCAGAAGTATTATAGATTACTGCAGCCAAAGTACATCAGAGACATACCTGGAGTTAATGGACACCTGACAAAGACCACTCTTTCACCCAAGGATGTCCCAGAAATTAATGCTCAGAATTTATACAGAGCGGACTTCGGCCTTCTTCCTCTTCTGAAGTTTTTAATGCTGCATTTAGTTTTTCACCTACCTTCTCCACTCCTCTGGAGCTATAAATTCATGAAGAAACTCATTGTAAAGGTTTTTGATCAGTTATCAGAGAGTTGCAAGTAGTTTCTTCTGAGATACAGTCTTTGTGTAAAGTTGTAAGATAGGCTGAGGAATATGATTTCAGACTGAGTATTAAGCTATTGGAAATGTTGTACTTGACTGGTATTCCTATTTAATATGACAAGCACATTTCTTTGGATCCTGATCTAAAGCCGCGGTGATGTTTTCCTATCTCTGTGTTTTAATTCGTTTCATTTCGTTTCTACTGGCTTGCATCAAAATGTTGGCATAGGATTTACCCGTGTTAGGTACCCTATGTTTCTGCTCTCCTTGCCATTAATGTTTCTCTTATGGATGTGTTATCTAAGAATTGATTTCAGTTAATTTAACCAGTGTAGTGGATGTTATTGCCTGCTCTCTGATGTATAGGTTAAATGTATCTGTTCTTAGATGTCTCTTGTTAAGGATTTAGCTGGAAGATTTTGGAACACTAGGGATTAGAATTAGCCCTGTTCACTAGGATCCTTGTGCGACCAACTGGTCTTTAACTTTGTACCCTGAATATGCATTGTCTCCTCCCTTTCTACCATTCCATATCACATAATCATCTTTAAGATCTGACGTTTTAGATGACTAGCCCAAGTGAAAGTGTTGGCGAGGAGTCAAGTCTCGCGGACAAGACCCAGGTTCAGGAGTTGTGGCCAACAAAGGGGTCCGATGTAGTCTAGGATCACGCCGGCAATTTCACCCTACTCCGGAGAGCAGAGAGTCTCACCCGAGGCGTGCTGCAACCACATGCAGAAGGGGATGAGATCAATGGCGAGGAACAAAGCCGAAACTCATGATGGAAAATGCATCGATCATGTAGACAGAGTCATATATGCAAGAGCACTTTAAGAAGCATTCAGACATTAGCAAATAAAATTTTAAACCAGCAGAAACACATTACATGCATGTAAACCTCTTATTGGGACAACAACCTTTCATTGTATTAATCTCTTGGCCAAGCACATGATTACATAGCATTTTTAGCGATAGCTTACAACTCTGATACAGATTTCTTACGGAACAGAAAGGTAGAATAGAGAAGATTAGAAACCATAGAAGGGTCATGCATGATTTCCCACAGTCGCTCTGTGCTTCTTCTCCTGTTACGAGCCTTACAACCTTGGCAGCCTCTTCCTCTTTCAGCCAGGTGACTGTTATTTATTCACCCGCTATCGCGACTATTGGTTCCTCTGTGTCTTTTCTTCAGCTGCTTCCAGCTTCTCTCCTGTTATCTGCGTGTTCCGATTTCTATCTTCTGTTGTTGTTTTCTTCATCTGTACTTGTGCGTGTTCTTTCTTCAGCTATCTCATTCTTCCACACCACCTTGATAGCTCCGCGACTCCTGGTAGTTGCGATGCGGTTGTGATTGCCATGTGTCTTCATGCCGCAACTCAAAAGGTCAAAATTCAAAATGTTCTAACCAAGATTTCAAAAACAAGGGCCCCGACAGGCCCTGACCACAATTCCTTAACTCATCCCCGAGTCAATCACAAATGACAGTTTCCACCTCCATTGCCGCGCTGGATCCCGTGCCTTGTTCGGCCTGTGTGCCTTCGTCTCGTGCCCCTTCCTGCTGTGCTCCTCCAATCGGCTGTTCAAACAAGGGCCCCAACTCAGGGACCCTGCGGAATGCCATATCTTTGAGCTTGGTGAAGTCTGACACAGCTTGTTGCCAGCCCTGCATTAGTGAGTCTGCTTCCTCAGTGATCTTGGTGGTAGCGGCCTCCTCTATATTCACCGGGAAAGCCTCGAACATCGTGGTAAGCTGGGTCTCGGCCTTTGCAGCTAGGTGTTGTATTGATTTGGCACTGGCTTGAATGGGCGGATGGATTTCCCAAATTATATGCTTGGCCACTGCTGAGTTGGCCTCGGTCTGTTGCATTTGAACCTCGAGCTTGTCTTCCTGGGCGTAGAGTTGATCTAACCACACTGGGTTTGCGGTCTCCTGAATTTCCCTGGAAATCTGTTGCAGCTGGGCGGAGATGGGCTGCATTTTAACTGTGAGGGCGAGTGAACACTCCTGCAGACTTCGCAGGAGGTCGTAAGCCTCGTGCGCTGTGGAGTGAAGGGTCTCCTGCATATTAGATGCCTGGGTCTGCTTGGCTGCTACTCGTTCAGAATATACAATCTGTGGGTGAGGGAGCGCGGGCCGTGCGGCTAACGCCGCTTGAAGTTCCTAATTCTCCCTGCATAGACCAGTGAAGGCAGACCAAATGTGGTAAGCCTGGACGGCCACATTGCTCTCCGCTATATCATCAGGAAGTGGGGCATGGTGAGCCCTTACAGCGGGCCATAGGCCTGAAAACGCCCGAGCAGCAACGGTGACCTGCTCCTGCAGGTAGGTCTTCTCCTGGGTCAGCTGATCGCGCTGTTCAGTAAGCGCTATGATCTGATGCTGCTGCTCATCACACTGCTACTGCAGTTCCGAATGAAGCTGTTCGGCCTGCAGAGCTGCCCGCTGAATGAATAGGTACAACTGGGCTGTACCCCATGTTTCTACGTTGGCAGTGCCGAAAGCGCCCTGCTCCGGCATTCGCTCCTGCAAAGGTTGGCCACTGGCCACTGATCTGTTGGAATTCTCAGGAGGGGACACCGGTATTTGTTGCTGCGTTGAGATGCCCATGTCAGAATCTAGCCATTCTTTCTGAGTGGTCTGGTCTGTGGGGGGAGGGTTAGCATGCTCAGGCGGAGCCTCGACCGAGTCAGCCCCAACATTGGCCAGCCGGATAAATATAGTAGAGAAAGAACCCTGGGGTGTGGCCACGGGTTCAACTGGTGGTACTACGGCCTCAATACTGGAGGTGACTTCAGCCCCGTGGTCTCCTCCAAAGAGTTCCCGGATAAGAGGGTCGGATATAGTGGTAGATGAGTTTGATGGAATGGATGAAGTGGCACGTAGACGGACGGAGGAGGGAGCGGTGGACGGGGTGGAGGAGGTATGGGGGAGGCGAATATTGAGAAATTCTGATGGATCGATCAGGGGTTCCTCTGGAATCAATGTCCCTATGAGTGGAGTGGATGGCGGATGATCATCAGTAAGGTCCACCACCGGATCAGTGACAGCGGTGCGGGCCCGCTTGGATGGAGGGGGGTCTAATTGATCAGGTCCCGGGCCCGTTTCGCCCATTGGGGTGATGATGGGGCTGGTAGAAGTGAATAAGTTGGTAGGGATGGGAGAAGTGAGTGGGGCAGTATGGGACAGAGAAAGAGAACGACTAAGCTGGACTTCAGAAAATAAAGGAAACAACGGGGCACCGCTTGAAATAACTTGGGTTGCCACGTTGAGACTTCGTACCTGAGTATTGAAGTATTGTACGACGGGGACCAGTGATTCGGGGAGTCCCTGTGAGGTCCCGGCTGCATCCTGAGAAGGTCCCGCCGTGGCCTGTGAGGACCCTGCTGCGCCTGTCTCGGCAGGCCGCTGCGTCGGCAGCATCCGCTCAAAGTTATATCTTGGGATCCCGTCGCGGATGTGCTTTATGACCCCCAGCCACTCAGAGACCTCGCGGTGAAAGGTAGCATTGTCCAGCTAGAATCTGAGCGGCGCCATGTGGAATGTGGCTTCCGGCACGCAAGTGGGGTGGAGGTAAGTGTGCCTGTGGCTTACCCCGAACCATACCTGCTCACTATAATCGTCCAACAGGTGCCTGGGCACCCGTTGCTGGTTAGCCACCACATCTCTCATTAACCCGTACCAAGCCCAAAACGCTTCCGCATTCACCTGTTTAGTGCTAGGGTCAGAGGACACCTGCCACGGGGTGAATTTCATCGCAAGGGGCTGGCTCGCTGTAGTTTCTGCTGGCAGCCGGACAGGAGGAATGTGCCATTTCCACATGGAAAAAGCTACAATCAGGTAACCATAGATGAAACTAGTGGTGCGCTTATAATTCTCTTTGCATGCCGCGAACAGTTCTTTGAGCAGGAAATAACACCAATTCAGCCTGGTGCCTTGGACACAGTGCTCCGCAATGGAGATTGCATCCAAGGTGCACTCTCCTTTGGTATAATGCCACATCGTCTTGCTAGCAATGAGATAGCAAGCGAACTGAATCTCCGGCTTGTTAATCAGATCAATTTTGGCACCTTTCCCCCCCCGGCGAGTGCCATACTTGGTATAGAGGTCTGTATCACCCGACTTTTGGGCACGCTTGGAAGATGTCTGACCGGCAGCAGAGACATCTGCGCCATTCTGAGACAGCCCTGTGAGGCGATGGATGTCTTCAGCGTGAATGGGGATTTCCTCGTTTAGCCACAAGGACCCGTTCTAAATTTGGCTGAGGAGGAACCGGGTGCATTGCAGGGCCGGTCCTGTAGTCCCAAAAATAGGAAGAGTTCTTAAATTCATCAAGGATGATTGCTGGAGGCCCCTGTACTCTTGTCGCATTCGGCTGTTTGAGCTACTGCCTGGTGTGTAGTGATGCTCCATATATGTTTGCCAATGGAGGTGGGGGAATTCGGCTGGGTCGGACAGGTTGGCGTCTATCAACGCTGCACTGTCATATTTTCCAACCAACAACTCTGTTCTGTGGATTCGACTGTCCAGAAATGGTTCAGCAACGGATAAGAGAGCCTTTGGCATCTTGGCATGGAGAATTCTTCTGGAGCTTCTATCTTGGTGCGGTGCGTTTTGAGACTTCAACCGCTCTGGTGTCACTGCAATTGCCAAATTGAACTAGTCCGGCATTCTCGTGCTGTTGGTCTCCATGCAAGTTATGTCATCACCTGGCATGAGCGGAGTTGATGAGACCCCATAACGACAATTAATTCTTGCTGGCCTTCTTGCCTACGATAATCGTGCGATCAATCGCATGCCTATGTGTAATCTGACAGTTGCTGACGGCGGCATGGGGAAATGGGCGGACGCGATGGCTGAGGGAACTACGGATGAGGGCAAATGATTATGGTACGGTTACTGTCTACTTATGGTAATTTATGATGCAAATCTGAGCGATCCTACGGACTGACAAAAAGGACTGACAGAAATGACCTGGACTGATACTCACACGTGGATGGATCCTACAAGGATGACACGCTGGACTGGCGCTGTGACATGCTGGACTGGCGCCACCCCGACCACAGTCAGTTGCAGTGCGGAACCCGCAACTGAGCGGTTATTGATAGACTACCTATGAACAGAAAGGACTCCCTATGCTCATCTCGGTTGCGGGAGAGTTATTCGACTAAGCTACGCTACGAGTGCTCTCGGGTGCGAGAGTTATTGATGAGAAGTGAAAGGTACCTACTCCTGGTAGGGTTTCAGGTGTGCGCCATTCACCCACCCAGGGAGAACTGTACCGTCCAGCTGTGCCAACCGAACGGCTCCTGAGTCTCGAATTTCAATGACAAAGTAGGGTCCCAACCAGTGCATCTAGAGCTTGCCTGGAAATTTCTGGAACCGGCTGTCATAGAGAAGAACTTTGCCGCCAACCTCAAAAGTTTTGTTCTTAATGTGGCGGTCATGCCACGCTTTCTGTCGGTCCTTCTAAATCTTCTGGTGGAATTCCGCCAGGAATCGGGCCTCATCCAGCTCCTGTAGCTCCTGGAGGCGTTCCCGAAGTGACTCCTCTTCCGAGAACGGAAGAGACGTAGCGATTAAAATACTGGGTACAGTGAACTCGGCGGGAATCACAGCTTCTCGGCCATACACCAACTGGAATGGCGTCTGATTGGTCAAGCGTTTCACCGTGGTCCGGTAGGCCCACAATGCCGCTGGGAGATGCTCATCCCAATTGTCGCGTTGAGCATTGCAGATCTTAGTCAAGCCTTTTTCAAGAATTTTGTTAAATGCTTCCACAGTACCATTGGCCTGTGGGTGGTATGGGCTGCTTTTGTGATGTTGAATCATAAATGTGTCCAGTAGTGACTTGACCGTGGCATTAATGAAATGCGTACCCTGATCGTTGGTTAAGCTTCGTGGGCAGCCAAACCGGCTGATGATGTGTTCAAAAATTAACCGGGCAGTGGTCTCCGCCGAGCAGTCACGTACCGCTGCTGCCTCAGCCCACTGGGTGAGGTAATCCGTGGTGGTAATGATGTATCGGGCCTTGGAGTGTCTGGCGACTGGGGCGATGGGACCTACAAAATTGACAACCCACTTTTCGAACGGCCGCAACACATGCACTGGGTGTAGCGAAAGCTCGTCTCGGTGAGAAGGCCTTCCCGTCCGGTGGCAAACATCGCAGTGCTTCACGTAGGCCTTACAGTCAGCATGTACTGTCGGCCACCACAGGCCAGCTTGAAGCACCTTTCTTGCGGTGGGTTTCGCACCCACATGCCCTCCCGCAACACCGCTGTGACATTCCCACATTACCCCTTCTCGTTCGTGGTCAAGGACGCATCTACGCAACACCTCATCGAGGCCCAGTTTGTATAGCTACCCCGCGATCAATTGAAAATCGACCGCCCGGACAACCAGGTGGCGTTTTTGGAGTGGGGTGTAATCCTGAGGGCATTGTCTCGTGGTCAGATAAGTGGCAATGTCAGCCAAATAATCTGGTACTGCTTCGACTCGGAAGAGGTTGGCATCCGGCAGCTGATCGTCCAACGAGCCTTCATTCTCTCCCATCTTCAACCTGGATAAATGATCGGGACCGACATTCAACCTGCCGGGCTTGACAATCACCTCAAACGTGAATTCCTAGAAAAGTAGAAGCCATCGATAAATCCGTCCTTCCAAAACAGGTTTATTCACCAGATACTTCAATGCAGAGTGGTCCATAAAGAATGTGAATTTTCTGCCCAGAAGATAGTGGTGGAACTTCTGGAGGGAGTACACCATCGCCAACGCCTCCCGCTCGGTCGTCGTGTAATTCTTCTCTGTGTTCGATAACCTGCGGCTGGCAAAGTAGACGGGGTGGTCAACTGTCGTTTCCCCGAGTTGCACCAAGACAACCCCGAGTGCAATATCGGACGCATCGATATGCACGTGGAACTGGTTATCCCAGTCAGGATGAACAAGTATGGGCACCGTCGCCAACTTCTCCTTCAAGGTGTCAAGGGCCTTCCTAGACTCCTCCGTCCACTGGAATATTTCTGACTTCCACAACAGTTTCTCCAAAGGGGCCGTAATCTTTGCATAGTTGCGGATAAACTGCCTGTAATACCCTGTGTGCCCTAGCAGTGCCCACAACTTCTTCACGGTTTCGGGGGCTTCCATGTGAACGATGACCGCGACCTTGGCGGGATCGACATAGACCCCTTGCTTGCACACCACGTGGCCTAAGAGGGTGCCGAATGGAACTACAAAAATACATTTCTTCAAGTTCAAGGAAATTTGCAGCTGACGACACCGGTCAAACATAATACGCAACAGGGTGGCATGTTTCTTCAATAGGCTGTAGACAGTCCAGTCATCGATGTAGACCTCCAGGAACTTGTGAATGTACTCCTGGAAAGCAGCAATTACAATCTAGGAAAACACAGTCGGTGCGTTCTTCAGACCAAACGGCATAACATGGTATGCGAATGATCCCCACTCAGTGGTGAATGTCATATTTTCTTTGTCTTCTTCGGCAATGCGCACCTGATGGGAGCCCGAAAACCCATCAGTGAAGTAATAGGCTTTGTTTCCCGCAACATGATCTAGAACTTCATCGTTGAAAGGAGTGGGAAACGGATCGTGGATGCAGGCATTTTTCAGACTTCGGTAGTCTACGCAGACAGGTATCTCGGCTTTGTCCTTCTTGTTCTGAATGAAAATGGGACTCACCCACTCTACTTCTTCTACTGGAAAGATAAGACCTGCAGCTAGCATCTTGTCGATCTCTGTCTTGACCTTTTCTTTGATACGGGGGTTTAGCCGGTAGGGTCGGTGCTTCATCAGCCTGGCCCCTGGTTTCAGCACGATGCGCATTTCGCCCAGGTCCCCCTTGATCCCCTTCAGGTCTGCAACCGAGGACGGGAACAAGTCTTCGTATTCCCGGAGGAGACTGAAAATTTCTTTTGTCATTTTCTCGTCCCAATAATCTCCCACCGTTGCCAACTTGGGTTTCTCGTCTGTTCCAATGTTCAGCTTCTTCATCTTTAGTGGCTGTAAATGGACTCCTTCAGTCATCGGCTCTTCAATGATGTTTTGCTCGCCTTCCTTTTCGTCAAAATAGAGATGCCTGAGGTCCTCCAGACTATCATCATCCGAATCGCCGTCAATCCGGTGGCAAACCAACTCGCGCCTGGCCTCAGGGCGTGACACAACCGGGCCACCGTCGGTCTCGGAATGGCGGAAAAACAACACCTCCTTGATTTCTTGTAGGGCCCGAGACTCCTGCACCATCTCCCCTTCGAACAAGAAGCACCGAACGAACTTGTCCATGACTTCCTGCCAAGAGCAAGTTCCCCGTTTCCGCTCTTCCTCCAGGTACCAGGCCTGGGGAATTGTACCCAGGGAGTGGATAAACCTGTGGACCCACATCTCTTCAGGGTACCTGGTGCTGCGCCACTGCTCCTCGCAGGCCCGCAAATGGTGTCGCGGGTCGGAAGTTCCATGATACTTAAGCATACTGCGAGGTCCTTCATCCTCTTTAAAGCGTGTCCTTAGAGCATCCGCCACGCATTCCCATCGCAACAGAGTGTTGCGGTGATTTTTCGACCACCGGGCCGACGTGGATTGTAAGTCCACATCCAAAAGTGGCATCCAGATTTCATCTGGGAGCATGTCTTCCACCTTGGTAATAAAAGTATTGACTGCTTGCATGTTCGACAAGGGGGGATATCCGCGGATCGCAGTCCCCACCCACCGGACTTGGGCAATGGTAGCACATCTCTGCGTGGTGGTCTCATACCCCCCTTGCTGCCAGTCTTCCCACGCGAGTTCGGATCCAAGCTCCGAGCTCTGCACACTCCGCCAACTGACAGAGCCAGTCGCGGTCGGGTTAATATAGTCGTCCCGTTTTCCTGCGGTCATCTGATAAAGGTGGTCCATCATCTGAGCATCTTCCCGATTGTCCACTGTTTCCGTATATCGCGGACCCTGGTACGGGTCAAGGGGCTGGGTGACCCGTACCTCCCCATCCTCAAAAATCATCAGCTCCTTTTTAAGGTCGATGATGGCGTAATTCTCAAAAGCCCAGTCGATGCCAAGTAAGGCAGGATAAGAATCCTTGTCGCCCATGATATCAATAACCTCAAAGTCAGTGTATGTCTTCACCCCCGCAATTTCGACCTCGACACCCTCGAGCCGGCCGATTGGCAGAATACAGTACTGGTTCGCCATCCTGAGTTGGATTGGCGAGTAGGCTAACTGTGGCCTTCCAAGAGCCTCCCACGTCTTCCGCGGCAGAATGTTGACATCGGACCCCAAGTCCAGCATGGTATCGCTGATTTGGAATCCCGCAACCTGTGTGTTAAGCCAGAATTCTTTGCCTGTTCGTTGCTTGTTCCGCTTGACGCACTGCACGTATTGAGGGGCAGCGTTCGTCGGATCTCTAAGTCCTGTGCACCCCTGCAGTGCTCCTTCCAAAGCCTGATTGAGCTGCTGCCGCAGTGCAGCATTGTCAACAATCCTGAGGAATAGCTGGAGCCAGTCCTCGATCACAGTACCTGTGACGCTCTGCACCCCAGATTCTAGCAGCACGGGCTCCTCCAGACCTCCCACATCCCACAGCTGGGTGAACGCCTCAACTGCCTCCTGGAAATACTTCTTCTGGGCTTCGGGCCTGATTACCATCTTCGGGGATGCCGGCCGAACCACTCGTGCTGGCTCCTTCCCGTGGGCATCCTCTCCAGTTTTCTTCCCGCCCCTTGTCACGATCACGACGTTCTGCATGTCTGGGGTCGCGGTCCCTCACGGCTCTGAGTTTATCATATTCACTCCCCTCTGCCTCGCCCATTCTTCCCACTTCTTGATGAGCTCCAGACAGTCCTCTGTGGCGTGGGCATTTACCCAGCACTGGGAACACCAGGGTCATCGCGGAAGGGGACATTCGCGAGCCACGTGACCCTCCTGGTCACAATTGTAACATTTCACTGGACCGCGTCCACCTGTGCGGCCTCCCCGCATGCCTCTGCCTCTTCCCCTTGGGGCTTCGTTCACCCTGTAGGAGGGACGATCCAATCAATCCGCAAGTGCATCGAGTGCCCTGCAGTGATCAGTTTTGTGAGTCGTGGAAACACAAAATTTGTAGTACACATTGTTTGGGACCGTGGAGTACTTCTGTAGTATCGGGCACATCCGAGGAGGATGTCCCAGCATCCGGCAAATCTCGTAGTACTCTGTGGTGGAGGAACCCGGTTAAGGTGGGAACCTCGCGTAAGGCTATTGCGGCTGGTAGACCCCCTGCGGATTCATTTTTGTGCCACCACCAGGTGGTGGACCCCCCTGGATTGCTGCGACCGAGGGTCCTTCTTCTGCACCGCGCAACCGGGGACACTCGGTTGCGACGTGGCCCTCGACTAGGCAATGAGTGCACCCAACATTCGGCCGCGCTGGTCTCACCGGCTGGAGCTCCTTGAGCTTCTCAGTCAAGCTGGCAATCTGGTGTTGCAACCCTATCAAGGAAGGATCTTGCGGGGCCGCCCCCCCCCCCCAATATTCCTGGGGGTAGCCCGCCATGGCTTCAATCTTCATGGCATGCTCCAACGCATCCTGCAGATTATCGATCTTCTACTGAGTGAGAGGGGTTCGTGTCAAGGGAAGCAGATCCTTAATGAACCAATCCCTCTGGCGGTTTGGATCGATCGGGTAGCTGAGTTTCCCAATCGCGTCCTTGAATCGCCGCATCAATTCCCATGCGGTCTCACCTTCCTTCTGCTTAATTTCCCATAGCTCGGATAGGCCCTGCTGGTCTATCTGGGGAAGCTTGAATTCGCGGAAAAAATCCTGCTTTACATCCGCAATTACGGGGTTAGGATGGGCCTCGGACCACTTGATAAACCATCGCAGAGCCCTCTCTTTGAGCGTGGTTTGGAACTCTATTAACTTCCCTGCATCTGGTGTCTGCCGAGCCCTCCAGATGGCTTCGCACAGATACCAGTGTTGCTCTACATCATCATTTCCCCAGCCAGAGAACTCTGGATACCAGGTGAAAGATCTAGCCATGTGTACTTGCGGAGTATTGACCAGGATAAATCCTCCAGGTCTTGGTTGCGTAACGGTTCCACTAGGGAATACAACACTACTAGTAACGCTGCTATTACCAGACGTTACTAACACTGATGAACTACTGTATGACTAACTCAATGCTTGTAACTGAATGAAAATATTACTTAAAGGTTGATACAGTACCAGGGGAAGGTAGGGATCCTGGCCATGCAGAATGTGGGAATTAGGGCTGCCTGGAGGGGTGAGTGTCGTCTGCTCTTGAAACATCCGCTGCATCACGCCATGCCATTCGTCATCGGAACTCTCTTCGGGCTGCATCTTTTCCTCGTCTTCGTTAGTCACCATCTCTCTTCCTCGCGTCGCTGGGCTCCCATGCACCCATTGCACTTCCACCATTGTCCCGTCTTCTTCCCAAGTATCCCAATCCATAATTCCTATCCTCTGAGGTGCCTCCTTCTGATTTTTCCTCTCGATCTCCCGTCTCTTCAAATCTCGCATCACCCTTCTTCACCACCTATCGGCGATCTGTGCCCGCCGATGCGCACGTCGCTCCCTCAACTTGCTTCCGGCCTCAACATCCATTCCCTGCTTCTCGCTTTCACATTCTACGTAGCATCAGTCCCCTCAACCCTTCCCCCAACATGGGTGGTTTATGCTTCCATACTCGTTTTGTGGAATTCAATCAACCCTTCATCCACCATCAGAGCTTTAATCCACAGCGGAATCTCCTTAAGCAGCTTCCCTCTTAGCCCTGAATGGAAGACAGCCTCGGCTTTCGAGAAAGATTGATAGCACTTAGCAGCAAACTCCACAATGTATCCTTCCAACGTGGTCCTTACCCAAAAATCCACCGTGCGGGTTAGTTCAGTGTTCACCCGATGCAGCGCCACCAGATCTTCATGCGCCCACCTACGGTTTATCTTCCGCAAGCCCTCTCGAGGCACCGTCACTCGTAATCTCCGCAACCAATTGTAAAGGTCGGTGGGGAACCTTCCCCAGAAAATTTCGTACGTATCACTGGCTGAGTCAGAGAAAAGGATGAGCTCCTTGGTCGCTACCTCCTTTTTCTTGGTCAGCTCTACTTGGTAAGCAATGAACTGGTCGAGATGATTATCCCACCATCGCCGTATCTCTCCTTCAAAAATCCTCGATACCATGATCTAGTTCCCCTCAGAACATGCAGGTCCCGGCAACGGAACCATTTGTTGGCGAGGAGTCAGGTCTCACGGACAAGACCCAAGTTCAGGAGTTGTGGCCAACAAAGGGGTCCGATGTAGTCTAGGATCACGCCGGCATTTTCACCCTACTCCGGAGAGTAGAGAGTCTCACCCGGGGCGTGCCGCAATCACATGCAGAAGGGGATGAGATCAATGGCAAGGAACAAAGCCGCAACTCATGATGGACAATGCATCAATCATGTAGACAGAGTCATATACGCAAGAGCACTTTAAGAAGCATTCAGACATTAGCAAATAAAATTTTAAACTAGCACAAACACATTACATGCATGTAAACCTATTATTGAGACAACAACATTTCATTGTATTAATCTCTTGGCCAAGCACATGATTACATAGCATTTTCAGCGATAGCTTACAACTCTGATACAGATGTCTTACGGAACAGAAAGGTAGAATAGAGAAGATTAGAAACCATAGAAGTGTCATGCATGATTTCCTGCAGTTGCTCTGTGCTTCTTCTCCTGTTACGAGCCTTACAACCTTGGCAGCCTCTTCCTCTTTCAGCCGGGTGACTGTTATTTATTCACCCGCTATCGCGACTATCAGTTCCTCTGTGTCTTTTCTTCAGCTGCTTCCAGCTTCTCTCCTGTTATCTGCGTGTTCCGCTTTCTGTCTTATGCTGTTGTTTTCTTCATCTGTACTTGTGCGTGTTCTTTCTTCAGCTATATCATTCTTCTGTGCCACCTTGATAGCTCCACGACTCCTGGTAGTTGCGATGCGGTCGCGATTTCCATGTGTCTTCATGCCGCAACTAAAAAGGTCAAAATTCAAAATGTTCTAACCAAGATTTCAAAAACAAGGGCCCCAACAGAAAGCCTGCCTATTGATTAGAAAGCAAATCCTTTCCTGACTCCTTTGCCCAATGGTTTTGACTGCTCCCTGGAATACTTCACCTCTGCCTAAATCCTCTTTAATCATCCTTGTCTTACATTGAAACCTTCTTTCCCGATGACCAGCAACCAAAAAAACAATCAAACAAACAAACTCTGAGCCTTATAATTAGCCTAACATCTTAAAAATTGAGCTTCACAGACATATACCTTTGACAATCATAGAGAGATCCCTCTCTGGACCCAGGAGGGCTAGATCCTAAGGTCTGAAAGTGGTTTGATGCTGTCTCATCTTTTGGTATTGCCAACGTTTCCAAAACATGGGAACCCCAACAGGTAACGCCACCAATAACGTTGCCGAGTACATGTTAGTGATCCAACTCCTGACAGAGGCTGCATATCATGACATCTCCAATTTAGTGGTCAGGTTAGATTCCCAACTTGTCATTATGCAGTTAAACAATCATTACCATGTCCATCATCCCGTCTTATTACGTTATTTTTTAAGGGTGCGACTTTTAGAACGTCAATTTCAAACAATCACATTTGAGCACGTTCCTAGAGAATTTAATGCATTAGCCGAATCTTTGGAAAACTACGTGTTAGATTGGCATTTGTCACATTTGTTATAAAATATTTACACATGAGTATATATATATTTTATCCCATAGAAAATACATAAAAAATTAGAAAACACAAAATCACCATAAAGTATGTATATATATATATATATATATATATATATATATATATATATGTTGTGTCTAGTACAATAGTTACATCAAAAAATATTCCAAAACTTGCGTGTTTTTACAAAAAAATTGGCTATACTAAAGCCACGCTATGATACTTATACATTCGCTCCACCAGCTAAGCCTAATGCTCAAAATAACATACAACTGCTCTGGCTATCCTCCTGAGAGGCACCAGGTATCTCTCTAGTACACCTACGGTATGCCACTGCAAACGAACTAGAACCTCCTGCATAGGAAGTTGTGGTACACCCATACTCAAAGCCTCCAAGTTTCTGTAGAGTTCATGCAAAATCTGGGTATCATCATCCCCGATGGCTTCTGCATCCTCAGCTGGTGCGCCAGCCCCGGGTAGCTACAGTCCTCGCTGTGCATAACGAGGGGCTCCAACTGGGCAGACAGGTGCCACATCTGTGTCAAGCAAGAAAAATTCATGTAAAAACATATTTTTCACACTATTTAAACAAAAAAATTGCATAAAAATTCAAAAGACAAAAACAAGGTACTTCCTAAAGTACACTGATCATTTCCTTCTTACCATCGAGCCCCCACTGGGTTCCAGGGGGCAACACTAACTTCGGGTCCCCAGTGAATTTCATCCCTGCATAGGGATAATCTTCAATCATAATGATTTGGGAGTTCAACCAATCAAAAAACCCATCATCAAAACAGTGACGGACTAGACCCTCTCTAGTCCGCGAAATCAAAGCTACCCATCGAGCCTGTCTCGGCTCGCGTGGGCCCAATGGCGCTATAATGATCCTAAGTCTCATCAATGGCACCCGATCCATTAGGAAAGAAATGATCAATGTGCTATACCAAAACTCTCTTGGTATAGCACATGGGCCTTGGTGGCCACATGCTGACTCTTGGCCCCTACCAAGCAAACAATCATATATAATATAGACCTCAGTGGTTTCAAAGCCACACGTGCAATAGGCACCCGGTTGCTCACTGCTTTTGTGTTGCATATGCAATGAGTTAGAATAAGATCAGCAGTGGAATGTAGATCCGCTCTGGACCCCGTCAAGTTGGGCCTCGTTCCACGAAATGATAAGCCAGTCAAAAATTAAACATCATCCTTCTCAATTGAGAGCTCATTTCCCCCAATCCGAAAGACATGGTGACGCTCGTCCCATTGCTGAATCAACCACCTCAGGAGGTCCTGTTGACCCCTCATCAGCTCTAAATGTGCATATTTTAGCAAACCGCATCTGCAGAGAGACATCAAACTTGTAGCATCAGTAATTATATCTCTTTCTTCCCGTTCATGTTCTCTCTCTTGCCAGATACTCATGATTAATAGCTGAATACCTGTAAATACAACATTTTCAACTAATTAGAAATTTCCTAGAACACTTCAAAATGCTTATTAATGAGTTCTTAAAATATGCTCTGTGCCTAACGCGGGCTATAGAGAAAAAAAGAGCATGCTAACGCGCTCTTCCTTCACAAGAAGTGCGCTTAACGCAGGTCCAACACTGCTCGCCCACGTTAGCCACTAATATTTTTTAGGGCCTGCCAAATTTCTCATTTTGAACCAGCAAAACTTTACAAAAACAAAACAAAATGATAGCAGGAGGTTCCAGCTCTTACCTGGATCTCGCGGGAAGAAGAACCATTGCCTGGATTGACCGCAATTGTTAGCTGAATTTTTCACCCTTTTTCACCCCAGAGCTCCTTCACAGCATTCAGAACAGTGAAAATGAAAGTCTTCTGACATTCTTATAGCCATTTCTGGGGCATGACTCTCTTAGCTAGTCTGCAAAAGTCGTGAATTCTTGTTGCATATGTGTCACAACTATTTGAGGTTAGTTATTGATGTTCTGATGAGTGATCAAGATCTATATGTAGACATAACCATGTTTTGACCCTGATTCCGAGCATTATTTTTATGGTATTTTTCTTGCTTGTTAATCTGAAAAACCTCGAGTTCTCTTCTTCGGACTCGTTAAACTTATACGAATTCCATTTCAAGCATTATTTTTATGGTCTTTTTCTTGCTTTTTAATCCGAAAAACCTGGAGTTCTCTTCTTCAGACTCGTTAAAACTAATATGAAGAAGCACTGAGCTTTCTTTTTAGGGAATTTTTTCTAGCTCATAAAACTGAAAAAACCCAAGTTGCCTTTGTCAGGCTTGCTAAACTACCATGATAGAGAGTAAGGAGCCATTATTTGTCCTCTTTTTCAAAGCTCTTTAAATAGAAAAAGTGACCGAGTTTTCTCCGCGTGACTCATTAAAATTTCACGGAGAGCACCGAGTTTTTTTTTGTTTGACTTGTTAAAAATTTCACAAAGAGTACTGAGTTTACTTCGTCTCCTCGTACTCATAACAAAATGAGGTAGACATCCATCAAACATATATTTCTCACTTTTTTGGCTTTGATGGACTAACTCACGAAAAATAAACCATTTCGGGCTTACTATTCTCCCTTTTTCGTGCCCGGTTATCAAGACATGACAAAGGTACCCCATGGAGTTTTCTTTTATGAAAATTTTCAGACTCTCTAAACATGAAAAATTCACCGATTTTACTCGTCCAGACTCGTTAAACCTAATCAGACAGGGAATGGAGTTGTCTTTTATGAAAATTTTCAGACTCTCTAAATATGAAAAATTCACCGAGTTTACTCATCTGAACTCGTTAAACCTAATCAGACAGGGAAAATTTGGACAAAAGGGATACTACCTCTATTACATTTCAGAAAGGTCGATTTGACAACAAAAATCTTGAACATGGCACTTCCTAGAAAAATCTTTCGCAGTTAGCTGAACCCTACCATCTATGAGTATTAGCCTTCATCTCCCAGTGTTCCTACACCGGTAAAATCCTAAGACACTCTTTGGTGTTCATTAAGCCTCAGCTGCCTAGTACCCTATTACAGTGCTTTCTATTTTTCAAGCATATCTCACTATCTACTGCTCCTCTTATCAACCAAATCACTAATTATGCCAAAAATTATTTCTCGTCAGTTATCCCCATTTTCTCTTCATTATTTCCATAAAAAAAAAATCATGTGTTTCCCGTTTCGTGTTGACTGATGTGGGATGCCTCAGTGCCTACCTTTCAACAAATCTCTTCCTATCAACTTCAAAATATTGTCTAGGAAGTTGATCCAGAAACCCATCAGTACCCAGATACTTGCAGACATCAGTGGCAAGTAATCTTGTGTTTGATTAAGAGTCTTCATCATTGGCTCTTGATTGAATGATTCTACGAGTGTTCGACTTCAACTATTTTTATTCACACTCGCTAGATTGTACTGTGCATCTTAGGGACCATCATCATTATCGGTGGCCACCTTCGCGTCTGTTAAAATTTTTCATTATTGACTCGTAATCAGATGATTTCACACATGTTCGACGATAGCTCCTCTTTCACATGTTGATAAATATGCAGTTTAAGTGAAGTAGCGGTCAAGACCTTGGGGCAAAGGTTACATCATTACAACTATGTTCCCTTCCCCAAGTTGTGATATTGTTTATGGAGACAGCTTGTTCAGCCTGATCCTATTATGACAGACACTTCCACATTATTCTTATCAGTGGAAAGATTCTTCATATCTTTGTACTAGAGAAATCATGTTGATTAGCTACTGAGCATGGAAATGCTCGACTCAAGACAGATACTATATTTTCTGACATATGTTGTTGTTTCAGGTTTTCCTTAGTCCTTCAATCTCTTTATCTATACTATACACATTATAAATTGTTTCGGCCATCTTCTTCGTCTCTGACCTCACACTTTAGGGGGCATCTATTACAGGTCAAATAACCTTCTCATCAGCTCATAGGGGAAGATAAATATGGAAGGAATACAAAGACCTAAACTAAACCTACTTCTGCCAAGGTATCGCACCCCTATAACAGCCAGAGAGCATTATAATGCATCTAATCAATGAAAAGGTCACATTAGTGGCTAGGGAAACACTCTATTTATACTAGAGGTGAGCGTTACCTTTGTTTTGAGTTTGAAACAGGAAAAACCCGTGGAGAATGATTTGAATTTCCAGCTTTTTCTCATAAGAGATTCAGTACAAAATAGAAACTACAAAGCACTACTCTCTTATTAGGCCTTGCCATAAAAAAACTGAACTCTCAAGGAAGGAAAAAGCATTGGAAGTTGAGGAAACATCTTGGTTTTTTCTATTTAGAACTGGTGGAAGGAGAAAGGCAATGATTTCTCTCTCCATCTCCTATAAAATGGAGCTGTAGGCTCTTGGTTCAAGGTCAAAGTATTTTCAAGGTTTTGAATACATGTGAAGCAGAGCATTATTGTTGTAGTGTGAAGGTAAAAAATCAAAGAGGTTCATTGAGAATTTTTTGATCAAGACATCACCACATTGAGAGATAGAGAGATTGGAAGGCTGAGGAGGGCTTGGTACAACCGACGGTTGTAATCCTCCTTTTTATAAATCAATAGAACTGTATCTGTTTTGTCCATTCTATGTGTTGATATTGTTATTATTTTTCAATTACTTATATAGCATGAGATGAATGGCTTAGATGTGCATTGTTTAATGTTTATCATATATTAAATTAATTGATAGGAAATATATATTGTGGTAGAGATTACATGGGTGCTTTGATTGATCACAGGGTTGAGATTTGGAGCTGGTGAAGGAGGATCCTTGCTTCACTCTTAGCGCTCTCCAAAATACTTCAAGATAAGAAAAGAGGTAATCTTCCATCTTATTCCATCAAGTTGTTTAAGTTGATATGAACATGTATGTATCTTCTTTGTGAGCTATACAGCTAATCTTATTGTCTGCCTCGAGCACTGGAAAGCCCTGAGAGGGATATTCGAGAACCAAAAACCCAAGCATTTTACCTATAGCAGTGATCTTAGCCTCAGAAATTTTAGGGAAAGTACCTCAAACCTAAGTTGTTATGTAGAGTTGCATTCTAGGGCTTGCTAAAGCACTAAGTATTGGAAAAGGGAAGGCCATTGAGGAATTGGTGGAGTAGTGAAGGGGCTTCGTTTGTGTTATGGAAGATAGTTAAAAGGCCACCCATAAACCTATGTAGGATCTTATCACTTGGGGATTTGAGGGGAGCTTATTGGTTTTAAGTCGATGAAGGAGAGTTTCATTCATCCTTACACCATTGGTAGAGAGAGAGAGAGAAAGCGAGAGAGAGAGAGAGAGAGAGAGAGAGAGAGAGAGAAATTCATTATGGGTGTTTGTTGTGTCAGTTATATGAGAGAACACCCATAACATCTAGGCAAGCTTTCAAATTAATGGGATTTTAAGATAAATATTGAGTTTGAATTGATAAAGGAGAGTGGCATTCATGACTCCACTTTTTATGACTGAGTTAGAGTTTTTTCTTGTGGATTCATGGTCTAGATCAGTGTGGCTAGCTTCAAAGTATAAAATATAAAATTAATCCTATGGTTGGATAGAAAGTGGTCCACCCTTCATCAGTTGAATGCAACTAAATATATTGATCAAATAAGTGCTCAGTGTGGACTTTATTTCTATAATGTAAATCATATCTAATGAAATAGAAATGATGTTGTTGAATTGTGTAAATTTATATGTATCTTCCTATTGAATGGAAATATTGGTCTATGTGATACAATACCATGGTATGAATTGGTAAATTTGGTTGTGTTGAATATGTGATATTCATATTCATGCCTATTGATATTTAATGTTCCCTTACGAATGTGTTTTTATATTTATGAGCATAGATGGAATGGCTCACATGAGCATGGGATTGATATATTTTTACACCTAGTTTTCTTTAATGTTTATGTTTATAATAGGCCTTTCTTACAAGTAAGATGTTATGGCTAAGAGGATAGGGGATGTCAACCCATCAGATTATGAGATATCCAATATGGTGGTTTGTTATGGAAGACTCTTAGTGAGTCACAACCATGGGAGCTTGGTCTACTCTAGATAGGCCAACAAAGCTTTAAATCTACTATTTATGAAAAAAAGGTATTATTGATGATGTGGAACTATATGTAAGAGTAAAAACCTTGTTGTTAGAGTGGAAACTTGAAAGAAAGAGTATTCACTAGGGTGGAATACAAAATATTTCAGGGGGACAAGTATGGGCATCCAAAATATCTACTAAATATACTTTATTGAAAAACCTGGATATGAATGCTAGTGAACCAATATGTGAGATGGACACATGGATTCAACATGGAATATCCCCAAACCATTTAGTGATGTAGTAGGGTAGCATGCCATGTTAATATGGCATGAATGATGTGGCATGTTGTTTTGACATGATAACATGGCATTATAATGCAAAGGAGCTATCATGTTAGTTAACCATGGTTCAAGTTGTGGCATGTGATGTTGGGTCCTTATTTTTTCTACAATTTTGACCAATATTGGTTGGAAAATACTTGTGGAAGTGATTGGTGGAAGCAAGAATGTGAAATGGTAAAATGGGTCGGATCCGATAACTAAAACTAGAAAGAGGTAGGTGGAGATCAAAAGAGGTTATATTGGGACTTGCTAAAGACATGAAAGGAGTATTTAAGCAGTAGTTGTGAAAGAGTCAAGAGGATATGGACCAACCACTTGGATTTCGTCAAAGGGATCAAACTAAAACAAATCAAGAAAGAATGGATCATAACATAGAAGTAAATCTATATAAGGCCATAGGAAATGAGCTAAGAGAGAGAGATAAAGATAGAGTCTATGTTGAAATGTTGCCAGAATGAAGCTCAAAGCCTTATGCTTGTGTTTTATCGTAATCTAATTCTATCATGGTTTAGTTTGATATTATTTTGAAATATCTCACATACTTTCATAGATATGTAATGTAATGGTCCAACTATAATAATATAAAGAAAGTGTTGTAGGGTATTTTTATGAGTTTCAAGGAATGTATATTGATCTGCTAAGTTAGGCCTTTAATTTTTTTTTGTAATGTCCTATTCTGCATCTACTCTGATTTTGTTTACTCTATGAAAATGATTCACTTCCTTGCATATATAAATTAGTAATGAACAATGTATTTGGTAATTTGAACCTCGAAACTATCTAGAATTATCTATTATATTTAGATTTCTCGGAACACATCGAGTGAGAAATTTCTCCCTCATAATGGAATTAAAAATACGTTGTTTTGCTAGACTATGATGCGATCTTTGTTGGAAATTTGAGGTCAAACCCAAGGTACATAAAGTAAAACTTGCAGCTAACAAATGGTTTCATTACCGAGACGTGAGTATTCTGAGGGTATCTAGATAATGACATTAATTATTCTCAAGGGTGATATTCAAGAGTGATGGTATGACAAGCTTGATTCATTTGTCCTACAACAAGCTCAGTTAAGACAAAATAACTCAGAGTGGTTTAAGGAGGAAATTTTATGTAATATTCCAAAATAGGAGAAGCAACAATATTCAACACAACAATGGAAAGTAGCAGTGAAGATCAATGCACAAATATATGAGACCAATATGGAGCCATTATATTAAGAAAATCGGGAGCAAATAAGTGTAATATATTTAAGGAACAACTCATACAATCATGGCAAAAAATCCTCCAATGAATAAACACCCTCAATCATGAGATGTTGCTGCTATACAAAATGTCGAGAGATCAATACAACGTAGTCACAGTGGAAATCTATAGCTTGAAACATGAAATGATATAAAACAAATGATATATGCCTCAAGAGATACTGGTAATAAAGATCAAGTCTCCACAACACTTTCCAAGACAACCCAGAGAGGGTTTCCGAAAATGCACAAAATGCAAATGGTGAACTACATCCCTAGGGATGAAGATTTACTGCAACTGAATCGCTGGGAAGATATGGCTAAAGCTGATGTAGAAATGTGTGGCATTCCTCCAATGGAATCTCCAGGTAAAGGTTGATCCCTTCACTGGAGATCTAACTCCCCAGATGATGCACTAAAACCTCCCCTGCAACTGCCCTCTGAAATAACACAGTCTATAACTGAAACTACACTATATGGGATGGTAATGAATTGGCCTGGTGCCAAAATATGAAATTAAGCCCAATGAACTCCCTTGCTAGCCTCCCAACGGAAAGAATGCTTCCTCCACTGAAAACAAGCTCAGAAAATGGCCCTATAAACCCTCCACAACTTCTACCCTGCAACACATCACAACCCTAGAAGAAACTATGTTGTATAAGAAGACTGAAGCTTTGGCCTGATGCTGGAATGTGGAAATAAAACCCACAAACCTCTCGTGAGCGGGCACTCAATGTTCCCTGAGGATGAGGGTGGGATTCCCGCTCGAGAACACCCTTGTGCTAAATAACACAACAGTCTCCGCTAAATAGTTGAAGAGAGAAAGAAGTCATAAAAGACTCAAAACATAATAATAATAAACATTCTTTCTGTTGGAGTGTCACCGCACATAACATGGAGAAGTGGTCCCTATAAGGAAATCACAGGGAATATGCAGAGAAATAGTTAAGACAGAAAAACTGCAAGGAAAGAGTCCTGAGCGAGGTTAGGTCAATTCGTGGACATGCTCAGGTCAAGTCGTGAACGCGGGAAAAGTAGTCCACAAACAAAGAATAAATTATCGAGCACAACTAAAAGTGGAAAACCATGGAGATGGAGCAGTGAGGACCATTGATCCAAGCAGCTGTCAACGACGGAGATTAAAAATCGCCATCGCAAATCACAAGTGTTGAAAAATAGGCACAAAGGGTAAAAGCTAAAGAGGCCGAAGCGTGATGCATGATGGAAGTGGGACCCAGTCACCCGCCACCCTTCCTTTAAGTCCATTTCCTTTAAAAATCACTAAAATATTACTTTTTCCGCCTTTCCGCTTCATTTCTATACTTTACCTTTTTCACCGCTATATCATTGCTTCTCCTCCGCTTTTACTATCTACCCAACCATGATTAAAGTGGGCCAATCCCCCTGACATGTTACTTACCTTCTCCCCCGTACTTCGCACTTTGCATCCTTTAAATTTTACCACTGTTATTCAGCATTAAATCTTGCAATCTGTAGGCGGCGGTCAGAGCCCACCTTCCTCCACTTCACCCTTTTCTCGCCACCATCCATCGCAGATCGCATATTATAAACGTTCACATCGCAACTAAAACTTAAAACTCATGATTCCCGATTTGCGATATATTGCATCACACAAGTTTTAACTTACCACTTCAAATGCTCGCAACCTATTTTATTTAACTTGTAATGTGGTCAAATCCCACCATTTTCCACGTCACTCTTGCCACATCACATATCGCTCCCCACGGATCTTAGCCCTTACCCTCCAATGTGCACTGGTAAAACCTTTCGATTTTGATTTATGATGGGAGCAGGGCCCCACCATTACTCCCACCATTCCCATTCATTGGAACACATCCCATTACCGATAAGCCTTTCGCATCTCTTCGTCACTTCTGCTCCACCCAAATGCATTCGATGGTCCTTAAAACGTTTCAGACGCCCCCCGGCCTTCGAACTTTAACTATGGGGGGGGGGGGGTCAGAAGTAGGTGGTTTCCATTAACACCCACTCCTCCACGTGCCTTCCTCTCATCATTTCGCAACCCCCATCTCTGATACCACTTACCACCTAAGACCCCCTTCGAAATCTGGTTTTTAGTTTGCAATTCATATACAGCACATGCTTCCACGTGGAACATGCAGGGATGGTTTATTAGGTTGCTCAGGAGTTCTCCATTGAAGAGCCATGCGGGTGCAGTACGACTGCCACTTCACAACAGATTGGGTGGAAATCAGAGGGCTAAGGGAGTGCAAGATTTCAATTAATAGGTGGAGCCCTATGATGATAGCCATGCCTTCCCACCTACAACTACTCCTCACTATACCATTATAAAGGCCCCCATAAGTGGCCTCAGTGGGCGATCATTTCCTTTCTGTTTTGGGTTTTAATTTTGATGATTCTGCTGGTGAAATCTCAATTTCATCCCATCCATTTTTTAATTCTCTCCCATTCATGTTTTAATTCTCTCAGTACATAAGTAATTTCTTAATGTATGCTCTGAAATTTAGGTACCATGTTTTGATTTCATAGATATCGGTCAATCATAAATGATTAAGTACCGTAGACCCACCGGAGAAACTCTATATATAGTAAGTTCTAAGATGAGTTTAGGGTTCAAAACTTTGGAAGAAATCTGTTGTAGTTTGGTATGATTGTGCTCCCTGTGCCTTGAGACACATATTTGGGAGATATGTTTAAACTTAATACGATACATAGCTGTTATTTGGATTCCAGATGGAGAAATGAGTAGTATGTATCTGTTTCCTTATGTTTTTAGTAATCTCCATTTTATGTATAATCATCTATCATGCTATGCTCCCTCATCCGTGTAATGTAGCTGCTGGTAGTCTGTAATTTTATTCATGAATTCATGTTTACATAGTGCTCAGGTGTTAATGATCATGTATTAAGCTTGCTGCACTCCCTTAATTCACGCTCCACAAACCTCTGTTGTTGTTCATATCTCATTCATATCCATTTTCTCTGAGTTCACCGGGGACATAATCTTAATCTTCCTAAGCTTGTCTTTTGTGGGGCCCTTCTAAGTTCTCTCTCAACTACTCTTCATATTTTAAAGCTTCTGCTCATTGTTTTATACTTGGCCCATCTATAAGCCATTAGCCTCACAACCTCTTAAGCCCTCTCAGTGTTTGGGGAATTCACCTGAATCAAACTCAAATGGCCTCGTCCGTTCTTGAACCACCAAAAACATTATCCTCTTGACCCACATTCTATCAAAGGCATTTATATAGTTACCCACTTTTAACCTTTTATTTGAAGATGTCCTAGGCACTGGTCTTTTGCAACTCAAAGTTGTCTCTAGGAGCTAAAAAATATTTTTGGCATCGTTGTTGGGGATATGAATTAGAAAATATTTTCCCTGGGATATGAAATTAGCTTCAACCTTCAACCAGGTGAGTACGAAGGGTTGAGAGTTGCACATTCCTCACCTTGGCAACTCCACTATAAACAATCTCAAGTCAGTTGTAATCCTGGCTTACAATAGGCCCCATACTATGTCTGACACTTCCTAGCAGAGAACTCCTTTTGTGTCTGATCCTAAAAATATTATATTTAGGAGAATTTGGAAGGAGAAGCAGCCCAACGAAGCAAAATTACCCTTATTTACTCTAGAATCTTTGCCTTCCTCATCTCAGGAAGCTGACATCTATGGCCCTTACACCACATCTGGTGTACTCGAGGTTTCTCCATAAAATTTTGCTTTAGCCAGCTCAATCATAAAAAATGAAGCTGAATCCATAGATATTTCTTTACCTCCCTTGCACCTTACTCCTGATGTCAAAGAAATTAAACAGGTTGAAGTACTCCATAGCTTTTTACAAACCAATATAACAACCTATATTCAACACACATATGTTATACCACAGCCTAATCATCCTTAGAACTTACCACTGCCACCCATCATGGTTGTACCTAGCTTCCTCCTCAATAAATATGGTCCATTGCCTTTACCTCAAGTATTGCATGACATGCCTCAAGATTACCTAAAGCTCTTGCCTCGGTTCACCGGGGAAGATAGAACTTCTACACAAAAACATATTGAATACTTCTGTGCCTTTGCTAAAAATGTGAACGTGGAACACTTAGATGTGGTGTTGAGGTTTTTTTTCCAATCCTTGGATGGAGAGCCTCGAAAGTGGTTCAAATATCTCGCCAATAATGTAGTCACCACTTGGGAAGAAATGGAGAATTTCTTCACACAAAAATGGGGAGAGAAGAGGGACCATGGATATGTCCTTACATAGTTCAATGCTCTTAAAAAGAGACAAAATGAGGATGTAACATAATTTATTAAGATGTTCAATAAGCTTTATAATAATATTCTTGCTGAAATAAAGCCTCCCCAAGCAACTGCCAAGGTGATTTTCGGAGGATATTTTGAACCAGAATTTGGGTTCACCCTAAGGGAAAGAAAGTCTGCATCTTTAGATCAGATCTAAACTGATGCACTGGAGGTAGAAGCAAATTTTTCTTCTACTGGTAAATTCAAAGGGAGGACAGATCATGAGGCCAGGAGAAGGGGTAGTGAGGAAGCTTCTACCTCTAATCAAGAAAGGGAATCACATGAGTATAGGATCAAAGAGATGAATAAGTTGATCAAGAACCTCTCAAATAAAATGGTGAAGCTTTAATTGGAGGCCAAGAATTCCCCTCCTCATCCTAACCAAATGATTCCAAACCGTGGGTTTAATCACTAGTACCAAAATCCCCCTCCACAGTTGTTGTAGTGAGAAAGGAAAGAGCAGAAAGATCACATTTAACCTCCTCTATACCCAGAAGGGGAAAGGGATGGGTAGGCTAAGGAAGTCATAGATAGTCAAGAAGAGCAATTCCTCACTTACTCAGAGGATTAAGAAGGTAAACTCACCCTAAAATAAGAGCCAAAAGAGAAGGAATTTCCCCTAAAGGATTGAGATATTGACAATTACTGTAGGAATTTTTTGGATTTCATGCAATATCAACTCCACAAGAAGTATGATCTCAGGTCCTCCATGAAGAGAACCTGAGTGCAAGAACAAGACGAAGAATCATCATCAAGAGAACAAACCCCTTCTTCTTCTACTAGTAGGGGGAAAATCCTTTAGAAGATTATTCCCATCCTAAAGCCTCTGCACCCACCTCCTCGAAGCAGGGCTCTGATCCTCCCCAAAATGAGAGATCCACAGCTATACCCTTGAAACTGCCTGACCCTCCTAAAGAGAAGTTTAAAGAAGTTGCCACAGAAAAATCTCCCATGACCTTTAGTCTCCAGAAAGAATTAGAAAATATCAAGATCCCGGCCCCCCTAATTGAGCTCTTAAAAAAGCCTTCATACAAGGCCCAAGTCTCTCAATTCATGCTGCCCCAGGGTGTAGGCCCTCTACCTAATAGCCTCAACCTCCATGAAGAAAGAACCATGGTAGTTTTTGGACCTCATGTAGAAGAGCTGGACTCAGCCACTCCCCCATTCTATTTGACTCTAGTTATACATGAACTGTTATTATATAACTACATGCTATATTCCAGGGCTTCACATAATCTACTATCATTATCTGTCATGGAGCAGCTGGGGTTGCAGATCACTAGGCCGTATAAAGATCTGTATTCTTTTGATTCCAAAAGGGTGAAATTCTTGGGCATGATAAAATATATGGTGGTAAATTTAGCCCAGATCTCGACCAAAAGCATGGTAATGGATATTGTTGTGGCCAATATCCCATCTCAATCTAACTCTGCCCATACTTAATCTTCCCACCTAATGAAAACTATACCCGCCATTTCTTAACCTATTCTCGATGGCTTAGGATCCATAAAACTTGACCTCACCTATGCCATTATTCCAGTATTCGATGGGGAGGAAAGGAGATTATACCGTGAGTCTAGATTAGTAAAGATGGTCACCAAAGATAATGGTTCCATAAATTCTCCATTATATACTAAGGAAGGTGAATTCTCTTGTCTTATGCTTGAGGAGGACGAAAATTTTCTACAAGAAACGAAGGTTTGTCCTCTAATCCAGGAGAATCTTATGAGAAGAGGGGAAAACAAAATATGGACCTTGCAGTTTGATGGAGCTTACTGACAAGAAGGAAATGGGGCTGGGGTACTCTTGATATCACCAGAAGGATGCTTGGTTCCCCTCTCCTTTAAGCTAGAATTTGAAGCCACAAATAATGTGGCTGAGTATGAAGCCATGCTGTTGGGGTTGCAAACAGCGCAGAACATGAACATACATAACCTCAAGGAGTTTGGATATTTAGAGCTTGTAGTGAGGCAAGTCAGGAGCCAATGCCAAACTAAACACCCGCGGCTCAGAGCTTACGTAAATTAGGTATGGGATTTAGTCGAGAAATTTTTTATTTTATTTTAACATTCAGTTCATGTCGAGAGAAAATAATAGAATGGCAGACTCACTAGCTGTGGCTGCTAGTAATTTCTACCCCCCGCGTAATCCTTAGCTAAGATATGAGGCTGAAGTACGATACCGCCCCTCCATTCCAGACAACTTTAAGCATTGGAAAGTCTTCAAAGATGAAGAGCAGGTCCAGCGCTTTATGGAAACAATGGGAAAGTTCTCAAACATGGTGATTTATTTAATCCCGGAGGATGATGGTGAGGGGCCAAAAACCAGATGGGAAGAGACAATGGTTGGGCACCGTGTTCTGCAATTAAAGGGAAATTTCATCCCCAGGGGTCTTGTGCCATTGGAGAGACTGCTTAATAAGACTTATATCCCAGTGAATCCCAGCAAACTCACCCTTGACAAGCTTGTCAGAGACGTGAACATTTGGACATACGAATATCCAAAGGTGGTAAATTTGTCAAGAGGGGTCCCCGAAGAAGACTAAGATTAGTACCTCAGGTTGTTTCAATCATATAGTGATGTATTTTCTTGGTCATACCAGGATCTGAAGGCTTTTGATATTGATATTATACATCACAAGATACCACTCAAAGAGGATGCCAGGCCTCATAAGAAAAAGCTGAGACAGATCAATCCCCTCCTTCTCCCAACCATTGAAAAAGAAATAAAAAAGATGTTGTAGGCCAATATTATTGTCCCTCTAATATACTCCGAATGGGTGGAAAACCTAGTGGCTGTTAGAAAGAATAATGGTGAAATCAGGCTATGCATGGATTTCCACAATCTAAACAGAGCCTCACTCAATGATAACTATCCCCTCTCGAAGATGGACCACATATTGCAGAAGGTGGTGGGATCCTTCCGCATGTCCATGATGGATGGCTTCTTGGGATATAACAAAGTGGAAGTGTTCCTCGAAGACCAAAATAAGAGGACATTCACTATGCCTTGGGGGACCTTCATGTATTCCCGCATGCCCTTTGGTCTGATAAATGTTGGTGCCACATTCCAGCGAGCGATGGACAATGATTTCATAGGAGATCAAGACAAGTTTGTGGTGATCTACCTAGACAACATCACCATATTTTCAAAGGGTGACATTGAACATATAGAGCACCTTCGACGCACCTTTGATAAATGTTGTAGGTATGTCATATCTCTGAATCCTCAAAAATCCATGTTTTCCTTGGAGGAAGGAAATTTTTTGGGGCACATAGTAACTAAGGTAGGAGTGAAGATCGACCCGAAGCAGGTAGAGGTGATAAATGACATTCCCCTGCCAAGAAAAAAAAAGGAATAACATGTGTTCTTGGGAAAAATAAATTTCCTTAGAAGGTTCATTCCCAACTATGTCGAGATTATCCGCAACATCACCATGATGTTGAAGAAGGATAGTGAAGTTAGATGGATCCCTGAGTCCATGGACTCTTTCAACAGGGTCAAATAGGATTTTATAGAAGCTCCAGTGTTGGTAGGTCCAAATTATGGGAAGTCGTTCATGATTTTATCCTTAGCCTCTCCCCACACAATAGCTGTAGTACTCTTACAGAAAAATTCTGATGGACATGAACAACCCATTGCGTTCTTCAGTCAAGTCCTACGAGACACTGAACTGAAATATGATATCCTAGAAAAACAAGCTTACGATCTAGCCAAATCATTGAAGGCATTCCAGGTATATGTGTTACAATCAGCCATAATAGCTTATGAACCGACTGCAGTAGTGAAAGATATTCTGGTATAGGGTAACAGTGAGGTGAAGAGGGGAAAATGGATAGCTAAGATCCAGGAGTATGAACTGGAGTTAAAGCCTACCAAACTCATCAAATGATAGGGGCTGGAAAAAATCCTTTCTAAATCCAACTGTCAAGCTCTGGGAATAAATATGTTTATGACAGGAGGAGAGGCATAGGACGACATAGGTGCACACCAAGGCATAGAAGCTTCCGCTTAGAAAACCTATGTCAAGTACCTCCTATCCTCATGGTATAAAGATATAGTGGAATATCTTTTAATGTTGAGGTGTCCCCCTCACTATGATAAAACCAAATATCACACTTTAAGACTGAGGTCTCAAAAGTACATTGTGGAAAATGGGCGACTATATTGGAGAGACCCCGCGGGAATCTTATTACTGCATTTTATAGAGCAATAATTTGACCACGTAATGACCAAGTTTCATGAAGTGATATGCGATGGGCATTACAGTTGGCGATCCACTGCACACAAGATCCTGAAGGCACGGTTCTTTTGGCCTAAGCTGTTTGGCGATGTACATGCCCACGTCTGGGCCTGCGAGAAATGTCAAGAGTTTTTCGAAAAAAAAAGGTATGCACCTCTCCCATTGATTCTAGTACATGTTGAGGAACCTTTTAAAAAATAGGGGATTAGCTTCATAGGAGATATTCACCCTACCTCTAGAAATCAGCATCGATGGATCCTCATTGCTATATATTACTTGACCAAGTGGGTAGAGATCGTGCTCGCAAGAAATGCTACAGAATCGGTGGTGATCAAGTTCCCGGAGGAGAACATAATAGCTAGGTTTGGATTCCCAGCTAAAATAATTATAGATAATTCCTAGGCTTTCAAGTTGGCCAATTTTTTTAATTTATGTCAGCGTTACAACATCTTGCTGGGTCACTCCACTGCTTACTACCCATAGGGGAACGGGCTGGCAGAATCATCTAACAAAACACTGGTGAGGATATTGAAGAATACCATCAATGAAAATCAAAAGAACTAGGATTCCCAGCTCAAGTTTGCACTCTGGGCGAACCGCATCACCGCGAAAAGATCCACGGGAAAGTCCCCTTATGAACTGGTGTATGGTAGGGCCACGGTCTTCCCTATTAATCTTTCATTACTTGTGTTCTGTTTCCTATAAGAATTAGATGAGGAGCCACATGACCTTATCTGAATAATGCATCAGTTGGTAGAGTTGAATGAAACACGAGAGCGAGTAAGCCTCAGACTGGTAGAATATGAATAAAAAATGAAAGGCTTATTTGACCAAACAGCTAAAGATAGAGAGATCCAGGTAGGGAATTTGGTTCTGCGATGGGATGTCAGGAGAGCGGACAAAGGGAAACATGGGAAGTTCGATCCCATCTAGTTTGGTCTTTTCAGGGTGGCAGAAGTTAAAGGCAATAATACTTTTTCCTTGGAAAACATAGAAGCAGATATACTTGAGGTGCCCGTGAATGGGAAGTTCCTCAAGTTATATTTTCATCACTGACAAGGGCTAATCCAACTCATTGTATATATCATTCCATTGTCTATATTCCATTTTTTTTACACTCCTCCAATTTCATCTTTCATTTCATCTTCCATTTTTGTGTCCACTTGACTATTGGTATAAAATATTTTCTAATTAGTATGTATTTGTGACTCCATGAGCCCAATGAAACATAGGAATTTATGGCCTGGAGGTCCTCAACACACTTAGAATAGCACATTGTCCCTAAATGGAGCCAATGTTGGCCTGTAATCACACATAACATGGAGAAGTGGTCCCTATAAGGAAATCACAAGGCAAAGGCAGAGAAATAGTTAAGACAGAAAAACTGCAAGGGCAGAGTCCTGAACGAGGTTGGGTCAATTTTTTCACATGCTTAGGCTGAGTCGTGAAAGCGGGGAAAGTAGTCCAAAAACAAAGAAGAAATGACCAGGCACAACTAAAAGCGGAAAACCACGGCAAGGGAGCAGTGAGGACCGTTGATCCAAGCAGATGTCAACAACAGAGATTAAAAATCACAATCACAAACCGCAAGTGTTGAAAAATAGGCACAAAGGGTAAAATTTAAAGATTCCGAAGCATGATGCATGATGGCAGTGGGACCCAGTCACCTGTCACCCTTCCTTTCAATCTGTTCTCATAATTCCATTTCTAATGTTTTGATAAAGATGCCTTGATGATTTGTTGGTGAAAGTGTTCAGGATGCACAAACTAAGGGAGAGCCTTTAGTCATATGAAAAGGATGCATGCATGCACAGATTCAGGGGGAGCATTAGCGTTGCTGAGTATAATGCATTGTTGGCATTATGATGGTTCTGAAATATGTTCTCTTGCTTGAGGACTTTCTGGTGTTGGTCTTAAATGGTCATACTTGTATTTTGATGAAAAGGTCTTATTGAGACCCATGATGTAAAATTGTAATATTCAGTCATGTAAGGACTTGTCAAATTTGCAAACCCACTTGGTTGGGTAGCTGAGTCAAATTTTGTAAACTCACTTGGTAGAGTAGCTGAGTCAAATGTGTAAACCCACTTGGTTGGGTAGTCGAGTCTCATATGTAAATCCACTTGGTTGGATAATTGATGTAAGTATGAGTCTTTGGTGATAGGAAGTTCATAGAGTCATATACTTCATTGAAGAATATGTTTGAAGATTCAGCATGAACTCAGGGGGAGCTTGGCCATTTCAGTATATATCAGATCTGCAGAACGCTTCTTCCACATGAGGCGAAAAGGGGAAGAGCATGTTGGTTTTTGATCCGCCCTTTGCCCTTGATGTCAAAGGGGGAGAGTGACATGGTGTTTGAATGAAGAGAAAGAATGGTGTCAAAAATGAAGAAAGTGACATGGTGTCATTGTATTCTTAATGTACCTATCTGTTGTGGTAACCAAACACCATTGTGGTTGCCATCAAGTCCAAAGGGGGAGATTGTTGGAAATATGATGAAGAGTGTTGTCCTTGATGGCAACCCACTGAATGAAGATGAAGACATGCGACTGTTGACATGTGTTGTCCTTGATGGCAATCCACCTGATGAAGTTATTCTTGACTTATTGGACTTGGTAGATGATGTAAATCTGATATGAAATGATGTTTGTTAAGCAATCTGATGCTGAGTATTGTCCTTGAATGGCAACTCACTTGATGAAGATGATGGCAACTTACTTGTTGAAGTTGTGCTTGATAGAATAAGTCTTGATGAACTAACTATGATGTATCTAAAGTGAGTACAGAAGGCAATGAAGAAAGGATTTCAGCATGTGCTAGATTCTATGATGAAAAAGAGTATGTCTCTTGGTATACGCGGATTGGCCTAGGGGAAGTCGCGTATGCACGCGGAAAAGAACGTGCCAAGTCGCGTATGGGCTAAAGCGCTCAAAAAAGTGCAAAACCAAGGGTAACCACCATGGTATTGACCCATTGTATTGGGTAATGATGCTTTAGTTGACCCGAGTCCGGGGCTACCATCGGAAATGGCTGTAGTTTTAGGCTCTTGGTATTGTTTTGGCTCATGGTATTGAAAAAGGGGCTCATGGTATTGAAAAGGGGTAAACCTATAAGAGAAAGATTGTTGCAAATGATGAGTGTGGGAGATGATGTCGAGAGCTTGAATGAGGACTTCTCTGAAGTATATACGTATGGAAAGGGTAAGGTTTGATGATAGATGTTTGAATCTATGATGCACTTATGAAGAAATGATGAAGCGAGATATCTGGATCTGAAATGTATCTATATTTTCTAGATCGGTTTATGGAGTGATTAGATCTGTGATGAGGTGAACATCTGTTTGAAGTAAAGGGTTGAATCTAAACTGAATATCTGATTTAAAGAATTATGCAGCTCTGAAATGGTTGAAGAATCATACGCTAGTTCGACGAAGAGGAAGCGCGTATATACGCGGCTTCGATGAAGAGAAAGCGCGTATGCGCAATAAAATTGGTTCTATAATTTGTACAATAGTATACGCTGGTTTTTGTGAACGGAAGCGCGTATATATGCGACATCAGTGAAAGGAAAGCACGTATGCAAACTAGGGTTTTTTCTGAAGCATGGGTATGGAAAGGGTCGGTGAAAATATGATGAAATGTGGCACAGTGGTGTCCTAAAAGGAAGCTTTGGATCCGAGTGTGAGAATTGATGAACGTGGTCCATATTAGTGCTGATGGTCCAAGGTGGTGCGAGGGTTGTAGCCTTCGGTCGGGGAGTGGTATCTCCCTTCCGGTGAAATTTAGTCGCGAGATCGAGAGGTCGTAGCTCCCCGCCCCTAGGTAAGAAATTTGGTAAACGAGAACGGGGGTCGTAGCTCCCTCCGGGGAGAGGGGCACAGTACGTAGTCGGGGGGTTGGAGCTCCCTTCCGGGGAGAGGTTTGGTAAACGAGCGCGAGGTGGGTGCACAACGTCTTTGGTAGAGTACGCACCGACATATGTTGTAAGATGTTTTCTCTATAATAAAATATTGAAGGCTAAGCAACTGCAGCGGTGGTTTTCTCCCGACTTGGGTTTCCACCTAAAAATTCTGGTGTTCATGTGTGATGCTTTGTGTGATGGTTTATTCTGTTCTTGCTGCACATGCTTACTGTTTATTGAATATCTGATGAATAAATAAGGGAATGATTTAAGTGAAGAATTAATGACATAATTAGTTCTATGAGTATACGCGATTTTAATAAAGGGTATCCGCGTATATACGCTAGTATGCTTCAGGAAAGTAGCGTATGGGTTTTGAAGTAAAGAAAAGTAAAAGTTTTGAATATGCTGTAAATACTGATTCACCCCCCCTCTCAGTATTTTTCCCAACAATTGGAATCAGAGCGTGGTCCTTCTGCAGAAGCTTGATCGCTTGAAGGAGATCCGTCGCAATGGGAAAGAAGCAAAAGAAGAAGGTTACTCAAAGAAAGAAGATGCCTCAGAAATCATGTATAGCAGAAATTGAAGGAGATGAAACAGGTATTGATCGTTGTTCTTGTATTTTACTTAACTGTATATGCAAGGGTTATGATAGTGGAAGTGACAGTATGGATCCAGAAGTTTCTGACGAAGCTCTACAAGTGCTCATGGCAAAGAAGCAAAAGAAGAAGGCCACTGAAATGAAGATAGTTCAGAAAACTTGTGCAGGAGAAAATGAAGAAGATAAAACAGGTATTGAGTATTATTCTTGTGATTCACTTTCCTATGCATATAATGGTGAAAAGAGTGAAAGTAATGTCATGAATCTAGAAGAAGCTATCAAGATCAGAGTTGAAGATCAACTTATATCATATAAAGAAAAGGATTCTATCAACAAAGAGTTAATCTCTAGAATAAAAGAACAGATGAACACGTATCAAAGGTTGTATGACAATGTAACCAATCAATGTAAAGGGCTTGAAGCAGAAAAAGTTTCTCTAAAAACAGATCTGGAAAAATCAAAAAGGAAGAATGAAGGTCTTAAAGCTGGAATCATCTCTCTACAAGCAGAATTTGAAGCCGCAATCATCTCTCTGCAAGCAGAACTTGAAGCATCAAGTAAGAAGAGTGAGGAACCTCTACAATCATTTGAAAAGGAAGGACTTGAAGCAGAAATCATTTCCCTCAAAGAAGACCTGGATAAATCAAATAAGAAGAATGCAGGACTTGAAGCAGAAAACATATCTCTGAAAGAAGATCTCGAAGCATCGAAGAAGAAGAATGAAGAGTTGCAACAAACATGTGAAGAAAACGAAAATTGGTTGAAAGAAGAGATTCTAAATCTGAAGGATCAAGTAGAAGATGGAAGAAGGAAAGAAGAAAGCATGACAAAGCAATGTCAAGCCTTGGAGGTTGAGGTAAACATTCTCAAAGGTAAATTAGAAGAAAAGGTTAAACTTTTGAGGTTTCAAGATAGTACCAATATTTTGGACAATATTCTGAGTAATCAAAGGTCTCCTGCTATCAAACTTGGTCTTGGTTTCCATGAAATTGTTAAAGGAGAATCTAGCTCACAAGGAAGTGCTAAAAATTCAGAGGATGTCAATGCAAAATCTGAAGTGTTGAAAGAGACAAAATATCAACCAACAATCATGAATTCTCAAAGGAATTCATTCAAGAACGTTGAATGTTTTAAATGTCATAACTATGGGCATGTTGCAGCAAATTGCAGGAGCAGATCATTTCAGTCACAATCAAACAGATTCTATTCAAAAAGGTACTCAGGTTGTTTTAAGGGATATTGTTTTTCATGCAACAAGTATGGTCACAAAGCTGGTAATTGCAATAGAAGGAAGAATAGAAAAGCTCATTATGATTCTTATGTTTATTTCTCTGGCCACATGAGATGTTATGCTTGTAAAAAGTATGTACATGTAGAAAAAGAATGCAGGTTGAACAGATATGAGAAATTGGATAACTTCCAGCACGCAAATAGAAAGTTTAAACAAATCTGGAAAAAGATGGAGGATCGATCAGAAACGTAGGGAATTCCGACCCTACTGCAGTCATCCGCTTCTGAAGCTAACTTTTCTTATTGACTGCAGGAATGATGTGGGATACATTATGAGATTTAGTGATGTATCGTCACAGGGGGAGCAATGTATAATGTCTATCATGGTTGATTTTATTATTCTGGTTATATGTATTTCTGACAGAGCATCTGATATAAAGAAGACAGGTACAGGTAGTACATGTTCAGGGGGAGAAGAAGGAATGTGAAAATTTTCTATGCTTCACTTTCCATACGCGGGTTTGATGAACAAAAGTCGCGTATACACGCGAGTTTCAGCAGACACAGTCACGTATGCATTGATGATAAGAGAATTCATATGACAGCTGAAGATCAGGAGCAGAGGTTCAGGGGGTGCATCAGTATGACTGATAATAACTGTAGTTTTGACTCTGTATCAGCTTAATTTATCAGTTCTAAATAATGATGATATGATACATGGTTTCTTATGTTGAAGAATATGGATGAGTCTTGTATACTTGAGTATTCATTGCTGAGATGAAAGTCTTATAATTCAGAGACAAGGACAGATCATGCAGAGATTGTTGCTGATGACTTGCTGTTGAAGGTGTTTCAGATTGCACAAGTTAAGGAAGAGCACTGGTTTAGGGGGAGCAGTAGGTTGAATACTAATGATTGCATTGTTGGCAATATGACTGCTTACTCTTTGGTTATTGTGATACTCATACTCAAATGATGATGGCTTGGTACATGGTTTATGATGATGAGACGTTGAATGAGCTGTGTTTACTACTTGCTGAAGTTTATCTGTTGGATGAAATTGGAAGTCTTATGATTCAGAGATAAGAATAATTCATGCATAGCTTGTTACTATGGCTGAGATCTTTTCCTACATATGTTACTTCATGTTAAATCTTAAAGGTCATGGTGATGTAGGATGGTGGTGGACCACATGAATGACTACTTGACACATATTTGAAGATGTTGTTCTGATATGATAATCTCTCTTGGAAAGATTATTTTGATGCTGCAAAGAATCTGAAGGCTTGGTTACTAATGTGCTTATGCTACAACCGTTGGATGACACTTGAAGACACAACTACACTGTTCTATCTATCTGTAGTCCAGGGAAGCATTCAAATACCTCAGAAAGAAGCTGAACACTGTCTTTTTCTCACAGAGGATCAGATCTGATCAAAATATAGAAGATGGCATTGGATACGCGGGTTTAATGAAACACAGTCGCGTATATACGCGAGTTCCTGCACAGAAAACCGCGTATGTCTGATTGCTGACAATTTTTTGCTTGGAGTCAGCTCTCTTTAGCACAGCTGCAGTGCTGTTTAGTATCTCTGATACTGTTTGGTATCTTTGGTGGTGTTCCAGTTCTCATAATTCCATTTCTAATGTTTTGATAAAGATGCCTTGATGATTTGTTGGTGAAAGTGTTCAGGATGCACAAACTAAGGGAGAGCCTTTAGTCATATGAAAAGGATGCATGCATGCACAGATTCAGGGGGAGCATTAGCGTTGCTGAGTATAATGCATTGTTGGCATTATGATGGTTCTGAAATATGTTCTCTTGCTTGAGGACTTTCTGGTGTTGGTCTTAAATGGTCATACTTGTATTTTGATGAAAAGGTCTTATTGAGACCCATGATGTAAAATTGTAATATTCAGTCATGTAAGGACTTGTCAAATTTGCAAACCCACTTGGTTGGGTAGCTGAGTCAAATTTTGTAAACTCACTTGGTAGAGTAGCTGAGTCAAATGTGTAAACCCACTTGGTTGGGTAGTCGAGTCTCATATGTAAATCCACTTGGTTGGATAATTGATGTAAGTATGAGTCTTTGGTGATAGGAAGTTCATAGAGTCATATACTTCATTGAAGAATATGTTTGAAGATTCAGCATGAACTCAGGGGGAGCTTGGCCATTTCAGTATATATCAGATCTGCAGAACGCTTCTTCCACATGAGGCGAAAAGGGGAAGAGCATGTTGGTTTTTGATCCGCCCTTTGCCCTTGATGTCAAAGGGGGAGAGTGACATGGTGTTTGAATGAAGAGAAAGAATGGTGTCAAAAATGAAGAAAGTGACATGGTGTCATTGTATTCTTAATGTACCTATCTGTTGTGGTAACCAAACACCATTGTGGTTGCCATCAAGTCCAAAGGGGGAGATTGTTGGAAATATGATGCAGAGTGTTGTCCTTGATGGCAACCCATTGAATGAAGATGAAGACATGCGACTGTTGACATATGTTGTCCTTGATGGCAAACCACCTGATGAAGTTATTCTTGACCTGATGAACTTGGTAAATGATGTAAATCTGATGTGATATGATGTTTGTTAAGCGATACAATATAAGGTATTGTCCTTGAATGGCCCGACTCACTTGATGAAGATGATGGCAACTTACTTGATGAAGTTTGCTTGATAGAATAAGTCTTGATGAACTAAATATGATGTATCTACGGTGAGTACGAGCTAATGAAGAAAGGAATTCAGCATGTGCTAAATCTATGGTGAAAAGAGTATGTCTCAGGGCATACACGGATATTTCTAGGAGAAGTCGCGTATGCACGCGGGAAACAACGTTCCAAGTCGCGTATGGGCAAAAGCGCTCATAAAGTGCAAAACCAGGGGTAACCACCATGGTATTGACCCATTGTATTGGGTAATGATTCGTCTAAATGACCCTGTCCGGGAATACCATCGGAAGTAATGTGGTTTTGGCTCATGGTATTGAAAAAGGGTAAACCTATATAAAGAGAAGAAATTCATTGTGCAGATCATGAGTGTGGTGGCAAGATGTCTGAGCTTGAATGAATACTTCTCTGTGAAGTATATCTGTATGGAAAGGGTAAAGGTTTGATGATAGATCTGAATCTATGATGCACCTATGAAGAAATGATGAAGCGGGATATCTAGATCTGAATTGTATCTGTATTTGCTAGATCTGTTTATGGAGTGATTAGATCGGTGATGAGGCGAACATCTGTCTGAAGTAAAGGGTTGAATCTGAACTGAATATCTGACCTGAAGAAGTATGCTGCTCTATAATGATTGAAGATCTATCGCAGCTGCACTTCCACTTGCATGAGAGGAAGCGCGCTATACGGCCCCGATGAAGAGAAAGTGCGTATGCGCAGTGAAATATATACAGAGGTATACGCTGGTTTGTGTGGATGGAAGCGCGTATATACATGACATCAGTGAAGTGAAAGCGCGTATGCAAACTAGGGTTTTCTGAAGCATGGGTATGGAAAGGGTCCAGTCTGAAAATATGATGAAATGTGGCCTGCAAGTGGTGTCCTAAAAGGAACCTTTGGATCCAGTGTGAAAATTGATGAAACGTGGTCCATATTGGTGCTGAGGGTTGTAGCCTTCAGTCAGGGGGTGGTAGCTCCCTTCCAGGTGAAGCTGGTAAACGAGATCAGGGGGTCGTAGTAAACGAGATCGAGGGTTGTAGCTCCCTTCCGGGTGAGGCTGGTAAACGAGATCAGGGGGTCGTAGCTCCCTTCCAGGAGAGGCTGGTAAACGAGTCAGGGGGTTGGAGCTCCCTTCCAGGAGAGGCTAGTAAACGAGCACAGGTGGGTGCACAACGTCTTCAGTAGGGGGGGAATGCACCCGGCATATGTTGTAAGATGTTTTCTCTATAATAAAATATTGAAGGCTGAGCAACTGCAGCGGTGGTTTTCTCCCGACTTGGGTTTCCACCTAAAAATCCTTGTGTTCATGTGTGATGATTTTTGTGATGGTTTATTCTGTTCTTGCTGCACATGCTTACTGTTTATTGAATATCTGATGAATAAATAAGGGAATGATTTAAGTGAAGAATTAATGACATAATTAGTTCTTTGTGTATACGCGAGTTTAATAAAGGATATCCGCGTATATACGCGAGTCTGCTTCAAGAAAGTAGCGTATGGGTGTTGAAGTATAGAAAAGTAAAAAGTTTTGAATATGCAGTAAATACTGATTCACCCCCCCCCTCTCAGTATTTTTCCCAACAAAATTTCCCCCTAAACCTTCTAAATCATCCCTATACCCCCCTTGAACCACACATACACCCTTGGTTTAGTTTTATAAACCCTCATTCTTTCTATCGTTACCTTCGTATGGACTCGAATTGCATTAAAAAGGGTTAAAAACCCACTTTTAACTTTATAACAGGCCTCAGCCCCTTCTCTGCTAGCCCCCGCTTCCTTTCTCCCCACGTAACCAGCCGCCAGAACCACCCGCCAGCCTAAAAGAGCGCCTGTCTCATATGTTCATCGGGCGCAGTTTCGACCGTTGATCTGTGTAGATTAGACGGAAAACATTGACTCCACAATGCCTGTGGTCCTCCCCGTTATAACTCCCAACCGGGAAATCGCCGTCCATCTAAGCTATGATTCGAAGGTTCGGAGTCCGCCCGCCCCTGTGGTCCCCACCAGCGCGCCCGTCCGAAAACAGCTCGGTTTTCATCGCACCACCATCCGGGAGCTGGCGGTATTTTCCCATCGGCCAGCGATTCCATACACCTCCCGACGCATGGCCCCGGTACGATTTCAAAACCACTATCCCATCACGCGTTATCATTCGGTACAGGGCGCGCAGCGATATTCAAGTCAGTCGTTAGATCCTAGGAGCCTCATCCGACGGTCGTCATTCCATGAAGCTGCACGGGGTTTAAACCATGGCCATCGTACCCCTGGCCCACTATTCGTCGTCCTTTGCTGTGTTTCCCACCGTCAATCTTCTCTCAGATCTGACGGTCCAGATTGTCTCCCACTGTTGACTATTTCACCGCCAACCTCCACCAGAGCAATTCTCCACCATTCCTCCACATTTTTCCGCCATGTCACGAACTGCCCGGCCATTTTCATCATATCGACGCATCCATTACCCCACCCCCATGGTTTTCTTAATAGATTTTGTGTCTTTTGCAGGGTTATCAGAGGCGAAGAAATGCCATGGTTCAACATGTACCACTTCAATGGCGTGTTGCATGGAAAAAATTAAAACTGAAGTTGGTACTACAAGGAAATGTCAAGAAAGGTGGCGGCAGTATAAATTCCATCGAAGGAAGAAGTTTGAAACTTCACAGACTCTATCCCATGCCATTAAAGCCCAGATCTTGCAGAATCGAGACATTTATGAAGCCGTGAAGAAAACCAGCTTACGATCAAGGATTTCAGCATTCGACATTGAGTGTTTAGAGTTTTAATATAGCGGTTTAGAGGTAAAGAACCAGATCAATGATCCCACAGATCATGCAAAGGTACAACACATAGAAATCAATGCATATCAGGGGTTTATACAACATCAGAATGATTTTCCCCCCATGAAGGACAGAGCGCCCATACAGTGTTCAATATATACCGTGTTCTGGAGAAATTTCCTACCCTGAAACAGCCCCAGTACTATCAGAGCATTTACTTCATCAGTATGGCAGATTTCTTTATTATTCCTTTTCCTATTGTTTATTCACCAATAGCACCACACAGTACTGCAGTCAGAACACCAGGGATTAATGCACAAGATCTACGCAGAATGGGCTTCGGCCCCCTTTCCTCTCAGAGGTTTAATACTGCATTTAGTTCTCCACCTACCTCCTCTGCTCCTCCAGAGCTATAAATTCATGAAGAACTCATTGTAATGGTTGTTGATCAGTTATCAGAGAACTGCAAGTAATTTCTTTTAAGACACAGTCTCTGTGTGAGGATTGTAAGATAGGTCGAAGGATATGTTTTCAGACTGAGTATTCAGCTATTGGAAATCTTATACTTGATTGGTATTGTTGTTTAATATGACAAGCACATTTCTTTGGATCCTGATCTGAAGTAGCGGTGATGTTTTCCTGTCTATGTGTTTACATTCATTTCATTTCATTTCTACTGGCTTGCATCAGAATATTGGCATAGGATTTACCCTTGTTAGGTACCCTATGTTTCTTCTCTCCTTGCCATTTATGTTTCTCTTCTGAATGTATTATCTAGGAATGTTTTTAGTTGGTTTAACCAGTGTAGTGGATGTTATTTCATGATGTCTGATGTATGAATTAAATGAATTCAGTTCTTATATGCTTCTTGTTATAGATGTAGTTGGAAGATTTGGGAACACTGGGGATTAGAGTTAGCCCTATCCACTAGGATCTTTGTGCGACCTGCTGATCTGTAACTTTGTGCTCTGAATCTGTGTTACCTTTTCTCCTCTTACCCTCCGCATCATAATCATCTTGAAAGATCCTAAGTTTCAGATGACTAGCCCAATTGAAAGCCTGCCTATTAATTAGCAAGAAAATCCTTTCATGGCTCCATAGCCCAATGGTTTTGAATACTTCCTAGAATATTTCACCTCTTCCTTATCCCTCTTTTCTCATCCTGGTCTTACATTGAATGCTTCTTTCCTAATAACTAGCAACCAAAATCAAACAAACAAACCTTGTGCCTATAACTAGCCTAAAATCATAACATTTGAGCCTCATAGATATAAACCTTTTCTCAAACTAGAGAGATCCCTCTCTAGACCCAGGAGGGCTAGATCCTGAGGTCTGAAATTGGTTCTGATGTTGTCTCATCTTTTGGTCTTGCCAATCTGGCCAAAACATGGGAACCCCAACACACGCTACGAACCTACCTGATAATGAAGAAAATTCCAAAATCTTCATTTTTCTTCAAAATTTCATATGTAGGTCTAAAAAGTGATATAATGCAATATGATCATGAAAACTTGCCTCTTACCCTCTTCAAAAAACATCATTTTCACCTTTAGCAAGTTTATTCATCACTAAAATGACGCTATTTTTTCTGAAAACATAAGATTTAGATATTAGATCTTATCTCCATATCCTTGATATATATTGAAAAATGGAAGGAGTGTTTTTTGGTTAAGTATGTCTTGAATAAAAACCTCTCTTGTTTCTTTTAAAACCATTTCTAGCTATCCATAATATGCATTCTAAAAACATGTATAAAATAGTAAAATTTTGCTTTTTGAAAATAGGGCTGAACGACATCCTTGTATCTTCCAATCTATAGCACCTTTGAGAAAATTTAAAGAGGTTATTGTTACTGGATATGTGATTAAAAATAACCTCTCACAGTGTCTTAAAATAATTATATGTTTTCCCAAAAACCTTCCTTGAAGTTGACTGCTCAAAGTCAGAAAATAATGAAATCCTCATATCTGCTACGAAATTATTAGCCAGTTTCGTAGCATTTTTTGCCTATTTTACACTAATTCACTACGAAAGTAGGTATTCTTGGCTAAAATGACCTTTTCAGAGTTTTAAGCTTGGGAAATGAAATATGTCAGCAAATGATGACTTATGGAACATGATGTGACCTATATGGAGGTGATTTTGAGATGAAATGAGGGTGATCTTGAAACTTAGGATAGGTTAAATATGAAAAAAATGAAATTTCCTATGCCAAATTGAAAATTTTTAAGCAGACCTTACCCTTTTGAGGAGTAAATTGTATGACCATGTCACGTAATGACTCACAAAATTATGATCGATAACAGTGGCTCCACTTGGGATGGTGTGCCCCTATGGTACACCAAAGAACCTGTAGTTCCGGTGCCATCCATATTCTTGGAAATAAAAACTATGAAATTTATGAAAACTTTAGCAAGCTCTTATGGCCTTCTCCTCAGGCTCAAGTTTGATGATTACCGCTAAAAAACCGAATCTATACATACTGAAAAGATGCTCAGTCTACTTGAGCTTATTCACACATGCTCATACCTACCCTAACAAATGCAATCTTCATGTTTGATTTAAACAACATGAAACTTCCAATGAAGCCAATCATTGATCTGATCTGACACTTGAACCTCTTGACTGCGCTTGAACCAACATTGAATAGGATACTGAAATGACCAAGGCAACATAAGATGTCTCTGATCTTCATAATGAAAATATAACTGGAAATTTGGACTGTAGAACTCTTCCATGTAGTCAGCTATAGGATCATAGAAGACATAAACTATTTTATGATTCTCGAGGCATTTTGCATCTTTGGACAACTCATATATGCTTTGCTCAGCAACGCAAGATTTTATTTGTCTGCTATCAAACTGATTTTCAAGAACAAGGTATTCTTCCTCAATCTCAAAAGAGAAAGGTAGCAGCACCCTCTCTTTGTGTTCTGGCATGAATTTTTTTTGAAAATATTGATCTTGATCATGAAGACTATAGGATTGAATTGGTCTTCTAAAACTTCAATGTCTTTCTCAATGTTCTTAGCAACTTCATCAAAAAATTGAATCTTATCTTCTGACCTGCACTCAGATGAATTTAAATGAGAAGACAAGGATAAAGAAAAATTTTCATCCACTTCCTCATTAGTGTGATCATCATTCCATTCTTTAAAACCTTGAATGGAAGTAGAGTCTGCCACCAACTCTATTCTTTCCATCCATGTTTCCAAAAAAAGAAGCCAAAAATTTGCAAATGACTTAATAGATCTGATAGGAAAGCTTTCAATCCACTGCTTACATTTCCCTTGAAATGAATCATAGAACAATATGATGAAAATATCTTCATGTCTGACTCTAAGAAGCTCAGTAAAGTCACAGAAATCTAATATATACTTCAAAGGTAAAATCAAATATTCTCCATTAAATTTTGGGCCATTCCTTAAAAAATATGAATCCTTGGGAAAAGGATTTGGGAAACCATAAATTCGTGAAAAATCTATGCATGCATACCTTGAAATAAGAATGGCAGCATCTGATTTCTTCATGAGTCTAGTGGAATCACCATGAATCTATGAAATTTTAAATTCTTCAAGAATGGAGTTGCCAAGGTAGTTGCAGCCTCGAACAGATTCTGAGCTCCTGCTACCTTCAAGAGTTTAGCTTAAAAATTTCGGGAGATTTATATCTTCAAACTCCTGGCAGATGCACCAAAATGTTATCACCAAAATTGTACTTGATTGGCTGCTGATCAGACAACTCAATGTAACTATTTCAAACCAGGTTTTGACTGAAGCTTAACCTCTGCAGTCTGAGAGGGCTCTCTCATGGATAATTTATGATATTGGTTAATGATAAAGATATATGGCTAACTCTATGAATTGTGTCTTGGTTTTGTATGTTTGCAAGTTGAAAAGATGAAGGCTTGCTACCATTGGGCTATGGAGTCAGTGACATGGATCTTAGTGACAAAGGCTCTCCTTGTGGAAGTTGAGGAATGTGGATACTTAAATGAAAGTAGAATACACACATACAGGGTTTACTAAATATATAAATGTTCAAAGGAAGTCAAAGCATGAGAGACATGAATTCTAAGTAATGAACACTAAGATACTGAAAGCAGGACATTGAGAAAGATATCCAATAGTTTAGTGCTTGAAAGGAAGTCAGAGCATGCAAAGAAATAATTCTGAGTAATCAAAATTTAACATATTGAAATAAAGTAATAAGATACATAGGAAATTTTTCATGAAAGTATCAAATGAATCTCAGGTGAAGGATAAAACTAATAGCCACTCTCTGTTACTGATCAAAACCTATTTACAATAGTAGCAGTCAGCCATAACATATCCCAACCCTTTCTAACTCTAAAAGTATCTCCTTTATAGAGTGAGTACTCATACAAATGATATGCCACCTTACTACCCTTCAATTACCACCTTAGAGACCTATTTCAAACATGATTCCATTACTTACAGACTTCCTAGGGATATTTCTGTTTTGCAGAGTTTGAATACAAAAAGGAATCTTCTTTCATTAATAGTTCAACAAATCAATTTAATAACCTTTATAAATTGCAACCAACTAATTTTATGAGTGTACTAGAGTGCTGATGTGTCATTATTCCACGTGGATGCTGACTTGGACCTCCTCCAAGTCGAATTTTTACAATTTTTTCACAAATATGGTTAGTGAAAATGATGAAAAATAGGCTTCAAAGATGAGTGTATAATTTCCAAATGCTGATGGATTTGCAGAAATGGAGATATTTTTCTGTAGATGTACCTGTGTTGAAAAAAACCCTCTTTCCGATTTCCAAAATACTTTTTCATTTGGTCTGAAATCAAACTTGAAGGTTACTGCTAAAACAGTCATGTTCAGAAATTTTCATAGCGTGTTTTAGTAGCGTTGGGAAAAAGGATTTTCCATCAATATTCTTGAAATATTTGCTGTTCTAACACCTTAATTATGTCATGAAACCTTACAACCATCAATCTGCCCCCATAAATCATGCCAAAACTAGATTTTAAAGCAAAAAAACAATTTTCATAGAGTTTTTTGGCCTTCAAGCCTAGAGCATGCTACGAAACTACCTAATAATGATGAAAATTCAAAAATATTCCTTTTTCTTCCAAATTTCATTTGTAGGTCTGAAAAGTGATATAATGCAATATGATCATGCAAACTTGCCTCTTACCATCTTCAAAAAACATCATTTTCATCTTTAGCAAGTTTATTTATCACTAAAATGACTCTGTTTTTTCTGAAAACATAAGGTTCAGAGATTAGATCTTATCGCAATATCCTTGATAGATATTGAAAAATAGAAGTATTTTTTCATAGGTCTGTATGGCCTGAAGACAAACCTCTTTTTTTTTTTTGAAAACCATTTCCAGCTGTCCAAAATTTGCATTCTAACAACATGTATAAAACAGGAAAATTCTGCATTCTGAAAATAGGGCTGAAAGACATCCCTGGATCTCCCAATATGTAGCACCTTTCAGAAAGTTGAAAGAGGTTATTTTTATTTGATATGTGCTGGAAAATAACCTCTCTCATTTTCGTAAAATGCTTCTCTGTTGGCCTATAAAACTCCCTTCAAGTTGACTTCTCAAAGTCAAAAAACAATGAAATCCTCATATCCGCTACGAAATTATTAGCCAGTTTCGTAGCGTTTTTGGCCTATTTTACACTGAATTCGCTAAGAAAGTAGGTATTCTTGGCTAAAATGACCTTTTCATAGTTGTAATATTGGGAAATGAAATATTTCAGAAAATGATGACTAATGGAACATAATGTGACCTATATGGAGGGTGTTTTGGGATGAAATGATGGTGGTCTTGAAACTTAGGATAGGTTAAATATGAAAAAAATGAAATTTCCTATGGAAAATTGAAAAAGGTTTAAGGAGACCTTACCCTTTTGAGGAGAGAATCGTATGACCATGTCAAGTAATGAATCACAAAATTATGAGTGATAACATAGTCCATTTCCTTTAAAAATCACTAAAATCTTACCTTTTTTTCCTTTCCGCTTCATTTCTATACTTTACCTTTTTCGCCGCTATATCATTGCTTCTCCTCCTCTTTTCCTATCTCCCCAACCATGATTAAAGTGGGCCAGTCCCCCTCACACATCACTTACATTCTCCCCTGCACTTCGCACTTCGCATCCTTTAAAGTTTACCACCGTTGTTTAGCGTTAAAGCTTGCGATCTACGGGCGGCAGTCAGGTCCCACCTTCCTCCATGTCACCTTTTTATCCCTGCCATTTGTCGCAGATTGCATATTATAACTGTTCACATCACAACTAAAACTTAAAACTCGCGATTTCTGATTCGCGATATATTGCATCGCACAAGTTTTAACTTACCACTTAAAACTCCCACAACCTATTTTGTTTAAATTGCGATGCAGTCGGGTCCCACCATCTACCACATCACTCCTGCCCCATCACATATTTCTCCCCGTATATATTAGCCCTTACCCTCTGATGTGCACTGGTAAAAACTTCCAATTGTGATTTGTGATGGGAGCAGGGCCCCACCATTACCCCGCTATTCCCATTCGTTGGAACACATCCCATTACCACTAAGACTACCGCATCTCTTCATCACTTCCACTCCACCCCAATGCATCTGACGATCCTTAACATGTTTTTTACTCCCCTCGGACTTCGAACATTAACTTGGGGGGAGGGGGGGGGGGAAGGGAGGGGGGGGGGTGGTCCGAAGTAGGCGGTTTCCATTACCATCCACTCCTCCATGTGCCTTCCTCTCGTCATTTCGCACCCCCCCCTCTCTGATACTGCTTACCACCTGAGACCCCCTTCGAAATATGGTTTCCAGTTTGTAATTCAAATAAAGCACGGGCTTCCGTGCGGAACATGCAGGGGTGGTTTATTTAGGTTGCTCAGTAGTTCTCTGCTGAAGAGGTAGGCACGCGTAGTACGACTGCCACTTCACAATAGATTGGGTGGAAATCAGAGGACTAAAGGAGTGAAAAAATTCAATTAATAGGTGGAGTTGTATGATGAAAACTGTGCCTACCCACCTACAACTGCTCCGCACCATACCGTTATAAAGGCCCCCATAAGTGGCCTCTGTGGGCGATCATGTCCTTTCTGTTTTCGGTTTCAATTTTGATGATTTTGCTGGTGAAATCTCAATTTCACCCCATACCTATTTTAATTCTCTCAGCACAGAAGTAATTTCTCAATGTATGCTCTAAATGTTAGGTAGCATGTTTTGGTTTCATAGATATGGGTTGATCATAAATGATTAAGTATCGTAGACCCACTAGAGAAAATATATATATATTAAGTTCTAAGATGAAAGTAGGGTTTAGGAATTTGGAAGAAATCTGATGTAGTTTGGTATGATTGTCCTCCCTGTGCTTTGGGACACATATTTGGTAGAGCTGTTTAAACTTAATACGATACAATTTTTTTTTTTGGATTCTAGATGGAGCAATGAGTAGTATGTATATGTTTCCTTACATTTTTAGTAATCTCACTTTTACGTATAATCATCTATCATGCTATGCTGCTTTGAAGGTCCGTGTAATGTAGCTGTTGGTAGTATGTAATTTTATTCATGAATTCATGTTTACATAACACTCAGGTGTTAACAGTCATGTATTAATCTTGCTACACTCCCTTAATTCATGCTCCACGAACCTATGTTGTTGTTCATATCTCATTCATATCCATTTCCTTTGATTTCACCAGGGACAGATTCTTAATCTTCTTAAGCTTGCATTTTGTGGGGCCTTTCTGAGTTCTCTCTCAATGCCTCTGCATATTTTAAAGTTTCTGCTCATTGTTTTATACTTGGCCCATCTATAAGCCATCAACCTCACAACCTCTTAAGCCCTCTCAATGTTTGGGGAATTTGCCTAAATCAGACTCAAATGGTCTCCTGCATTCTCGAACCACCAAAACCATTATCCTCTTGACCTACATTCTGTTATAGGAATTTATACAATTGCCCACTTTTAACCTCTAATTTTAAGATGTCCTAGGCAGTGGTATTTTTCATTTCAAGGCTGGCTCTAGGAGCTTAAACACTTTCCATGGCTGCCATCCCCTTCCTTATATGCTTGGTGAGCCTTCTCACCTTGGGCCCCACTCCTTAAAGCCACTAATTCCATGCAAAGACTCTCTCTCCAAAACTGCCTTGTCTCTCATTGATTACCCACTCCCTCCATACCATCATTGTTGATTTGGTCAAAATTGACCATAACCACATGCTTCATGACCTATTCACACATAAGGGTGCTTTATCCAGCTGATTTGCTGCTCCTTATTCACACTAGGAGTGATTTTATTCCTACTAAGGAGATTTATGGGTCTCTCTACCCTCTTATTCTTCTAACTAAGAAGCAAAAAGAAATTTTAATAATCCAACTAGTTGAAAGCTAATTGGGAATATTACAGTCCTCCCCTCCCAAATGTTGCTTGTCCTCAAGAAACTTTAGAGATGAGTTCTACCAAACTTCTCCTCCTCCCCTTGTGACACCTCCATGTGATAAGCTCTCCTCATGAACCAAGTGTCCCCCAATCAGTTCATGTCTCAAATGGTCCTCCCAAGTGCTCATGAGATGAATCTCCCAAGTGCTCAACTTAACCAAATGGCTCATCCCATAAAGAAACAAGAGTTATAATGTAGCAATCATGTATTGCCTAATGTTCTCCCTGAAGCATGAGGAAAAATAAATGTGGAGAATCTCATTCCCAATGGGCACACCCAATCTATGTGTCATCCCTCCAATCATTCCCACAACAATGATAAGAACATCATCAACATATGGGATCAAAATCAAGGATACAGTAGCTGTCATATAAAATATCGAAGGAGGATCATAGTCCCACAAGTGGAACTAGCGCAGTTTTACTCTTAGCTTCCTCAGAATATGATATGATGTGTGGTTTCCCAACCACCTTCTTTCTTCCCCAATCCTTTCACATGCTTGGAGAAGGTGAATGATGTTTGGTGCCAATTGAGCACACCTTGAATAAGATATAATCTCTCCAAAATATCCTAGGGAGTAGCCATGCCCATCACTAATTTTGGTTCGAAGTAGATCATCCAATCTAAAGAAAAGAGTGCCCCCTTTTGGAGCAATGAGTTTTACATGAATGGTAAAAGAATACAAGTACTCATCTAGTAGATCATTATGCACAAAAACATAATCCTTACCATATACCTTGAGCAATTTGGTGAAGTGGCTCATGTTGGTGTCCTATGTTTTGATAGTTTGGAAAATCAAAAGGCAAGGCAACATCAGAACCAATCTTTAGAGTTACAGGATCTAGTCCTCCTGTTCTCAGAGAGGGATCTCTCAAATGTGTGTTTACAAAGGTTTATCTTGTGTGCTAAGAGTATGGATTTTAGACTAGTTATTAAGTGCAGGTGTTTGTTTGTTTGTTTGGTTGAATTGATACAACAGAACATGAAAGGTCTAGGAAAGATATATAGAATGGAGAAACATCTAGTTCATTGGGTAATGGAGTCAAAAAGAGGTCATGACATACTCATCAATGGATATGGTATATCAGAGGGAAAATCTAACTTGGCCACAGGATCCTTTGGTTTTGGAATGAGACAAACATCAATGATTTGGAAAGAGAAGATTAATTCTCAAACAAAGGGAATTTGAAAGCACAACTTGAACAATAAAGAGCTATTTGGTAGACAGGGCTAACCATAAATTCTACAAATCACAGCTTTAAGCAGATAATGATTTCAAAACAACTTTTAAAATTAAATCTAAGGTTTGGGGAACACCCTATTTCCTCAAATATTTTATTTCAAATGACTTAGAAAACATAAAAGATTCATTGATAATTGCAGTCATAGAAGAGGGAACACCTAACACATCTATGATCACAACTATAAAAGACCTTTAAGACAACTGTTTAAGCGAGGACAAAGGGCAATATCAGAACAGACCTCCTTGACTTACTATAAACAGAAAACTTCAAAGGGAGACTTCAATAACAGTTTTAAAGTGGCAGCAGGCAAGCAGGGAGAACCATAAATCATGCTGAAACCAACTATTCGAACTATTAAGGAAATAAACAAGAATGAAGACTAAAGAGAGAGGTTAAAGACTCTAAAATACTTCAGCAGAAGAAAACATGAAACAGTGAAGGATGAATAAGTCTAAGGTGCTTCCAGGAGTCATTTCTTAGCCTAAAACTTTCAACCTACTGTAGTAAGAAATCATGGAACAAAATGAAAATAGGGGAAAACATTAAACAGTTCAGAATACTTCACCAATAGCCAAGCTCATGGATCCAATGATAGAGCCTTCATAGTAACAATCATGCAACAACATCAACATCAAGACTTCAATTTCTTCTTCAACTTCAACAGACTATGTATTATTTCAAAAAGTTTCAATATTACAACTAGTGATCAACCAACCCTTCACTCATCTTCTGTAGTAGTATATATAGAAGAATGAGGAGGTGAGATATGATAAAAGATATCCAAATACAATTAATACAGACTTAATGGCTTCTTGGCCTTTGGGGGGCTCGATGAAGAAACTTACACAGGTGTCTTCTGTATTAAATGATTTACATAAAGTTTTAAGCTCAAAGGGAGCTCTTTTTGACCTTTGAGGCTCTGTATGGTGTCAAAGTAACTTTGCTGATATTTTTTACATTAAGTTTGTCTGCAGAGGTTATCCTTTGGCTGCGTTGCGAGGCAAACATCTGGTCTTGATCAATAACTTCGGCCTCTGATTGAATACTTTGAGACACAGGTGGCATTTCGGCAGTTGGGAGGAATCAATTTGCCTCAGAGGTGGCGGTGGAGGCTTTCTGTCGATAAAACACTTAATATTTTCTTCTTTAACTGTGTTTTTAATTGGGGATTAGGCTTTTGATAATCATTCTTAGCCATAATCCCCACAAAACCTGTGCTCAATCCTTTGCTCTGGTATGTTTTTGTTGTCGACATTGATACTCTTTGATTTGTGATTGACTTGCTATGTTTTTCTAGTGTGCAGGGCTACGTAGGGGCGATATGGAATCAATGCCTCATGAACCACCGATGATACGTGAATTTGGAACCTGCAAATGATTTTTTTTGATGGATCAGAGGCGGGAGGATCGTCACCCTCTGCTTCTGAATTTTCTTTGGATATGGCAAAAAAACCATTGAAAACCCTGCAAAATAAAAAAACAATTATAAAATCCTGCATATATAGGTCTACTGCTTCATAAAGCACATGGAAAGAGTAAGGCCGTTGGATGGCATCATCCAACGGTTGAGATTGATCGGGGTAAAACAAAAGGAAGGCGGAAGAATAATTTAAATCAGAACCGTCGATCGCGTAGAGATCGACGGTCAGGAGCGCAGGTGGAAAGTCAAAATGGAGAAAACGGGCGATGAATTTTGGGCCGTTAATCTGCAGATCAGATCGACGGTGGAGATGTTGTTACCGCTGCGCCGGACCCTGCGTTATCGCTTGTGCATCTCCAGCTAGCGACCACCGTCTGATGAGCAGCCTCAGATCGGACGGTGCACATCAATATCGCACGAGGTCTACGTCCGATGTTTAATGTGCGATGGAGGGCGGTTTGGTGAATAGTGCCCAAGCCACGCGTCAATCGGTGAGTGGAATCACTGCAGATCGGGAGAAAACTGCCCGCGCTCAAAAGCGGTGCGATGAATACCACGTGGTTTTCAGGACAGTGAGTGGTTGGCGGGGACCACCGGGGAGATGGATTCTGCACCGTCCGATCTTCAGATTAGATCGACGGTGCAGAGTGATTTATATTTCGTACCGGTGGTAATTTATAAATATAATAAAAAATGTTAAAATAATATAAAACCAAAGGTTTTACACTTCCGGCAGATATATTTTTAAATTCAAAAAAAAGGCTTGAAGCCCAATTGCGGGGCCACAGGTTATATGGAAAGCCATATGACCAGGGGATTTTGGATGAGGGTTAATAGGCATGGGGTAATGCAAAAAGTGCTTATAAGACTTAGCGCTTGGTCCTGGCACCTGGGCTTAAGGAGGGGGGGGTTAAAGACTTAGCCCAAGGGGGCTTAAGTCTACAATACATAAAAATATGATTTTTATGGATTTTGATGATTTTCAAAGGTTTTGGGGGTTTTTGATAAGGCTAAGAAAGGGTCTTAAGCTGTATCAAAGGGTTTTGATGAAGGGGAAAGGGGAAAATACATGAAAATGAGGGATTTTCATGGGAAATGGAGGGAGAAGGTGAGGTCAGTTTTGGAAGGAGGGGGAAAAGGAAAAAGGTGCTTGCAGTAGTGTTATTTCTTGGGAAACAGCAGGATTTTAAGATGGGCACATCAGTGAAGATTCAAGACAGAGGCATGAGGCCTTTTGAGATTCTTCAAGAGCCAACATTTTTTAGCAGTAAAATATGTTCCTTGGAGACTCCAGAAATGATTTATCCATATTTTGGTATAACCAATTTTATAGGTGGCTAACAACTCATAGATGGGCCTCCTCTCATTCCCAATGAGAAAGGAAGTGATTGTGATAACTCTGCCAAAGATTTATGTCTCTCCTCAATCTCCAAACAACCCATGCATCTCCTGATATGATGGTGCATCTCCTCTTTAAAGCCTTCCCAAGTGAATCCCTCCATGATAGTATGATATGCCCTCATGAAATTAGTGTGGCTGGAGAGAAAATCCTCATATGATGCATGTAGTAGCTTCTCCTTGAGCTTAGAAGCTCTAATCAAGAAGATCCTACTCTAATAATAGATTACCCCATCTCTGACTGTATATCTCTCATCTAACAACTGGCCATAAAGTATCCTACATGAGAAGAGATCATTGGAGTATTCCACCAACAACTAGGATTTGCAATAAGGACATATACTCCATAATGACAATGTTGCTGCTCTACAATGTAAATCACCTGTCACGTTGCATCCCTTTCCTTTAACATCTCCCATGCTAAAGTCATATGTCGGGATGCTGCTATCTTGCCTTTGCTGCTCCTGCTCAAGTAAAGGTTGATGTTTTTAGAGGTTAGCCTTCCATGGGAAGCTATCACCCATCGAAAACCTTCTGAGTTTGGCCAATGTATGCATGAGTGGACACCATCCTCTACCATATGTGGAATATTCCTCCCTATGTGGAAGTATCTTCTAGTTCTCCAAAGCCATGGAGTGGTCTCCTTTCACCATGATGGTGCCATCTTCCATCCCTGAAACATCTTCTCTCAGCGCAAGATGTTTGGTGAGAGTTGGTAATACTGATATTGGGAGAATGTCTCCCTCCTCCCTGAGCCTAGGGCCAAGACTCTTTGCATTGTGCCAAGTCCTCCCAAGGTTCTCACCCCTCCTGGATATATGAGTGGTGCAACTTGTTGTGAGATATCTCTCATCAACTCCTGGTTTGGTGGTCTCCTTGATAGAATGCCTCTAAATAGTAATGTATCATGGGCCAAAGTAAGCTACATAACTGAATGGAATATTAGGTCCATGCTTCCACTACACAAATCCTACTTTTTCTTCTATGTGGAAGCTGTCTAAGAGGGATAAGTGTGCATGCCCCTAATCACCTGATGCTTATGACTCTTTTTATCTATCCACTCCATCTGTAAAGTCTCCCAATATATGCTAACCTTTCCCAAAGTAATAAACCACTACAAACTCAATATCACATTGGTGTCAGGGATGTCAACCACAAGAAGTGATTAGTCAAGGTATATGTCCCCATGGTGACAGATAATACTGGAACATATTGCATGCACTGCATGGTTAACATATTGCATGCACTGCATGGTTCTATCTCCTAGGACCAAAACTAAAAATCCCTCAAAGTCATATATGGGTATTGTTATTAATCAGTATTTTTCACTTGTTTTGATGACTATATGCCTTGTCAGGTTTTCTAGAAACCAATTTCAAACAGTCAATTTTTTCTCTAGAAAAACCCTCACAGAATTTTTTTATCTTTTTCCCCCTCTTTTGCAGACTGTGATAGAAGTGGTCATCAGTTTTCAGTCCTGTCCTAGATCAGTAAACCTTACCCTATCCATAACTGTCATAAGCCTTTTATCTCTGATATCCAAAATCCTCTATTTTCACACAGCTCTCTGTCAAAGCATAAGACAAGTTGTCTTTTTCCCCTCTCACTATTTGAATGTCCATTTGATGACCTGACTATGTCTAAGAAACCCTTTAGAAATTATGACAAAGTGTCTAGGTTTAGGTGATGGTGCTTAGGGTAAGTATCTTGAGAAAAATATCTCTAGTAAAAAAAATTTGTTTTTTAATATCAGTCAGATATCCTTTCCTTAAATCTGGAAAAGAAAATCCATTGGTTATCCATAGGTCTTTCACCATCAAGTTGTCATTATGTTTTGTTTAAAAAAAGCTCAGAAATTCAACTCAAGAAGAAACAGAGTAAGAATGATGCTATGTCCAAAAATAAAAGTGATCAAGTGAAATTTTCAAGCATTATCATCATGATACATCAGAAAAGGCCTCCAATGATCAAAGTCATTTTATCAGTGAATCGCTGCAGGGGTTCTAGGATAGATGGCATTAAGAAGTCCTGAACAAGTGGACACTTCAAGGAAAGTTTTCAAAGCTAGAACAGTTCACTGTTGGGAAACAAAGAAAATGAAGATTTCAAAGAGAAAGGAAACCTACTAGATTCATCCCTGCAAACTCAAAACACCAAGAAAGTCAAAGAATCATCCATCATGGAAAAATGAGTACAAAGGTTAGGAAGTTACTACATCTAGCACTTCATGTCAACTCACAATGGTATTTTCACATTCTTCCCAAACATATGGGCACAGCTCTGAAAAATAGTCTTATGAGGCTAGGTATGGAAATTTTCTGGCAAAAGAACCTCTAGCAGACTAGGCATCAAAGTAAAAAGTATAGAAATGAACAACTACCTTTTTTCTATAGCCTAGACTCTGAATCATCAAGGTACTATCAGCACCAATAAATCTACAGTTACTACAAAGAAGAGTTATTCCTAAGACAGACACAATATACATTTATCATTTGGAAATACATTACTTGCCCATGGGTTTCACAGTGAGACTCAATAAGAACATGTCTCATAAGAAAATTGGACTAAAGAAAAAGTTGGTTGTAAAAAAGGCCTCCTTCAATCATAAGAAGAGGGCAAAGAATTAAGTTTAAAGGGCCTCCTTCATGACAAGTAGAGGGCGCAGTTGCTTTAAAGGGCCTCCTTCATTTGATGAAAAGAGATAGGGAAAAAACACAGGTTGTTTAAAGAGCCTAGACTTTGTTTGAAGTAACTTCCTTCAAGCATAAACAGAGTGCCCACACAGTTTTAAATAATCCTCCTTCAATGACAAGTAGAGGGCAAAGACTTAAGTTTAAAGGGCCTCCTTCATGACAAGTAGAGGGCACAGTTTCTTTTGAAGGGCCTCCTTCATTTGATAAACAGAGTTAGGCCAAGTTTTTCTTTGAAATACATCCTTAAAAGATAAGCAGAAGGCCTAAACAGTTTGTGTTTAACAAGCCCCCTTCAAAGATAAACATAGTAAGTTTAAAGGGCCTCCTTCATAATAAGAAGAGGACAAACACTTAAGTTTGAAAAAGCCTCCTTCAATGCAGATAAGGTGTTACACAAAGGGCAGTCACAGACTTGACTTAAATAATGTGGAGGCAAACATAGTTGTTAAATTTGCCTTGAAAATGAAAATATTCCATCATAAGCCTAATCACATGTTCAAATTCTAAAGGTAGTGGTGAAGGGAAACAAAAAATGGACAAAAAAATCTATCAGATAAACCATACGGTGAAGGTAAACTGCATTTCTGCACCAGCATTCACCACTTTTTACCAGTGTTGGGAGAATCATTTTTTGGACCAAAAAATGGACACAAAATCAAAAATATTTGGAAATTATACATCCATATCTTTCCAACGAGCCATCCCGAACCCAATTCCGACATCGGGAAGGCCTCCAAAACACTGCTGAAAAAGGCCTATTTCTGTGTTATGCGCCTGTAGATGGACGCTGCGCGCCTACATTATGCTCCTGTGTTATTTTCTTAAGGATGCTACGCACCTGTAGATGGACGCTACGCACCTATAGGAAAATCACAGCACCATCCAGAAAGCTACAGAAAGGGACAAAAATAGCCAAATTTTACCCAAAAGGTGCATTTTTCTATTATAATCAGTTTTAAAAGGTCTTCTTCATAAATTGACATCTCCTCATCATTTTTTAAGTCATAAAAGTGCCAATTAGTCCTCACACCCCTTGCTTCACCCTTCGCTGATCATGTTACACTTTCCTCCCATGAGTCACCCTCCCAAGCAAACATTCTTCGGATAGTTTCCTCTGGTGAAGGTGATCATGAAGAAAACAAAGCTAGACCAAAAGAAAGCAGTAGTGGCCCTAAAAGTAATGTTGTCCTGAGAAAAGCACTACTGATACCAAAGAAAATAGTCAGGAGGAAAATGATGATGACAAAGAACAAACTGAAGAAGAAGAGAGGAATAGTGAGAAATAAGAATGCAATAAAAGAAAACGATGGAAGTAGTGATAACAAAGAACAAGCCAATGAAGAAGCAGCCCACAGAGAAACAATGAAGACAGTAAAGAAGAAGGAAGCTATCAGAAAAACAGTAATAGTGAGAGAGGAAGTCCACAAGGGGATAGTGAAAACAGTGATAATAATAAGGGTAGTCCACCAGGGGAGGACAAAAATAGTGATAGAGAAAGATACAATCCACAAGAAACTCAAAACCGTGATGAAGGCAGCCCACTAGAGGAGGACAAAAACAATAATGATGAAAGAAACCCACAAAAGAATGAAAATAGTGATAGTAAAAAAGGCAGCAAATTTGGTAATGAAGGAGGCAACAATATAAAGGATCAAACTGAACAGGTACTAGTGTTAACCCCTCCTTTCATTTCTCATCAACACAGTCAGGAGCATGTGATTGTTGCCTCTCCAAGGCAAGGGGCCATGCCTCATCCATCAAGAATGGTGAAGGCTAAAACCATTAAAGCAGTGAAAGGAAAAAATATTCAAACAGTGCCAAGCAATGTCACCAGGGCACTAAGAAGCAGAGGTAAATTTCCAAAACAGAGCAAGGTTGAATTGCCTAAGAAAACTATAGGAAAGAAGCCCATCAAAGGAAAGGGCAAGGAGAAGATTGAAGAACAAGAAAGTAGTCATGAGCATGAGAGGGAGTTTGAGCTAATACAGCTAGATAGTGATGTTGAAGAAGATGAGGCCAGGATTCTTAGATCCCTCTTACAAGATCAGGATGCCCAAGTTAAAGACTTGGAAAATGGCCTTGAAAGGTCAAAAGACCTTATCCACTTTTTGCAAATGCAAAACAAACAGATGAGTGGATAGATGGCTATTTATGAAGCTCGGGCAATCAGATATAAAACAGAAGCACAAAATTTACAAGCAAAACTTGAAGAATACATGGGTGAGTATGCGGATAATGATGAAGACAAAGAACCAGGAAGAAAGAGGCCTAGGACCATTGGTCTTGGAAAAGCATTGGAAAAGGAAAAAGAAGAGGAATCAGCTCGTGCACAACAATACCCTCTTATAGAGCTACTTGCTCTAGAAATTGAGAATGATAACGAGTCTTGGCTTGAGAGGTAAAATCAGCATTTGGAAATGAAATTGGAGAAAGCTAAAAGGGATTTGGGCCTACAAAGGAGAATGACCGAGCACTACAAGAAATTGAATCAGTTTGCCCGAAGGAAACTCAAAGCTACCCAAAGGAGGTGCTCGGAAAAAAAACGTGGAAAAGGCCAATATCGGCTTGGAATTATTTCTCGAGCTTCATTACATGTTTCTAAAAACCCTTAAGGGGTTTACTCACCAAAATTGGGCAATTTTGAACACATTCTTGTTTTTTGTGAATTTTAGGCCTAAAAGCATAAAATCATGGGTGCCTTAAATTTTTCTCGGAGCATCCTCAGCTGAAGAAAATTATATTTTTGAATTCATTGACATCAAAGGAACATGCTCAAAAATTTTCTGATCAAATGAAACTATTTTGGTCCCTCAAAAAGGCCAAAAACAACCATTTTTTACCTTTCTGCCCCTAATATCAGCAGGTGCTACACTCCTGGGTTTTTTCACTGTTTCTAATTTTTGACTAACTTCAAGGCATAATATTGAAAAAAATCAAGTATTTTTGGAAAATAGACATCCGTAGCTTTCCAATGAGTCATCACGGGATTCATTTTGACATCGGGAGGTCCGCAAAACCTACACTGCAAAACATACTTGTTTCTGGTGGTACACTCTTGTATATTTTGCTGAAAAGTAGTTTTCTGAGTTATGACTGGGCCAAATGTGCGTTAAGCAAGTTTATCTTATGTGTCAGGCCTTAAAAGTGATTCTTTTTTGCTATTTTGGTCCGAAAAGATATTTTTGAAGGATATTTTGTGCCATGGAACTTGTTAGGCCTCAAGGACAGTTTTAGATATTTATTTTTGGCCAATGGCCTTCTAGTTGCTCTAGGTGGGTTTTCCTCCTCTTTGGCTTATATAAACTAGGAGGATTCATTGTAACAAAGAGGTAGAACTTGATATATTGAGAGAAATACATAGCAGTATGAGCTTGGAAGAAATACTTGTTTTATGAAGTGGATGATGTCTTGCTTGGCTTGATGGTGGAGGAGCATTCTGTGCAGGATTCCATGGCTTGGTGAATGGTGATGTTTCTCTGATTTGTTTATGTTTCCTTGTTTTCATTAATGTTCCATACTTCTCATTTTCTGTAGGTCAGAAAATTATATGTTGATACATTCTCATGGAAGCACCTCAAACATACTGCATGTTACAGCTTTGATGTTTTCCTCTTCTTGATCATTTCTAAAGAATTCTTAACTGCCCCTTAGGTCCATCAAGAAATTGATAATTTTTTCATTTATGGTCAGTATGTTTTGCTATCTTGTATGATTTAAGGCATTTCCTGCTTACTTATAGTTTCTCAAAAATCCATTTCTGAAATCTTTCTATGAAATACTGATTGTCTTAGTTAAGTCAAAGAGGTCTTGTTCGATCTTTCCCTTTGTCCATGCTTGCAAACTTGTTTCAGAGTTCCCGATAGCTCAAGATATGTTGTTTAGGAGTTCCCTCTATATATATTGAGTTGTTTGTTTATCTTATTTGTTTTCCCAATAGCTGAAGGTTATTTTCTAGGGTTAGGAGTTCATATGCTTCTATGTATTGCCGGATTGTTTATCTTTCATATGTATCAGTTTGAGTTTTATTCATAGAGATTTATGGTTCACCCTACCTCATGAATACCTGCTTTAAAACTATATATGTATAAGATCTCTTTTTCTTTCACAAAATCAATGTTCATTTCACTTCACTTTCACCCAAAGAATCCATTTACCTTGAATAAATTGGCCCTGCAGTACACCTTGTCCATCATTTAGACAAGCTCGACTTTGTCTGACCCCATAGCCCTATTGATTCGATGAAATCTCTTTCTATTTGTCCTTTTTGATCAGTTTACCTCTGTTGGGGTTCCCATGTTTTAGCCAGATTGGCAAGACCAAAAGATGAGACAACATTAGAACCAATTTCAAACCTCAGGATGTAGCCCTCCTGGGTCCAGAGAGGGATCTCTCTAATTTCAGCAAAGGTTTATGTATATGAAGCTCAAAGTTTAAGATGTTAGGCTAGTTATAGGCACGGGTTTGTTTGTTTGGTTGTTTTTTTTGGTTGCTGGTTATTAGGAAAGAAGGGTTCAATGTAAGACCAGGATGAGCAAAGAGGGATAAGGCAGAGGTGAAATATTCCAGGAAATATTCAAAACCATTGGGCAATGGAGTCAGGAAAGGATTTTCTTGCTACTCAATAGGAAGGCCTTCAATTGGGCTAGTCATCTAAAACTTAGGATCTTTCAAGATGATTATGTGATATGGAAAGAAGGAGAGGAGGAGATAACACAGATTTCAAAGCACAAGTTATAGATCAGCAGGTCGCACAAGGATCCTAGTGGATAGGGCTAACTCTAATCCCCAGTGTTCCCAAATATTCCAACTAAGTCTATAACAAGAAGCATCTAAGAACTGAATTCATTTAATTCATACATAAGAGAGTAGGTAATAACATCCACTACACTGGTTAAACCAACTGAAATCATTTCTCAGATAACACATTCAGAAGAGAAACATAAATGACAAGGAGAGCAGCAACATAGGGTACCTAACAAGGGTAAGTCCTATGCCAAATTTCTGATGCAAGCCAGTAGAAACGAAATGAAATGAATGTAAACACAGAGATAGGAAAACATCACCACTGCTTCAGATCAGGATCCAAAGAAATGTGCTTGTCATGCTAAGTAACAATACCAATAAAGTACAATATTGCCAATAGCTGAATACTCAGTCTGAAAACATATCCATAAACCTATCTTGCAATCTTTACACGGAGACTGAGTCTCAAAAGCAACTGATTGCTGTTCTCTAATAACTGATCAACATCCATTACAATGAGTTCCTCATGAATTTATAGCTTGGGAGGAGCAGAGGAGGTAGGTGGAGAACTAAATGCAGTATTAAACTTCTGAAAAGAAAGAGTGCCAAAGCCCATTCTATATAGATCTTATGCATTAATCTCTGGTGTTCTTGGAGTGCATGAACGATCTTCTTCAGACCGGGAGTTACTCTGATATGACTCAGACTGCAGTACTATGCAGTAATTTGGTGTATAAACAAAACGACTGAATGGACTGCCATGCTGGTGAAACCAATGCTTCTGACAGCGTAGGATTGTTGCGAAGGGGAGAGAAAACTTGCTTGGAAACCATATAAACTGAAACCATAATGTGTATTGTGCCCTTGCTCTGGAAGAAACATTCTGTTGATTTGAACCCTGATTTCGTGAGTCTTTGCGTGCTGTACCTCATGCATGATCCTGGGGTTCATTGATCTGTTGCTTTGCCTCTAACTGCTGTAATTAAACTCAAAACTCAACTCTAAATGCTGGAAACTATGATCATGAAGCTGTTTTTTCTTCATGGCTTCATAAATTTCTCGATTATGCAATATCTAGGCTTTAATGGCACGGGATAGAGCCTGTGAAGTTTCAAACTTCGACCTTTGATGGAATTTATACTGCCGCCACCTTTCTTGACATTTCTCTGCAACACCAACTTCAATTTTAATTCTCTGTCTACACAATACGCCATTAAATAAGTACGTTCTCATCAACGCAATTTTCCATCTATGATAACCCTGCAAAAACACGAAATCTGTTAAGAAAACCATGGGGTGGGGTGATGGACGTGTCGAGATGGTGAAAATGGCCGGGCAGTTGGTGACATGGTGGAAGAATGCAGAGGAATGACAGAGAAATGTTCTGGTGGAGATTGGCGGTCTACGGAGCGGATTTTAATAGAAAAACCTTAAAACACACAAATTTTGGATGAATATATGAAATGAAATGGGTGCTTGTACGGTGAGACACGTGGAAGTGACGTGGAGGGACCAGGTGACAATGGAATAGTCAACTGCGGAGAAATGAATCTATATTGTCCAATCTCGACGGAGATTGACGGTGGACAACACATCAGAGAGAAAATGAACGTGGGCCAGGGGTACAGACCCACGGGCTAAACAACGCGCAGCTCCGTTGAGTGATGATCATTGGATGGGTGAGAGTAGATCTGACAGCTAACGTGAATATCACTGCGCAACCCATGCCGAACGTTAACGCGCAATGGGCGAGCGGTTTTGGAACTGTACATGAGCCATGCGTCGAGCTATGTATGCAATCGCTGACCGATCGGGAAAACCCGCCCTCCGTCCAAAGGCGGTGCGATGGAAACTGGCGGTTTGTGAATAGTGCGTGGCAGGGTCCACTAGGCAAATAGGCTCCGAACCGTTGATCTGATGGGAAAACGAACAACGATGGCGCAATCTGGGGGAAGCACGGGGAAATGCGGGCACTTAAGACTTGATTCTCATTTTCCGATCAACCGAGATTAACGATTGACGTTGCGCTCGATATGGTTTTGGGATAGACACTTTTTGCTCTGGCAGGTGGTTCCGGTGCTGGATCGTATGGAGGAAACGACGCGAGGGCTAGCAGAAAAGGGGCTGAGGCCTGATATGCGGAATATATCTATTTTATCCATTTTTAATGTGTTTAAAGCCCAAGGAGGGTAACGATAGGGAGATGGAAGGGGAAACTAAGGAAACAAAGGGTGATGGTGAAATCTAAAGGGGATTTCAGGGGAGTTTAAGAGGTTAGTGGTGGTAATAAAGCGAAGAAAGGGAACTTTGACAAAGGGAAAAAGGGGTTAAATGGTGGTATACTTGCAGGGGTATGAGGGGTAATATAGGCTCTTTGAGATGGGAATTAGCTGAAGGAATTTGTATAAGTCAAAGCATGGGGAGACTTCAAGGATGATGAGTTTTCGGGAAAATGGATTCCTTGAAGGCTCCAAACAATCTAGCCCCTTGCTTGCTTGTCAAGAATTTCATAGGGGGGCTAACAGTGGCTCCACATGGGGATGGCTTCTTCTTGAAGGAGGAAAGAATCCATAAATGATCTTTGGAGTAGGCCAGATGCCTGCTGCTTAAGCCATCTTTCTTTCCTGACTTTTAGCTGCCACAAGTATGTTAGATCAGAAGAACATTCCAACAATCTACCTACCCACCCTACAATCCTAGCATTTTTTCTTCTTCTTGGGTGCATTTGAGCTAGCAGACCCTTTACATCTTTTATTTTTTGCAAACAGAAAATAAACCTATTCTACATCTACCCTTATTGCTCGATGAGACCAGTTTAAACTGTTGGTCTCATATGTTTCTCTACCTAATCTAATATCTGTTGGGATTAAACTGTCCAGCAGATTTCTTCTCTACATTCTACAACAAAAATTGAAAAACAGTCAAGCCAGGATTAGACTGTCTGACTTGCTGTGGGTCCAAGGCATAAAGACCATTGCACATGGAAAACATTTGCAGAAAATTGACAACAAAACTGTGAAGGCTTGAGATCTGAAACTTGAAACATCCTTCTTTCCTTTTTGTGACTCAAGTTTTGAGCATGTTAGAGTCACCTCCTTTCTTCATTTCAGCTCTGTTTTTGGGAATGTTAGAGCTGATTCTTCTTTTTCCTTTGTTGGTCTAGATTTTTGGCATGTTAGGACCATCTGTTTTACTTTCTTTGGCTTAGGTTTTGAGTTTATTAGAGCCACTCTTTTGCATATCAGAGGTCCATGTTTTAAGCATGTCTGAACCTCTCTTTTCCCTCTATTTTTTGAAACATTTTTCTTTTTTTTCTTGAAAATAAAAACTGCAATGGTATGTATAATGGAAATGAAGGCTGGAAATTGTAAATTAGCAGAAATAATGTTTGAGCATCCTGCCATTGACAGGACCCCCAAACAGCTCAATTCCATCCAATACTTGTAAGAAGAAAGCATTGGGACCCACAGTGGCCTGGATGAGGTATGGACCTTGCCACAAACTGTCAAATTTGTTGTGCTTTCTTTTATCCTCTCTTCTCGAATACCACTTCAAAACCTTATCTCCAACTTTGAAATCAACAGCTTTGGTTCTTTTGTCAAATAATTTCTTTATGTTCTCCTAAACTTTCACTGCTCTGTTGTAGATCTCTTCCCTTGTTTGCTAAAGATGGATTGTTTGGTTTATTCTCCTCACCATGTTGTCTTCTTCTGTTTGGATCTCCTAGACCAGCTTGATCACCGGTATCCCCAGGCTGGTAGGGAATACTGCTTCTGTTCCATAGACGAGCTGAAATGGTGACATGCCAATGGACTTCTTTGTTGTAAGCCTGTCAGCCCACAAAGCATGTACTAGCTTGTTATGCCATGATTTTTTGTTCTCTTCCAACAATTTTTTGATGATGATCACCAGGCTCTTGTTTGATGATTCAGCTAATCCATTACCCTGAGGGTAATAGGCAGTTGAATGACCAAGTGCTATTTGGTACCTGTGACAAAAATCAACCATCTTTTTGGATCCGAAAGTAGTAGCATTATCAGTGATTATTTTCCTTGGGCACCCAAACCGAGAGAGGATGTGACTTTCTAGGAAACTAATGATGACTGAATCTATGGAATTCCTAGTGGGCACGACCTCTATCCACTTAGTGAAATAATCTATGGCTGTTAGGATCCATTCGTGCTGAGCAGAAGAATCGGGGTGAATTTACCCTATGAAATCTAGGCCCCATTGCAGAAAGGGACCTTCAACAGTTATGGGTTGTAGGGGTAGAGGGAGGAGTTTTCTTTTGCCCTCAAAGATCTAACATTTGTGGCAAGCAAATATCATTTTATGAACATCATTGAAGAGTGTGGGCCAATAATAGCCAGCTCTGAGTATTTTGTTTGTAGTGGTTTTCCAACTCGGGTGGCCTCCACATTCTCCAGCATGGAATTCTTGTTTAACCCTCTCTGCCTCATTTTCGGTCAAACATTTAAGCAACAGACCATTAGGATTCTTCCAGTATAAGTTTTTATTCAATATGCAATAATTTCTGGCCTTTAGCTTTAGAAATCTGGCCTTGGTATTTGATAGTTCGAGAGGGGCATTGAGATGTGTAAGCACATACAGAATGTCGGAATACCAAGGAGAGCTCTGAAATTTTTCCTGAACAGTGAGATCAGGCAATTCTTGTTGCTCCTCCAAGGTACTTATCATGTTAATGTCTAGGGCATGTAGGTTTGTTTCAGCCATTAACTTAGCTAAGCCCTGACCTTTAATCAGTTTGGTGGGTTTTATCTCATGGTCATATTCTAAGATCACAACTATCCATTTGCCCCTTTTCCCATTTGGGTCTTGGGATAGTATATCTTTGACTATGATGTTGGGTGTTGTTGACAATTATTGTCTACCCTAGAGACAGTCTAGAGTTTCCATAGACCAGTGCCTAGAACATCTTATCATAGCAAGAAGGCATATAATAAATCTGGAGTGTCAATCCAAATGCTCTCCTGCTATCTCTTGTAAAACAAGGAAAGTGATCTTGAATGGGACCAAACTCTCTTAGAAGCTGATGTAGAGATAAGAAAATTGTAGGAACAACATGCAAAGCTTCAATATTAAAGCATCATACAGTTAAGAGACAGCTTACTGCAAAGAGCGCCAGTTCAAATAATATGCCACAGAAATCAAATATCAGAAAGTGGATGCAGTGAAGAAACATGAAGAAGATAATAGTTATCATGAGGCTGATACCCAGATACACAACAAAACCACGTATGGGCTTATCGAACTAAGAATCCATACATGACAATGGAATTTTAAAAGCACCCTCCTCAAGTAACTAATATAGCAGAAAATATGGATGAAATGAACAAGGAACAGTATATCATGACTAGGCCTATTTAAAGTGCTTGACTAATCCAAGTATGGGCACCAACTAGGATGAATCCTTACCTAAGACCAGTGAGGCACTCGCATTCTAGAACATGATACAAGAAGATAAATAGCATGAAATGAGATATTATATTAACACATAAGAAAATATTACATACTGTGGGATACAAAAGACCAGAATCCTTATTACAGTTATAACTCCTCCTCACTGAAACCCTACGGGCTCTGAGCCTTCATACAGAAGCTTTACAAGATGTATACAAAAGCCTTTCACTGCATAGTTTGCTGATAGAAATCTGGAACCCTTACAATGTCTTTTTTCCTAGTATTTATAGAGGAAATAGAAAATTGTAGAAGAAGAGGTAGGTGATGCACATTTAATGATTTGATTTGAACAAAATGGCGAAAAAACCCTCATGCCCATATTACTTGACAACCTTGAAATGCTGAGTGTACTCTGCTACTGCTCCATGGAGTAAATGTTGTAGGTGTAGATGCCTCTAGAGATGAGATGCGCAAGATAAAATATGCAATACTTTGTACTTTCTTCGAGAGAGAAATCTACTGAGGATTAAACCTGGAGGATAATTGTACTTTCTGCCTCTCATCTTTTGAATCCACATCTAAGGTTTTAAATACCCGAGGCTCAATTTCTCGATCATTCCCTGGTATTTGTATGCCGCCCACTTAATATTGCCTTGCTGCTTAATCTTGCCCCTGGATGTATTTGCAGGATTCGATGGATTTTTTTTCTGCTCCCATTAATTTGGTCATATCATAGCAACTACCGCTAGCCTCCTTCTTAAATTTCTGCTTTTAAGAACTATCCTTAGAGAAGATCTTGGCCCCTGTAACAAAGGCGATACCTTACGGCAGCTCCTTCTCAATATAAACCTGCAAAACCCGCAAATACATTAGAAAAACCAGACACAGGTGTGAGGAACATGGAGGGGTCGACGATAACGATGGTGAGGACATGGTCAAATGGTAATGGCATGTGGAGTTGGCGGGAAATATTACAGGGTGGTGGAGAAAATGTAATGGAATAGCGAAGAATGGGCTGGCAAAGGGTTATAACGTAAGAACGTCAAAATACAATAAATGAATCGGATTTGGACAGGTGGATGTACGACGGATTGCATGGAGGGCATGGTGTGGAGATATGGGTTGATGGCGTGGCGGGGGGTGGACTTAGTCAACAATCAATTACGCGAACGATCCTGACCCTTCATCCTTAAAACAAGATCGACGGCTGGAACAACATTTGGAGCGACAGATAGCGGGCCCAGAGTACGATTTCCTCCTGTTATCGTTCGTGTAGGTCTGGAGGATGATCGCCGTTAGATGGAAGCTCGCAGATCCGACGGCGATGGTGAATTCCGCTGCCCGTTCTTGGTCTGACCTTTAATGCGCGAAATGGGCGGTTTCAACATCGTACACTTTGACACTTGTCATGCGATCTATGGAATCGCTGGCTCCAAGGGAAATACTGCTCGCCCAGTAATGGCGGTGTGGAATTAACCGCTGGTTTCGCAACGAGTACGGGTGCGGGGACCACCACAGTAAGCATGGCTCCGCTCCGTCGATTTGTTCTTGATCGGACGGCTCCAGACGCGCCCGAAATCTTTGACGATAAGCTCTTTCCTATCCGGCACACGGTTTTGCGCCCCCGGTCATGTGAGAATCCAAAAAAAGGGGCTAAGACTGCAAGGGCTAGGTCCGATATGTTTTTAAATGTGGATCTTAACCTTTGCAGAGTGTATTTTTTGGGCGGAAAAGGGTAGCGATAGGCAGAAAATGGGGTTTTATGGCCACAATGGGGGATTTAAACAGATTTAAACAGATCTGCAAGTTAAAAACTTGAATGGAGGAGCTAATGACCACAAAATAAATTTAGGGGTTGATATGTACAACATCGGCTCCATCTGGGGACGTCATGTTCATCCTTGGACATGTCGAGAACCTGCAGACCATCTGATCATTTTGTGCGAATTCTGCTCTTCGACACCTCTAGTTTTCATTTTATAATTCATCAGCACACACACATTATTAAAAGAATGACGAAACAAAAAAGAAAACTAATGTACAATATAATACACCAGGTTCTCTTTGCCTCCTGGGTCCCATACTTCATTCCTGTAGGCTCTCAGCCGTGGATGCTTAGTTTGACATTGATTTCTGACCTACCTAACAACCAATTCAGAATCTCCCAGAACTTTTAAATTCTTTATATTCATATTCCTGGCTGTTTACAATCCCAATAAAAGTGCTTCATATTCAGCTACGTTATTGGTAGCCTCATACTCCAATTTGAAGGATAGTGTGACCCATTTGCCTATGGGAGAGATTAATAATACCCCAGCTCCATTTCCTTCTCTTGAATTTGCTCCATCAAAATGTAAAGTCCAGATTTTTGCCTCCTGATCTTCTGGAGGCTGCTTAGTTTGGATTTGATAGAAGGAGGGCTCATGGGCATAATTTTGGTTTTCTTCTAACATCAAACATGAGAAATATCCCTCTTTGTTGTAAATTGGAGAATTCTCTGAGCAGTCAGCCTCAGTTACCATTTTAACAAATCTAGTATCCCTGTATAACCTCCTCTCTTGGCCTCCAAAGACTGGGACAGTAGCATATGTTAAGTCCATTTTGAGTGACCCACCAATTTTTGTACCCCAGGACCTTGACAGCAACATACCAAAGCGGGCTGGGATATCAGCAACCACAATGTCCATAACTACACTTTTTGCAGGAATTTGGGCCAGATTGACCACTAAGTCTTTAATCATCCCCAAGCATTTAACTCTTTTGGAATCAAATGAGTAGAGGTCTTTGTATGGACGTGTGATCTGTAATCCTAATTGTTCCATGACTGACAAAGGCATAAGATTATGGGAAGCCCCAGAATCTAGCATACAATTGTGTAACAGCAGGTCATGGATGACTAAAGACGCGTAAAAGGGAGGAGTAGAAGGGTCTATCTCCTCGACATGTGGGCCAAAGACTACCAGGGGTCTTTCTTCTTGAAGGTTCAAACTATCAGGCACAATTGGTATTTCAGGAGCAAGCATGAAGGAGGTAACTTGAGATTGATATGCAGGTTGTTTCAATAGTTCCGTCAAGGGGACTGGAATCTTAATTTTCTCAAGCTCTTTCTGTAAACTGAAAGCAGAGGAAGGCTTTTCTATCACAAATTATTTTGACTCTTTATTTTCAGCTGGGAATTTGACTTCTCTTGACACTGACTCAGCATTGGGAGGACTAACAAATTTGGAGGAAGAAGGAATTTGATCATTAGGTTGTAGAGGAATGTTAAGAGGACTCTTACCTTTTTCTTCAGCTTTCTCCATTGTCATCTCTTTTTGAGCAGGTGCTTCTTTCTGAGGTGGCTCCTCTTCTTGATCTTGAGTTCGAGTCCTCTTCCTTGAAGATCTGAGATCATATTTTACATTGAATTGTGCTTGCATGAAATCAGCAAATTGTTTACAATAATGATCAATCTCTGCTTCTTCTTCTTCTTGCAATGGACCTTCTATATCATCATTGTTTGAAAGAGAAAGATTTGAATCTTCTAGTTCATAAGTAGCATCTTCAGTGGAGTCATCTGCTAGACCTTCCAGGTACAATGGGTGTGGTACCTGATCTGGTTGCTCTTTTGCTTCCCTTGGAAATATCTGCAGGGGTGGTCTCTTATACTGAGGATTGTATCCTCTGTTTGGAGAATTATAAAATTCTTAAGAGCTGGGTTCTTTGCCTCTAATTCAAGCTTGACCATCTTCTTTATCATTTTTCTTATTTCCTCCATTTAATCTGAGTCCTTATCCTGGTTGGAAGTGGATAATTCTTCTTTTCCCCTCCTTCTAACATCCTGTTCATCCTTCCCTTTTAATTTTCCAGAGGAAGCAAAGTTCGCTTCCAATTCAAGAGCATCTGACTGAGCATCATCTAGGGTGGCAGGATTTCTCTCCCTGAGGGAGAAACCGAAATCTGAGTCAAAGGCTGCAATGAAAATGAATTTTGCAGCGTTCTGATGAGGCTTCATATCTGCAAGGAGATTTAGATATAACTTATTAAATCTCTTAATAAACTCCGACACCCCTTCATTATGTCACTTCTTGAGTGTATTGAACTCAATGAAACACTGTCCATGATCTTTCTTTTCTCCCCATTTCCTGAGAAAAGTATTCTCCATGTCATCCCAGGTAGTTACTGAACGGTTTCCCAATGTCTTGAACCATTTTCTAGCTTCACCATCCAAAGATTTCACAAAAAATCTCAAGACCACATCCAAATGTTCTACATTTAAGTTTTCTGCAAAAGAGCAGAAAGCCTCAAGATGTTTCTGAGCGTCAATATCATTTTCTCCATTAAATCTAGGCAAAATCTTCAAATAATCCTGTGGCATATCATTTAGCACTTGGGGTAAGGCCAGTGGAGCATATTTATTCAGGAGAAAAGCTGGTACATTGGCCATTGGAGGAGGTGGGGGTTGTGCAACAATTTGATGTACAAATGAAGGAAGGGGAGGAGGAGGAAGTGGAGTATGTATAACAATGGGAATAAATTGCACAGAAGCCTGAGGTGTAGATGGGAATAGTTCACGGTTAACAGCAGCTACTTCTGTGACCTCTTTAACTTCTTCAGCCTCAGGGGTAGGATGAGGGTTATCTTTGGTTCTCGCACTTCCCCTAGGTGGGCTATCTGAGTAATATTCGGGATTTTCCTCAGTAGAGTCAGGATTTTCTACTGGAATTTCTTGAGAAGAAGAGGATGGATGATCTTCTACAGAATATTCAGGGACTTCAGCACAGGCTGATTGTCTTTCTTTCCAAATTCTTCTATGAATAATATTCTCTGGGTCAGATACAGAGGATGTCTTTAACTTAGAGGAATCTGACCTCAAATGTGGCTTTCGAGGAGCCAGGACTACCAATAGATTTATCAAATAAAGAACAGTGGAGTCACCAAGGTGAGAGATATGCAACTCTTCAACTCTCTGTGCTCACCTGATTAGAGAGTGAATATGATTTGTCGAGGCCCAGGGAAACTGATATTCTTGAATTCGGTCCCCGGCAACGGCGCCAGAAAGATGTTGTAGACAATTTTGTCATCCCCTAGAGACAGTCTAGAGTTTCCATAGACCAGTGCCTAGGACATCTTATCATAGCAAGAGAACATGAAATATAGCTTGGGTGTCAATCCAAAAGCTCTCTTACTATCTCTTGTAAAACAAGGAAATTAGTTTAAATGGAACCAAAATCTCTCAGAAGCTGATACAAAGATAAGAATAATGTAGGAATAGCATGCAAAACTCCAATACAAAAGCATCAGACAGTTAAGAGACAACTTACTGCAAAGAGGGCCAGTTCAAATAATATGCCACAAAAATCAAATATCAGAAAGTGGATGCAGTGAAGAAACATGAAGAAGATACTAGTTAGCATGAGGCTGATACCCAGATACACAACAAAACCACATATGGGCTTATCCAACTAAGAATCCATACATGACAATGGCGTTTTAAAAGCACCCTCCTCAAGTAACTAATATAGAAGAAAATATGAATGAAATGAACATGGAACAATATATCATGACTAGGCCTATTTAAAGTGTTTGACTAATCCAAGTATGGGCACCAACTAGGATGAATCCTTACTTAAGACCAGTGAGGCACTTGCATTCTAGAACATGATACAAGAAGATAAATAGCATGAAATGAGATATTATGTTAACACATAAGAAAAGATTACATACTGTGGGATACCAAAGACCAGAATCCTCATTACAGTTATAACTCCTCCTCACTGAAACCCTACGGGCTCTGAGCCTTCATACAGAAACTTTACAAGATGTATACAAAACCCTTTCACTGCACAATTTGTTGATAGAAATCTGGAACCCTTACAATGTCTTTTTTCCTAGTATCTATAGAGGAAATAGAAAACTGTAGAAGAAGAGGTAGGTGATGCACATTTAATTATTTGATTTGAACAAAAAGGCGGAAAAACCCTCACGCCCATATTACTTGACAACCTTGAAATGCTGAGTGTACTCTGCTACTGCTCCATGAATAAATGCTTTAGGTGTAGATGCCTCTAGAGATGATATGCGCAAGATAAAATATGCAATACTCTGTACTTTATTCGAGAGAGAAATCTACTGAGGATTAAACCTGGAGGATAATTGTACTTTCTGCCTCTCATCTTGTGAATCCACATCTAAGGTTTTAAATACCCGAGGCTCAGTTTCTTGATCATTCCCTGGTATTTGTATGCTACCCAATTAATATTGCCTTGCTGCGTAATCTTGCCCCTGGATGTATTTGCAGGATTCGATGGATTTTGTTTCTTCTCCCATTAATTTGGTCATATCATAGCAACTATCGCTAGCCTCCTTCTTAAATTTCTGCTTTTAAGAACTGTCCTTAGAGAAGATCTTGGCCCCTATAATGAAGGCGATACCTTACGGCAGCTCCTTCTCAATATAAACCTGTAAAACCCGCAAATACATTAGAAAAACCAGACAAAGGTGTGAGGAACATGAAGGGGTCGACGATAACGACGGTGAGGACATGGTCAAATGGTAATGGCATGTGGAGTTGGCGGAAAGATTACAGGGTGGTGAAGAAAATGTAATGGAATAGCGAAGAATGGGCTGGAAAAGGGTTATAATGTAAGAACGTCAAAATACAATAAATGAATCGGATTTGGACAGGTGGATGTACGACAGATTGCGTGGAGGGCATAGAGTGGAGATATGGGTTGATGGCATGGCGGGGGGTGGACTTAGTCAACAATAAATTACGCGGACGATCCTGACCCTTCGTCCTTAAAACGAGATCGACGGCTGGAACAACATTTGGAGCGACAGATAACGGGCCCGGAGTACGATTTCCTCCTGTTATCATTCCTGCAGGTCCGGAGGATGATCGTCGTTAGATGGAAGCTGGCAGATCCGACGGTGATGGTGAATTTCGCTGCCCGTTTTTGGTCTGATCTTTAATGCGCGAAATGGGTGGTTTCAGCATCGTACACTTTGACACTTGTCATGCGATCTATGGAATCGCTGGCTCCAAGGGAAATACCGCTCGCCCAGCAATGGCAGTGCGAAATTAACCGATGGTTTCGCGATGGGTACGGGCGCGGGGACCACCACGGTAAGCACGGCTCCGCTCCGTCGATTTTTTCTTGATCGGACGGCTCCAGACACGCCCGAAATCTTTGACGATAAGCTCTTGCCTGTCCGGCACACGGTTTTGTGCCCCGGGTCATGTGAGAATCCAAACAAAGGGGCTAAGACTGTAGGGGATAGGCCCGATATGTTTTTAAATGCGGATCTTAACCTTTGCAGAGTGTATTTTTCGGGCGGAAAAGGGTAGCGATAAGCAGAAAATGGGGTTTTATGGCCACGACGGGGGATTTAAACAGATTTAAATGGATCTGCAAGTTAAAAACTTGAATGGAGGAGCTAATGACCACAAAATAAATGTAGGGGTTGATATGTACAACATTGGGCACATAAGCTATAGTGTGAGAATGCAATGTGTACACCCTGAAATCTTTCAAGGCCTTAATCAGGGCATAGACCTGTTTCTACATGATATTGTATTTCAAGGGTGCATCTCTAAGTGCTTTGCTAAAGAAGGAAATTGGTTGTTCCATTCCCTCTGTGTTTTTCTGCAGCAAGACTGCATCCACTGTATGCTTCGAGGCGAATGAAAAGATCAGGAAATCTTTGGAGAAATCTGGGCTGATTAGGATGGGAGCTTGGGTAAGTGCAAGTTTCACTGATTCGAAAGATTGTTTATCTCCTACAGTCCATTTAACTCCAGCACCTTTCTTCAGCATGTTAGTCATGTTCCTAAGGTGTTCAGCCAGATTTGGAATAAACCTCCTAAGGAAGTTAATCTTTCCAATGAAAGACTGTAATTCCTTGATGTTTCTGGGGTGTGTGATCTGTAGTATTCCCTCAACTCGTTAGGGATCTATCCTGATTCCCTTCTCAGATATAATGTGGCCAAGAAGTTTACCCTCTTGTAGCCCAAAGACAATATTTTTAGGGTTCAGGGACAAACCAAACCTTCTACATTTTTCAAATACTTTTCTCAGATGTTTCAGGTGTTTTTCTTCAGTATTAGAAAAGACTGTTATGTCATCCAAGTAGATAACAATGAAGTGACCTATCTCATCTAAAAATGCTATGTCCATCGCTCTTTGGAAGGTGGCTCCAGCATTCATCAATCCAAAAGGCATCTTCACATACATGAAGGTACCCCATGGAGTGGTAAAGGTTGTTTTGAGTTGGTCTTCTGGGATTACTAAGACTTGGTTATATCCAGAGAAACCATATAGCAGGGAAATACTCTTAGAACCTACTACCTTCTGAAGAATATGTTCCATTTTAGGCAAAGGGTAATTGTCTTTGAGTGAGGCTCTATTGAGATTCCTGAAGTCTATACACAATCTGATCTCTCCTGTTTTCTTCCTTACAGGCACTAAGTTTGATACCCAATCAGAGAACCTCACTGGCACAATTATACCTACTTCATACATTTTCTTAATCTCCTTCTCTACTACAGGCAATTATTTGGGATTGATTCTGCGAAGTTTTTGCCTAAAGGGCTTTTTATTTTCTTTCAGGGGAATTTTGTGCTGAATGATATTTGTGTCATAGGCCTTTAAATCTTCGTAGCTCCACGCAAATACATCAATGAATTCCTTGAAAAGGTCAATGTATTTCTTCTTCATGTCTGTAGGTAAATACTTAGCCAGTTTAATCATTTTGGGCTTATCTTCAGCGCCTATGTTGCATTCTTCCACATCAGAGTCTGCATGTTCTATGTTGGGATTTTTTTCCACATCATCAAAGTCAAAAAGGTCCTCTCAGGGTGCCAGGCCTCTTGGTATATTCTTATCTTTGGCCTGCAACACCTCTACCTCTTCACTATCTGCGTTTTCACATTTGCAGTCTGGATTTCCAGTATGTTCATCTAAAGAATTTATTTCTATGTTACAAGGTGTTTCTTCCTCATCTGAGGACTCATCACTTAGGCAGCTATGGTCATATTTAGAGTCTAAATAAGAAAATTCAAACTCATTTATGCCTACCAAAAAATCTTCGATCTGTTTATCACCTTCAAAAACCTGCCAATATTTTTCGTTATCCAGCACAGCAGGCCTAAATTTAGTCTGAATGATGATCTGTTGGTCGCTGGGACTCTTGGGGTAGGAACTCGATAGGCAAGCTAATCCATTTGCAATGACATTTTGACTCCTAGGAACGAACACTAATTTGTATTCAACACACATTTTCAGAAGATCCATGGTGTCATTCCTATATGCTCTTAGCCTAGGATGTTTCATTATGTATTCCCCGTTTATTTGTTTAATAATTAGCTCAGAGTCTCCACGCACATTAATGCTACGGGCTCCTAATTTTCTCAACAGATTTAGACCCAGGATTAGAGCCTCGTATTCGGCGACGTTATTCATGCATTTGAAGTGCAGGTTGCAAGCATGACTCTCTGCATAATCGTTCTTTGTGTTATGAATCCACACTCCTGCCCCAGCAGTTCTTCTGGTGCATGACCCATCGAATTTCATCACCCACAGGGGTTCATTTTTGTTTTCGTTACCACTTTTTTCCCTATAGCTGGTTTCACCATTATGTTGCGTTGTAGGGTCTATACTAGGCTGTGGATTGCTTTGTTCCTCGTGAGATGTATGAGTTTCAGGGATTTGGTTGGATGGTTTTTTATGCTATGTTTCTTGTTCACTCGGGGTCAGGTCTCCACCGTATATTGTACAGGTTTCATTGCGGTTTTCTTTTTCGTTGTTCTCTAAATCTAGAGCAGCCATTATGTTAAAATCAACAGCTTCTGCCTCTCTATTTGTATCTCTGTTTTGGGACTCTGACCCTTCCAAAGATTCATCATTACAAAAGATGAAGGAGTCAAGGTCTGTATGTACAGAATAGACAGGTGAATTTTCTGGTTTTTCGGGGCTGCTGACTAGGAATTTCATCTGTGTCTCCCTATGCAGTTTTCTAAGTTGGCCAAAAATTGGGATTGTGGCATACGAGCCATCCATCTGCATTGTACCCTACAACTTGGCTCCCCATGATCTTGATAATATCATGCCATACTTGGGTGGAACATCTGCCACCACAACATCCATGACCATGCATTTAGCTGGGATTTGAGTTAAGCTCACACACAAGTATTTGATCAGGCCCAGGAATTTTACTCTGCTAGAGTCGAAAGAGTATAAGTATTTGTAAGGTCTGGTTATCTCTAGACCTAATATTTCCATAACTACCTTAGGCATTAGGTTGTGAGATGCTCCAGAATCATGCATTGCATTATGCAGGATCTTATCATGAATGTTGAGACTGATATAGAAAGGTGAAACTACCCCTTCCTGAAACTTCCCCTCTATCTTAGGACCAAACAAGAGGGTAGGTTGATCATCATTCAAATTGAAAGAGTCACCATTCTCACCTAAGTTAAAATCTCCCAAAATATGGCCTTTATATACATCCTGAGTGGCCAACTCAGAAAGTGGAACAGAGATTTTAATTCTTGCAATCTCACTTTCCAAATTGAAAGTAGACTGACTCTTTGGGATGCTCATTTCTGTTTTATTTGCCACTGCCTTAGTGGTTGAATCAGTGGGCTAATGCTCGTTATGTACAATGTTTTTTACAGTTTTATCAGGAGCACTAACTACAGTGCTAGTGCTGCTAGCTGGTTTACCTTGTGCATTAGTGCCTTGGTTGTCTTTTTCTCTATTCCTTCCAGAACCTTCAGCTGCTGATTTGTTGTTTTCAGCAGTTGCTTTAGAAGATTTCTCAGGTCTCTTCTTGATGGTAGTCTTAGAAGCTTTGTTTTTAGCATTTTCTTGACTCTTTTTTCTTCTAAGCTCATACTGTTCTCTAACCTGCATCATGGCATTTTCAAATCCTAATCTGTAATCTTCAGATTCCAACCATTCCTCCTCCCAACCAGAGGGTGAAGGCTGGTCTTCTTCTGAATAATAGTTATGGATTGAATCTTCTGTTTCAAACATATTAATTGTGTTCCCCTCAGATTCTTCTATGATTCCCTCATATTCATCAAGAAAATTCTCTTGGAATGGGGGGATAACTTGTTGGTCTGACTCTCTTTGTCTGTTGGGAGTATTATTGTTTCTTCTAAAGTTTTGGTTCTGGTTTTGGTTTCTATTCTGGTTACTAACCGTGAAAACCAATTTTTCTGTCATTTGCTGTAATATTTCCACATTTTTAGACAGCTTATCATAATTTTGGTCAGACGTGGAAGCTACATTGTCGTCTTTGTATGTTACCCTTCTCTTGGATTTCAGTCTTGCTCTCTTTTCAATCAGATTGGCTTCTATATTCACTGCTCCTTTTTGCATGTCTTCCAATGTATTGTATTCCTTATCCCTAAGCTCATAGGCCATGTCAGCATCAAAACCCTTAGGGTATTTTGCTAGGGCCATGCCTTGTGGAGGTTTCATATGTGGAGGGAGAGCATTATAAATGATGTTGAATCTTGTTGTGTAATCGTGAACACTCTGTCATACGTTTCTTTTAAGGGTCATGTATTCTGCTAGGAGTTGGCTAGGGTTTTCCCTAGTTTCCCATTGTTTATGAAAGTCTGATATAAGCCCGGAAGATCGTTGATGCTACCTGGAGGTAGGCCTTTAAACCATTTCTTCACATCACCCCTTAAGCTTTGCGCAAATATTCTCATTTTGATTGTATCATCATCAATTTCCACGTAGTCAAAAGAATCTTCCATTTTATCTACATGTTGCTGGGCTGTGATGGATTATTTTGCAGTGAAGTGTGGGATCTTGTACTGATAATCATTGGGTAAGGGTACTAGAGGTTGGGGTAAAACTAGAGGTGCATACCAGGCTTCCATAATGATATTTTGATGAGGTAAAGGGTTAACTTGGGCAACTGGTATATGGATGACAGGGATATTATGACCAGCAGAGGATTGATGAGCAGACCTAGGGTGACTGAGCCCCAAGTTTTGTATGAGATGTAAATCAGGAAGTGTAGATGGAGGGGTCTGTCTATTACCAAGGTGTTTACCACCTTTCTGTGGTGAATCAGAAAGCTCAGGGTCTAGCTGATCTAAGCTACTGAATTACCTAGTTCTAGGTAAGCTGTTAGGTAGGTCTAGGTCAAGGTGAAAGTGTGATAGAGCTGTAAGATCTTCTGGTGCGGAATTAGCTCTATGTATGTGTTGGGAAATAGTTGGTATTTTAGGTGTATGAGTTCCCTTGAGGATGCTCTCAGGATTGTCAACTATTTCAGGTGGGTCTAGGTTAGGGTAAGCTCTTGTATGAATGGTTCTAGAAGCCAGAATGTTGTTTTCTGATCCAGCAGCTTAACCCTACTTGTTACTTCTACTGTGGTTGATGTTGTTATGGAGGCTGGTCTCCCAGTGGAGTATAATGTGAACCAAGATAATCAGCGGGCCTACTGATCACCAGTGGAGTCTTTAAAACATTTATGGAATATTGGAGTCGTCAGGTGGAGGGTTTAGAATGTTTTTGGAGGGTACACTATCCACCACAGTGCTCTTGAGATGTCCCTTTTCAAGGATATCTTCAAAACACAACAAACTATAACTAGAGATTGACTAGGAGGGCATTTACTAGATATGTCACCTCTGAAAGAGTGTGAGATCCGGAGACTACCTGGTCCTTTCCAGACTCTGTCCAAGAGTATGGGAAAAACACAAAAAATGGTATAGAGTTTGATGTGAGAATAAGACTATTTAACTGCCAATCTAACCATAGATTGTAGGTCTTGTGAATGCTTAAGAATATTTAAGGGGTAATGCACTCATTTCCCCAGCGGATTCGCCATTATGTTGGGGTTCCCATGTTTTGGCCAGATTGGCAAGACCAAAAGATGAGACAACATCAGAACCACTTTCAGACCTCAGGATCTAGCCCTCCTGGGTCTAGAGAGGGATCTCTCTGATTTCAGCAAAGGTTTATGTCTATGAAGCTCAAATTTTAAGATGTTAGGCTAGTTATAGGCACATGTTTTTTTGTTTGGTTGTTTGTTTTGGTTGCTGGTTATCAGGAAAAAAGGGTTCAATGTAAGACCAGGATGAAAACAGAGGGATAAGGCAGAGGTGAAATATTCCAGGAAATATTCAAAACCATTGGGCAATGGAGTCAGGAAAGGATTTGCTTGCTACTCAATAGGCAGGCCTTCAATTGGGATAGTCATCTGAAACTTAGGATCTTTCAAGATGATTATGTGATATGGAAAGAAGGAGAGGAGGAGATAACACATATTTCAAAGCACAAAGTTATAGATCAACAAGTCGCACAAGGATCCTAGTGGACAGGGCTAACTCTAATCCCCAGTGTTCCCAAATATTCCAACTAAGTCTATAACAAGAAGCATCTAAGAACTGAATTCATTTAATTCATACATCAGAGAGTAGGCAATAACATCCACTACACTGGTTAAACCAACTGAAATCATTTCTCATATAACACATTCAGAACAGAAACATAAATGGCAAGGAGAGCAGCAACATAGGGTACCTAACAAGGGTAAGTCCTATGCCAAATTTCTGATGCAAGCCAGTAGAAATGAAATGAAATTAATGTAAACAAAGAGATAGGAAAGCATCACCGCTGCTTCAGATCAGGATCCAAAGAAATGTGCTTGTCATGTTAAGTAACAATACCAATCAAGTACAATATTGCCAATAGCTGAATACTCAGTCTGAAAACATATCCATCAACCTATCTTACAATATTTACACAGAGACTGAGTCTCAAAAGCAACTGCTTGTTGTTCTATGATAACTGATCAACAGCCATTACAATGAGTTCCTCATGAATTTATAGCTCGGGAGGAGCAGAGGAGGTAGGTGGAGAACTAAATGCAGTATTAAACTTCTGAAAATAAAGAGTGCCGAAGCCCATTCTATATAGATCTTGTGCATTAATCTCTAGTGTTCTTGGAGTGCATGAATGATATTCTTCAGACCGGGAGTTACTCTGATATGACTCAGACTACAGTACTGTGCAGTACTTTGGTGTATAAACAAAACGACTGAATGGAATACCATACTGGTGAAACAAATGCTTCTGACAGTGTAGGATTGCTGCGAAGGGGAGAGAAAACTTTCCTGGACACCATATAAACTGAAACCATAATGTGTACTGTGCCCTTTCTCTGGAAGAAACATTCTGCTGATTTGAACCCTGATTTCGTGAGTCTTTGCATGTTGTAACTCATGCATGATCCTGGGGTTCACTGATCTGCTGCTTTGCCTCTAACTGCTGTAATTAAACTCAAAACTCAACTCTGAATGCTGGAAAATATGATCATGAAGCTTTTTTTTCTTCATGGCTTCATAAATGTCTCGATTCTGCAATATCTGGGCTTTAATGGCATGGGATAGAGCCTGCGAAGTTTCAAACTTCGTCTTTTGATGGAATTTATACTGTCGCCACCTTTATTGACATTTCTTTGCAGAACCAGCTTCAGTTTTAATTCTCTATTTGCACAATATTCCATTAAAGAAGTACGTGCTCATTAAGGTGATTTTTCGTCTCTGATAACCCTAAAAAAACACGAAATCTGTTAAGAAAACCATGCGGGTGGGGTTATGGACGCGTCGAGATGGTGAAAATGGCCGGGAAGTTGGTGACATGGCAGAAGAATGCAGAGGAATGACGAAGAAATGTTCTGGTGGAGATTGGAAGTCTGCGGAGTGGATTCGAATGGAAAAACCTTAAAACACACAAATTTTGGACGAATATATGAAATGGAATGGGTGCTTGTACGGTGAGACACGTGGAAGTGATGTGGAGGGACCGGGTGACAATGGAATAGTCAACCACAGAGAAATGAATCTGGACCATTCGATCTCGATGGAGATCGACGGTGGACAACGCATCAGAGGGAAAATGAACATGGGCTAGGGGTACGGACCCACGGGCTAAACAACGCGCAGCTTCGTTGAGCGATGACCGTTGGATGGGCGAGGGCAGATCTGACGGCTGACGTGAATATTGCTGCGCAACCCATGTCAAACGTTAACGCGCGATGGGCGAGCGTTTTTGGAACCGTACAGGAGCTACGTGTCAAGCTTCGTATGGAATCACTGACCGATCAGGAAAAACCGCCCTCCGTCCAAAGGCGGTGCGATGGAAACTGGTCGTTTGTGAATAGTGCGCGGCGGGGTCCACTGGGCGGATAGGCTCCGAACCGTCGATTTGATGGGAAAATGAATGGCGATGGCACAATCTGGGGGAAGCACGGGGAAACACGGGTGCTTAATACTTGATGCTCACTTTCTGATCAACCGAGATTAACGGTTGACGTCGCGCTCGATATGGTTTTGGGATAGACACTTTTTGCTCTGGCAGGTGGTTCCGGCGCTGGATCGTATGGAGGAAACGGCAGGAGGTCTAGCAGAAAAGGGGCTAAGGCCTGATATGTGGAATATATCTATTTTATCCATTTTTAATGCGTTTAAAGCCCAAGGAGGGTAACGATAGGGAGATGGAAGGGGAAACTGAGGAAACAAAGGGTGATGGTGAAATCTAAAGGAGATTTCGGGGGAATTTAAGAGGTTAGTGGTGGTAATAAAGGGAAGAAAGGGAAATTTTACCAAGGGAAAAATGGGTTAAATGGTGGTATACTTGTAGGGGTATGAGGGGAAATATAGGCTCTTTGATATGGGAATTAGCTGAAGGAATTTGTATAAGGCAAAGCGTGGGGAGACTTCAAGGATGATGAGTTTTCAGGAAAATGCATTCCTTGAAGGCTCCAAACAATCTAGCCCCCTGCTTGCTTGTCAAGAATTTCATAAGGGGGCTAACAACCTCAAAAACCCAAAACAAACCAAAACATACTTAACAACTAGCCTAAAATCAAACATACAAAGCGAATAAGTTCACATCCTTCGCATCATAGAGAGAGCCCTCTCTGAGTCCAGGAAGGCTAGGTCCTAGGACTCCAAAGATTGGTTTGATGTTACCCTGTCATTTGGTTTACCAATCTGCCAAATTACGGGACACTAACATAATGGCAATCACGGTGGGACCTTTCTGAGTTGATGACAATTTGAATATCTTTCAAGATTCATAGAAAACCCTTGTCGAACTAAGCATGCTATCCTATTGATCCATCCCACCGCTCTCTAACATAAGGGTGATCACGGTGGGACCTCGAGTCAAAAACATCCTAGGTATCCCTTAGGAGCTCTCAAATCTCAGTCAAATCATAGAAAACTTAACTGATAGCCTAAGAGAAGAATCTAGCTTTTTCACCATCCTAGAAAAATGATGACTCAACTATAGGACACTCTTACAAACCTTCGAGCTGCATACAGAAACTCTAGAAAACCCCAAAAAACATCCCTAGATTGGTTCTTTTATCATTATTGGTGGTGGACCATACACATATACCCTCAAAACAACTAAAAACATCCACCTGGCGACTCCACTAGCCTCCAGTAGGCCTATTACTCCACTAGTCCTTATAAAATCTCCTGGGAATGCATTGAGCAATCCCAATCATACTGATGGTGGAAAAAAGAGTTCAAATCTTCCACCTGGAGACTCCACAACCCTCAATAGACCAAAAGACTCGATTGGTAGAGAACTCTAAACTGGTTGAAAGGACACAGTGACTCTTTCTGGTAAACAAAGATGGATCCAAGTGTGAACAGAGAGGCAAAGTTGGAAATATTGATAGATACATTTAGAAAACTGATGCATCTACTTGACAGGAAAAGATAAAGACACAAAGTTAAGGTTAATGTTTCTTATTCAAACCAACCTACACTTTTTCCTTGGGAAGAACATACTCAACCATTACAAGACAAGAGTAACAAACAAAATGTGCCTAATGAGCAAGTTGCAAATAAAAACATAGAGGAGTGCTCTAAAGAATCAATCAGCCATCTTGAAATCACAGAATCTGAAATAGGGAAAGAGTCAAAACCTTTAACATCTATACCCTTATGCTTTAATTCATTCCAGATCTTGAAAGGAAATTTTCATCCTGAAGATCTATTAGCAGTTATTCAGGAAACCCCTGCTCAAGTTAACTCTCACATAAATCAAGAAAAGTTGGTTGAAGATGAAATCAAATATGAAATGGAAGAAAAAACAAAACCTTTAGGATCTCTATCTTTGTTCTTTGATTCATTTCAGATTATACAAGAAAATTGGCCTCCTGAGAATCTATCAGAGGCAACTCATGAATCCCATGTGTATTGTCTCGAACATCAAGAAGAGTTGGTTGAGGATGAAATCAAATCTGAAATGGAAGAAAAATAAAAACCTTTAGGATCTCTACCTTTGTGCTTTGATTCATTTCAGATTATACAAGCAAATTGACCTCTTGAGAATCTATCAGAGGCAACTCAAGAATCCCATGCTAATTTTCCCGAACTTCAAGAAGAGTTGGTTGAGGATGAAATCAAATATGAAATGGAAGAAAAATCAAAACCTTTAGGATCTCTACCTTTGTGCTTTGATTCTTTTCAAATTATACAAGAAAATTGGCGTCTTGAGAATCTATCAGAGGCAACTCATGAATCCCATGCTAATTGTCCCGAACATCAAGAAGAGTTGGTTGAGGATGAAACCAATCAAGAAATGAAAGAAAACCCACAGGATCTCTCTAAAGGCTCAAGTGATGATTCATCATATCTCTTAGGTAAGGCCCAAAAAGAAATTCATCCTCTAAATCAAATTTCCAAGAGAAAGAGGATCATTCTAGTTATATCCAAAGAAAGATAAAAATGCCTCTCTTTTTAACTAAAGAGGAGATAGATCAACTCATAAACATGCAGTCAGCCTCTATTTATTTTCCTCCTCATCCTAACTATCACATAGTAGAAAATGTATTTATAGATCAATTCAAAGATAAACAATCTGATAGTCCAATATGTATGGTTGGTGACATTAATTATATTGATGATTCTCCAAAGTTTTATCAATATGTTGATAATGATGATTCTTTCCAAACAGAAGCTAATCTTGCAGAGTATTCAACACTTGGTTTTTGGGAGGAAGCTCAGTTTCATCAACTTGAGAAAGGTAAACAACCAATGCATAGCACCTATGATAGTGATGAGGAAAGCTTAGAAAATTTGGAAGCAAATGAAGGCTTGAAAATTGATGATCACAAGAAAGTTGACGCACTTTTTTTTCAAGAAGACTTGTTGCCAAAAGTGTTTCTTCTCATCAATATGATGGCCTTCACATAGATTTCAGCCTGCTCTATCAAAGCACATCAGTTTGGCAAGAGGAATACACTGCAATATATGATGAGTCTGATAGTTCAGGTGATCATGAAGAAGAGGACAAGTCTCTTCCCCAAAAGAGCCTCAAGCATAGCCAAGTGGAAGAAAGAGTAGTCCTGAATGAAGCTTATATATCAAAACCTCTAGATAAGGTATTATTCCAAGATCCATTTGTTGTTTTCCTTGAGAAATCTGAAGGAAAAGTGTGTTCTGCCCAGAATAGTCTGTTGCAAAGTGTGAGAAAAATTTTAGGCACTACTGTTCGAAAACAAGTAAGGTGGAAGATGCCTTTTTATTTCTTCAGCACTCTCAAAAAGCTAAAACAAAATCCCTCATGGAATCATCTGCTTGATTGGCTTTGTTGGAAAAGAGATTTCACTAAATAAATTTATATTATGTATAGGTTAGATTAGGATAGATATATAGGTGTGAAAAATAAGCTCAGCCTTGTGAGCATATTTTTAGTTCTAGATTGTTTGAAGAAAAAGTAAAAAAAATAAAATACAAAAGCAATAGGAAAAGTAGAAAAAGAGGGCAGTTTCTAAAGAAACGGTACATCCCCATACCCAAAAAATAGTCATGCTGAAAGTGAGAAAGTCTAAATGCCACTGCTAGTCTCAAAATATGTCTTGTTCAGTTATATAGCCTAATTATAACTGAGCATGTTTTAAATTGATTACTAATAAGTTAGTGAAAAAGAATGATAGTCAAAATATGAAAGCTTGACTTATAAAAGAAAGTAGATTATGAAACAAAGATGCTGGTTCCACACGCTCCAAATAGAAGCAAAGAGAAAAATAGGGATGAAAAGCAAACTTTGTATCCTAGCCCTGATTTTTCTAAATCTCATTTTGTACGAAAATAACATTTTTGTGCAGCTTGTATTTATGCCACAAACACATGACAAATCAGACTATCTAATCATGATTTTATCATTTTTCAATTTCATGTTTTAGTCTAGAAAATGAAATCCTGTCAAATAGCTTAATCTTGACAGTTGACCTAGTATAGGTATAGAATCAAAGGAGTTCATCAGTTTAATCTGAACTCCCAAAAGATATAAGTGTAGAAGTAGATAGTGTTTTCTCTTTCAAAAATATCATGTCAAGGGTTTTCTAGTCCAAGTGCACCCAAAGAAGAAAAAATGTTAGGAAAAGTAGTTGGGTAAGTAGAAATGAGGTTGATGTTAATCATGCTTTCAGTTTTTCAAAAGCACCATTTTCAGGAAAAGAATCAAGAGAAAGAAAAATATCCACCAATGGATGAGGCACTGGTGTTCATGAGCCAGAGATCTGCAATTCTGGACACCTCCCGAAAAGGAGTTGCCCTCCCCAAATGGAGCCACTGTTAGTCATCAGTATTTTTCACTTGTTTTGTTGACTATATGGCCTGCCAAGGTTTTCTAGAAACCAATTTCAAACAGTCAATTTGTCCTCTAGAAAACCCCTCAGAGAAATTTTTTATCTTTTTCCCCCTCTTTTGCAGACTGTGATAGAAGTGGTCATCAGTTTTTAGTCCTGTCCTAGATCAGTAAACCTTACCCTATCCATAACTGTCATAAGCCTTTTATCTCTGATATCAAAAATCCTCTATTTTCACACAGCTCTCTGTCAAAGCATAAGACACGTTGTCTTTTTCCCCTCTCACTGTTTGAATGTCCATTTGAGGACCCGACTATGTCTAAGAAACCCTTTAGAAATTATGACAAAGTGTCTAGTTTTAGGCAATGGTGCTGAGGGTAAGTATCTTGAGAAAACTGTCTCTAGTCAAAAAACTCTGTTTTTTAATATTAGTCAGCTATCCTTTCCTTAAATCTGGCAAAGCAAATCTATTAGGTATCCCTAGGTCTTGCACCATCAAGTTGTCATTATGTTTTGTTTCAACAAAGCTCAGAAAGTCAACTCAAGAAGAAATAGAGTAAGAATGATGCTATGTCCAAAAAGAAAAGTGATCAAGTGAAATTTTCAAGAATTATCATCATGATACATCAGAAAAGGCCTCCAATGATCAAATTCATTTTATCAGTGCATCTCTGTAGGGGTGCTAGGATAGATGGCATTAAGCAGTCCTGAACAAGGGGACACTTCAAGGAAAGTTTTCAAAGCTAGAATAGTTGACTGTTGGGAAACAAAGAAAATGTAGATTTCAAAGAGAAAGGAAACCTACAGGATTCATCCCTACAAACTCAAAACAACAAGAAATTCAAAGAATCATCCATCATGGAAAAATGAGTACAAAGGTTAGGAAGTTACTGCATCTAGCACTTCATGTCAACTCACAATGGCATTTTCACATTCTTCCCAAACATATGGGCACAACTCTGAAAAACAGTCTTATGAGGCTAGGTATGGAAATTTTCTGGAAAAAGAACCTCTAGCAGACTAGGCATCAAAGTAAAAAGTATAGAAAGGAACAATTGCCCTTTTTCTATAGCCTAGAATCTGAATCATCAAGGTACTATTAGAACCAATAAAGCTATAGTTACTGCAAAGAAGAGTTATTCCTAAGACAGACACAACAGACATTTATCATTTGGAAGTACATTACCTGCCCATGGGTTTCACAGTGAGACTCAATAAGAACATGTATCATAAGAAAATTGGAATAAAGACAAAGTTGGTTGTAAAAAATGCCTCCTTCAATCATAAGCAGAGGGCAAAGAATTAAGTTTAAAGGGCCTCCTTCATGATAAGTAGAGGGCACAGTTTCTTTAAAGGGCCTCCTTCATTTGATGAACAAAGATAGGGAAAAAACACAAGTTGTTTAAAGAGCCCAGAATTTTTTTGAAGTACCTTCCTTCAAGCATAAACAGAGTGCCCACATAGTTTTAAAGAAGCCTCCTTTAATGACAAGTAGAGGGCAAAGACTTAAGTTTAAAGGGCCTCCTTCATGACAAGTAAAGGGAATAGTTGCTTTTAAAGGGCCTCCTTCATTTGATAAACAGAGATAGGCCAAGTTTTTGTTTGAAATACATCCTTAAAATATAAGCAGAGGGCCTAAACATTTTGTTCTTAACAAGCCTCCTTCATAACAAGTAGAGGACAAACACTTAAGTTTGAAAAAGCCTCCTTCAATGAAGATAAGGTGTTACACAAAGGGCAGGCACAGACTTGACTTAAAGAATGTGGAGGCAAACATAGTTGTTAATTTTTCCTTGCAAATGACAAAATGACATCATAAGCCTAATCATGTGTTCAAATGCTAAAGGTAGTGGTGAAGGGAAACAAAAAAGGGACAAAAAAATCTATCAGATAAGCCATAAGGTGAAGGTGAATTGCATTTCTGCACCAGCATTCACCACTTTTGAGTAGTGTTGGGAGAATCGGTTTTTGGATAGACAAATGGACACCAAATGAAAAATATAAAATATATTTGGAAAGTAGACATCCATATATTTCCAACAAGCCATCCCAGGCCCAATTCCGACATCGGGAAGGCCTCCAAAACAATGCTGCAAAAGGGCCTATTTCTGCGCTACGCGCCTGTAGATGGATGCTACGCGCCTACTGTTTGCTCCTATGTTATTTTCTTAAGGACGCTACGCACCTATAGATGGACACTACGCGCCTATAGGAAAGACACAGCACCGTCCAGAAAGCTGCAGAAGGGACAGAATTAGCCAAATTTTACCCAGAAGCTGCATTTTCCTATGAGAATCAGTTTTAAGAGGTCTTCTTCATCAATTGACATCTCCTCATCATTTTTTAAGTCATAAAAGTGCCAATTAGTCCTCACACCCCTTGCTTCGCCCTCCAATGATCATGTTCCACTTTCCTCCCATGAGTCACCCTCCCAAGCAAACATTCTTCAGACAGTCTCCTCTGGTAAAGGTGATCATGAAGAAAACAAAGTTGGACCAAAAGAAAGTAGTAGTGGCCTTGAAAGTAATGCTGAGCCTGAGAAAAGTACTATTGATATCAAAGAAAACACTCAGGAGGAAAATGATGATGACAAAGAACAAACTGAAGAAGAAGAGAGGAATAGTGAGAAAGAAGAATGCAGTAAAATAAAATGATGGAAATAATGATAACAAAGAATAAGCCAATGAAGAAGCAGCCCGCAGAGAGACAGTGAAGACAATAAAGAAGAAGGCAGCTACTAGCAAAACAGTAATAGTGAGAGAGGCAGTCCACAAGGGGACAGTGAAAACGGTGATAATAATAAGGGTAGTCCACCAGGGGAGGATAAAAACAGTGATAGAGAAAGATATAGTCCACAAGAAACTCAAAACCGTGATGAAGGCATCCCACAAGAGGAGGACAAAAATAGTAATGACGAAAGTAGCCCACAAAAGAATGAAAACAGTGACAGTAAAAAAGGCAGCAAATTTGGTAATAAAGGAGGCAGCAATATAAAGGATCAAACTGAATAGGTACTAGTGTTAACCCCTCCTTTCATTTCTCATCAACACAGTCAGGAGCATGTGATTGCTACCTCTCCAAGGCAAGGGGCCATGCTTCATCCATCAAAAATGGTGAAGGCTAAAACCATTAAAGCAGTGAAAGGAAAAAATATTCAAACAATGCCAAGCAATGTCACCAGGGCACTAAGAAGTAGAGGTAAATTTCCAAAACAGAGCAAGGTTGAATTTCCTAAGAAAACCAGAGGAAAGAAGCCCATCAAAGGCAAGGGCAAGGAGAAGATTGAAGAACAAGAAAGCAGTCATGAGCATGAGAGGGAGTTTGAGCTAATACATCTAGATAGTGATGTTGAAGAAGATGAGGCTAGGATTCTTAGATCCCTCTTACAAGATCAGGATGCCCAAGTTAAAGACTTGGAAAATGACCTAGAAAGGTCAAAAGACCTTATCCAATTTTTGCAAATGCAAAGCAGACAAATGAGTGGACAGATGGCTATTTATGAAGCCCGGCCAATCAGATATAAAACAGAAGTGAAAAATTCACAAGAAAAACTTGAAGAGTACATGGGTGAGTATGCAGATAATGATGAAGACAAAGAACTAGCAAGAAAGAGGCCTACGACCATTGGTCTTAGAAAAGCATTGGAAAAGAAAAAAGAAGAGGAATCAGCCCGTGCACAGAAATACCCTCTTACGGAGCTACTTGCTCTAGAAATTGAGAATGATAAAGAGCCTTGGCTTGAGAGGGAAAATCAGCATTTGGAAACCAAATTGGAGAAAGCTAACAAGGATTTGGGCCTACAAAGGAGAATGACCGAGCACTACAAGAAATTGAATCAGTTTGCTCGAAGGAAACTCAAAGCTACCCAAAGGAGGCGCCTGGTGGAAAAACATGGAAAAGGCCAATCCCAGCTTGTAATTATCGGTCGAGCTTCATTACATGTTTCTAAAAACCCTTAAGGGGTTTACTCACCAAAATTGGGCAATTTTGGACACATTCTTGTTTTTTGTGAATTTTAGGCCTAAAAGCATAAAATCATGGGTGCCTTAACTTTTTCTCGAAGCATCCTCAGCTGAAGAAAATTATATTTTTGGATTCCTTGACATCAAAGGAACATGCTCAAAATTTTTTAGATCAAATGAAACTATTTTGGTCCCTGAAAAAGGCCAAAAACAACCATTTTTTACCTATTTGCCCCTAATATCAGCAGGTGCTACGCTCCTGGGTTTTTTCACTGTTTCTAATTTGTTACTAACTTCTAGGAATTATATTGGAAAAAATAAAGTATTTTTGGAAAATTTACATACGTAGCTTTCCAACGAGTCATCATGAGACTCATTTCGACAGCGGGAAGTCTACCAAAACTGCATTGCAAAATAGACTTTTTTCTGGTGCTATGCTCTTGTAGATTTTGTTGAAAAGCAGTTTTCTGAGTGATGACTGGGCCAAATGTGCATGAAGCAATTTTATCTTATGTTTCAGGCCTCAAAAGTGATTCTTTTTTGCTATTTGGGTCTGAAAAGATATTTTTGAAGGATATTTTGTGCCTTGGACCTTGTTAGGCCTCAAGGATAGTTTTAGATATTTATTTTTGGCCAGTGGCCTTCTAGTTGGTCTAGGTGGGTTTTCCTCCTCTTTGGCTTATATAAACCAAGAAGATTCATTGTAACAAAGAGGTATAACTTGATATATTGAGAGAAATACATAGCATTATGAGCTTGGAAGAAATACTTGTTTTATGAAGTGGATGATGTCTTGCTTGGCTTGATGGTGGAGAAGCATTGGGTGTAGGATTCCATGGCTTGGTGAATGGTGATGTTTCTCTGATTTCTTTATGTTTCCTTGTTTTCATTAATGTTCCATACTTCTCATTTGCTGTAGATCAGAAAATTATATGTTGAGACATGCTCATGGAAGCACCTCAAACATCCTGCATGTTACAACTTTGATGTTTCCTCTTCTTGATAATTTCTAAAGGATTCTTAATTTCCCCTTAGGTCCATCAAGAAATTGTTATTTGTTTCATTTATGGTCAGTATGTTTTTCTATATTTTATGATTTAAGGTATGCCTTGTGTTAGCCACCTATAATATTTTGTTATACCAAAAGGTGGCTAAAACTTTTGGGAGCCTCCAAGGAACAAATTTTATCACTAAAAATTGTTGGCTCTTGAAGTCTCTATAAGGCCTCCTGCTCTATCCCTCTATCCAAATCTTGCACTGCTGTTTTCATCCTAAAAACCTCTGAAACCCTACAAAAATCCACAGTTAAATACTGCTGCAAAGGACCCCTTCTCCCTTTTTCTTCTCCTCACAACTAACTCAGTTCCTTTTTTCTCCATTTTCCATGGAAATCCTTCATTTCCACATTTCTTCTATTTTCCCTCATCAAAATTTATTTCCTAAGCTCTAAGACTCTTTATTAGCCTTACTGGAACCTTCATTTCCCTTTAACAGCCACAGAAAACACATTTTTTCTATGCGCTGGACTTAAGCCCCTTAGGCTAGGCCCTCTACCCCTTCTTCCTCCATGCGCCCGGGTGCCTAAACCAAATGCTATAACCCTCAGGCGCTTATCCATTTTTCTCCGCCCGAAGCACCAAAAACCTTTGTAATTCATGAAAATTAGGTTTAAATCAATTTCCAAAGTCTCTGCCCATATAAATTGATGGAATAATCTTGACCATCGATCTGCTCCACAGATCAGACGGTGTGGCACACGACTTATCGTGTGGACCCCAAACCGCTCGGCTTTTCCGCACCGCCCTCGTGCGAAGGATGGTTTTCCCCGGTTTCCCAGTGATTCCATACGCTGGCTGCCACGTGTCCTATGTACTATTCGAAAAACCGCTGCTTAACCCCTTCCCCCACGCGTTATCTTCTGGACTAGGCCTCCCAGCGGAATCGACGATAGCCGTCCGATCTGGCCCCACGCATCCGACGACTGACGTTCATTAAAATCACCCGCCCTTTAACCAAGTTGCATGCAATTTATCCGGCCCCTGACGCAACAAAGAATCCATCTCCGCCGTCGATCTTTGCAGATCGACGGTCCACATTCAATTTCCTGATTCCATTGCACAGTCAACACATCTCTGCCGCTGACTTTTCCACTCACCCCCGACCGTTGATCACCACGCAATCAATGGCTCCGATCGCCCCACTCCTCTGCGCACCTTCCGATGCAGATTTACATATAAACGCAGGATTTTATAATTTTGTTTGTATTTTGCAGGTTTAAGGTTTTTTCCGCCATGTTTGAAGAAGATTCGAAGGACAAGGGTGACGATTCTCGTTCTTTCGATTTGTCAAAGGAGATTGACTGCAGGGTGTAGAACTATTTTGTCAACAAGGTTTCATGAGCCTTTGTTACCATGCGCCCCTGTAAAACTTGGAAAATATGAAGAAATCACAATGAACAAGTATCATATTGCAGAAAGCAGAAATGGATCAGAGCAGAGATTTAGTGGACAAGTCGGTGGGGATTACGGCTAAGACAGTTATCAAAAGCCTAATCCCCAGCCTAAAACACAATTTGAAAGGAAAACCTAAAAAGTGTTTATCAGAAAGGATGCCTCCACCACCATATCTGAGGCAAATTGATTCCTCAACCACCATAGCGCCACATATTACCTCAAAACACTCAATCAGGAGCCGAATTTATGGAGCAAGATCATATATTTTGCCTCGAAACAGCCAAAGAAGTTACTTCTGCCATGGAATTTATTGACAGATATCCGCAGAGTAACCCTAATTGTACACAGATCCTCAAAAGGTCAACAAAGCTCCCACCGAGCTAAAATCATAAGTGTAAATCAGTTAATACAGCGGAACACCTGTACAGTTTCTTCATTGAGCCCCTCAAAGGCCAAGAAGACATTAATGTCTGTATTAATTTATTTTGAGATATTTTATCAAATCTCACCTCCTCATTCTATAAAGACTTCAGTAGAAGATGAGTGAGGGGTTGGTTGGTTGCAGAAATTTGAAATACACTTGAGCTGGAGACTTCTATTTGTACATAGTGTTCGCTGGCCCTTGAAGCTCTGATTGTGCTAGAGTAGTTAGGTTGAATAGTGAAGATGATTGTTGAACTGAAACATTGGACCTAAAGATTGTAACTGGTTTGACATCAATATAAAAGCTGTTTCTTGGGATCCTGGTCTATATCACTGGTGAAGTGCTTCTTTCTTTGTTAAATTGTTTTCCTTCTATGTATGCCATATTGTTCATGTTCTGCTGTAAAGAACAGTTTAAACAGGGTTAGGATCTACTGTATATCAGTAACCCTCTCTGGCTGAGAAATATTTATCTTAATGTTTTCTTTAGATTTGTCTATTTAAGAATGATTCAATACTGTTTAAATAGTTAGGAATGTTGGCGTTCCCTCATCCTTCTGTTTTCTTAAACATTTTTCTTGAATGTGATTTCCATTATTTGCTATTAAAGTTATACTAGAGAAGTTATGGTTTGCCTTGATTCCTAGTTTCTATTCTCCAAAGGCAGATTTTGAAAGTTTCCCTTGATGTTAACTGAAAGCAGACTAGGTTTAAAAGTACTTTATCTGATCTTAAGTTACACTTTGTTTTTCTTATATGTTTTCATACTTTCTGAAGGTAATTATGTGGATTACTGGATTGTTTGTCAATTAAGCTGCTTTAATACAAACTTGCCTAAGAGTTTTATTGTTAGCCCTGTCCTTGGTTGGTTTCAAACAGTTACTTAAGAAGCTTTTCTTGTTTGGACTGACTATAAATCCTCTGTGAAATTATTATCAGTTTCCACCCCTCCAACACTTTATTGTTTCCATCCCATCATTTTACTCTCAATAATCTTATGGTATAGATGACTTGCCCCTTGGATCACACTTGATGTTGTTGCTCAATTAAAGCCCAGATATGACTCCATAGCCCAATGGACTAAAAACCAGCGTTATATCTATCTGTTACCCTAAGCTGTCCTATTTGCTTGTAACTTCTCACCTTTGAAACTCTTTGCATATAGATCTTTCCGCCTCAAACAGCAAATCATGCACAACCATCCAAAAAAAAACAAAACCCTTGGACTTCATAACTAGCCTAACATCATTACCTTAAGCTTTCAAAGACAAATCCATCTTTGTACATATTGGAGAGATCCCTCTCCAGATTCATGAGGGCTAGATCCTAGAATCCCAAAGTTGGTTGAAATGATGTTAACTCTGTGATCAGACTTTTGCCAATCTTACTTATTGCAGAGACCTAACATTTCTGGCGACTCCGCTGGGGAATTGAGTTGAGTTTCACCTTATTTCCCTTTTATTTTCACACAAACTTTGAGAGTAAAAAGCAGCCTTTCCAAGCACTACCAAGAAATGGTAATCATGATGAAACTTGTTTGAATCAGTGACAAACTAGGTGAACCCTAGGATTCTTATAAGCTTTTATCTAACCTTGAAAAATCAGCTGGCTTGGCCATAAGAGTGGACTGCCTTTGTCTCCCAACTGTAGCTAAGTTTTGAAACAAATTTAGGTCATTCTTAGAAACCACAAATAAAAAATAACTCAGAAAATACCAAAATATTTCAGATTGGTGGTAAAACACTTGCTCCTACATATCACTTACCTTTGATGTGTTTTACCTTATACTCTTAGACAGAGTCTGGAAAGGGCCAGGTAGCCTCTGGATCTCATCCTCTTTTAGAGGTGAAATATCTGGTGAATGCCCTCCCATTCAATCTCTGGTTAGATTTTGTTGTGTTTCGAGATATCCTTGAAAAGGGATGTCTCACAAGCACTGTGGTGGACAGTGTACTTCTTTAAACACACTCTAAACTTTCCATCTGGTGACTCCACAATCCTGAACAGACCTTAAGACTCCACTGGGAAGAACCCTTACCATTATAACATTTTTTCAAACTCAGGTAAGAGGACTGTAGGATTGAAATTCAAATAGACTAGTTAACCTCTTAGAGATTGTCATATTCGGTTGAAATTTTCTTGTTCTTCGGGTCCAAAAACACATCATAGTGGCTCCTAGAAAGATTCACACTAGAGCCCATCCTGACCCTAATCCACCTGAGATAGTTGATGACCCAGAACGTATCCTTTGGAAATCTCCTAAGATTAAATTATCAACTCTTTTCAGATCACCCTTGAGAGCTAAATCGGTTCCTGAAAATCTTTCAGCTCTACAACAATCACAAGCTGACTTGGTTAACCCATTCAGGACTAGGTCATTTGGTGATTTAGACCAACTAGATTCTGAGTCTTCACTACCATCTCCTGAAACAAGTGAAAATCTTGGTAACAGAGAAACAACACCTCCTGATTTACACTTTCTGTTGAATTTAGGTGTCCCTCATCCAAGATCAACTCAGCAATCTACTACTGTTCCATCCACATCTGCTCACCCCACATCCACTGTTCAAACCACCCCACTTCAGCCCACTCCACCTCTTGTAAATCCACCCCCACCACCTATCATGGCAGCATGGTATGCTTCCTTAGTCCTTCATGTACCATTAGTCAATCTTCCACAGGACTATCAGTCCAAAATCCCATTGTATGATGCTAGCAATTCTATAACTGCATCACAACATGTAGATAAGATGAATGACTACTTTGACAGAAATGAAATTGATGATGATTCTATCAAACTTAGACTATTTTCTCAAATTTTGGGGGGAGAAGCAAGAAAATGGTTTAAAGGCTTAGCCCCTCATAGTATTAATGATATCCAAGGTTTCCATCAAACATTCTTAAACAAATGGGAGGTAAAGAAGAACCCTCTCCAAGTTTTTGCTGACTATAAAAATCTCCATAGGAACCCAGGGGAAAGTGTACATGCTTATTGTACCAGATTCAACAGTGTGTATAATACCCTCTCCCCAGAACTAAAACCTCCACAGGGCTCAGCTTTAAACAAGTTTCCTGAAGGGTTTGATGCTGATATGACCTATTCGTTAAGAGAAATATATTTTTCAACCCTTGAAGATATGAAAAGAGGTGCTCTCTCTGTGGAAGTAAACTTAATGGAGAAAAGAGCAAGGATGAAGAAAGAGAAGAGACTATCCTTTGGGGAGGAATCCACACCTTCCACTTCAAACTCAAAGATGGAAAGAATGGTGGAAGAGACGATGAAGAAAATGAGCATTCTTGAGAGAGTGCAAGCAAGTCTAAATCAAAACGCTCCTCAAAATAGAAACCAGAATCAGAATTTAAGAAGGAACCAACCTCCAAACAGACCTAGGGAAGATGATCAGCAGATCGCTCCTCCCTTTCATCAAAACTATGTAAGTGAGGTGGAGGAAACAAATGAAATAATAGAGGAAGGTGCTATCAACATGTTGGAGGTTGATGATGATGATTTTGAGATTCATTATGATAAAAAACAAGGTCTATATACACCGTATGATGACAAAAGAGATGATGATGAAAATCATTATCAAGACATGGAAAATGTCATCATAGAAACTCAAAGGGAATATGACCTTAGAAGCAAGACTATTCAACAAGCCCCCAAAACCAAAACCTCTGACAAATCTTCACAAAACAACACGTCAACCAAGCCTAAAATGGTCAAACAAAAGGAAAAAATGGTGGCTGTAAATTTTGATAAAGGTAAAGAGAAAGGCACTCAAAACACTGAAAAACAGAGTGCAGACTCTAGCAGTACTAACACTTCAGCTAGTACTCCTATTACATCCGTTATGTCAAGTGAAAATAAAAAAAATCAGCAAGCTGTTGTTGCTGATAAAGTGACAGCTAATAAGGCTGAAACCAACACTTCAAAGAATCAAATTCCTTTCAGCCTGGAACAGGAAATTTCCAAGATTAAAATCTCTGTTCCTTTGACCGAGTTAGCTGCCCAACATGTATATAGGAATCAAATTTTGAAGGCCTTAAACGTACAAGAGAATGAGGACACTCTCAATCTTAATGATGACCAACCAGAGCTTATTTTTGGTCCCAAGATTGAAGGTAAATATCAAGAGAGACCTGTCCCTCCATTTTATGTAAGTTTAAACATCCATGAAAAAATTTTACACAATGCTATGCATGATTCCGGGGCCTCTCATAATTTAATGCCTAAAGTGGTAATGGAGAGCCTTGGTTTAGAAATTACCAGACCTTACAAAGACCTATACTCCTTTGATTCAAGCAAAGTAAAATGTCTAGGCTTGATCAAAGACCTTTGTGTTAACCTAGCTCAGATTCTAGCCAAGTGCTTAGTTATGGATATTGTTGTGGCTAATGTTCCCCCAAAATATGGAATGCTCTTATCAAGATCTTGGGGGGCTAAGGTACAAGGTACCATGTAGATGGACATGACCTATGCGACTATCCCTGTTTTCAATCAAACTAGAAGACTCTACAGGGAGTCCCATATGCAGTACACAGTCACAAGTCAAGACAGACCTCAAAACTCTCCTCTGTATTCTGTAAGTATAGGCCTCGATTCTTTTATCATTTTTAATGATGAAACACTTAGTGAACAAGTCACATTAACAGAATTAATGGCCGATAGAGAGGAGGAGGTAAACACCACAGAACTGCCAAAACAGTTTGCTGAACCTTCGAACAACATAAAACCAAATGTGGATCTTGAACTACGAGTCATGTGTCCCTTGTTTCTAAACATTTAGAATCGAGAATGTATCCCTCAAATAACTGAAAATCACGAGAAATCAAAACAAATTCAACTAAGTGCTGAGACTCTACAACAATTAGAAAGCACGATAGTTGAAGAGGACAATAAACGTGATGAAACCAAGACCAATCCTCTGTGGAGTATGTATTTTGATGGGTCATGCACTAGAAATAACGCTAGTGCAGGTGTCTGGATTACTAACACTGAAAACAAACACACTGAATGCATTTCATGAAAATTAAACTTTCAATGTTCAAATAACATAGCAGAATATGAATCCCTTCTCTTAGGCTTGCATCTCTTGAAGAAGTTAGGAGCCAGAAGAATTAATGTGTATGGGGATTCTGATTTAATCATTAGGCAAGTCAACAGGGAGTATAATTCAAATCATCCCAGAATTAGAGCCTATTTGAACGATGTCATGGACCTTTTACAAACATTCGAGGAGTCCAAACTGTCTTTTGTCCCAAGAAAAATAAACATTGCAGCTCACAATTTAGCTTTTGCGGCCAGGACATATCTAACGCCATATGAAACCGGATGCAACACGACTTCGATGAAATTTAGACCAGCAGTGCCTGATAACAAAAAATATTGGCAAGTGTTTGACAATGACAAACAAATAGAAGACTTCATGCATTTCAGAAATGAATTCGAACTGCATAGTTCGGACTCAGATTATGATACAGATTGCAGTGAAGAAAAATTTCTTGGTAAAGAAGAACCGTCTCCTGAGCCTGCCAATATTAACCTATTGCCTAGCAAACTTATGAATGAAACAGAGGAATTAGAAACTCTCCATACTAAAGAAGAAATTTTGCCTAGAGGTCTAGCACCTTTGGAAGAGTTGTTCGATTTTGACGACGTGGCTAAGAAACCAAAACTGGAACCTGTAGAGACTGAAGTGGAGGAATGCAACATAGGCAGTGAGGAAAAACTGAAGATGGTTAAACTGTCTAAAACCTTACCAGCTCACATTAAACTCAAATATGTAGAGCTGTTTAAGGAGTTTTCTGATGCTTTTGCATGGAGTTACGAAGATCTTAAGTCCTATGACACTGAAATAATACAACACAAAATCCCTCTCAAAGAGAACCAAAAACCATTCAAACAGAAACTGCGTAGAATAAACCCAGTACAGCTGCCTTTGGTTAAGAAGGAGATCATGAAAATGTATGATGCTGGTATTATTGTCCCTATTAGATATTCTGAGTGGATATCTAATCTGGTGTCTGTTAGGAAGAAGACTGGAGAAATCAGGCTTTGTATAGATTTTAGAGATTTAAACAAAGCTTCATTAAAAGACAACTATCCTTTACCAAAAATGGATCATATTTTACAAAGGGTGGTAGGGTCTAGAAGAATTTCTTTGCTTGATGGCTACTCAGGGTATAATCAGATCTTGGTTTACCCTGCTGATCAATTAAAGACAACCTTTACTACACCATGGGGCACCTTCATGTATGTGAAAATGCCCTTCGGTCTAATGAATGCTGGAGCAACCTTTCAAAGAGCCATGGACATAGCATTCTCGGAAGAATTGGGCTTCTTCATCATTATCTATCTTGATGATGTCACTGTGTTTTAAAAAATAGATGAAGAACACTTAGAAAATTTGAGGAAAGTTTTCGAGAAGTGCAGAAAGTTTGGGATATCTTTAAACCCTAAGAAGACTTTATTTGGTCTCCAAGAAGGTAAACTTCTTGGGCACATTATTTTTGAGGAGGGTATTAAGATTGATCCCAAGAGGATTGAGGCCATATTGCAAATCTCTCATCCTCGAAACATCAAGGAGTTGCAATCTTTCATTGGGAAGATAAACTTTTTGAGAAGGTTCATCCCCAACTTAGCCGAGCTCCTCAGGGATATCACAAACATGTTTAAGAAGGAGCAAGGGGTAAAATGGACCTTAGAAGCAAAGACATCCTTTGAGCTAGTAAAACAAGCATTAACCAAAACACCGGTTCTTATAAGTCCTGATTTTTCAAAATATTTTTATATTTTTTCATTTGCATCGGAACATACCATAGTTGCGATCCTTTTACAGAAAAATCCACAAGGACAAGAGCAGCCTATTGCATTCTTTAGCAAGGCATTGAGGGATGCCCCTTTGAAGTATAACATTATGGAAAAGCAAGCTTTTGCTTTGGTGAAAGCATTGAAAGACTTTAGGGTATACATCCTTCACTCACACATCATTGCCTTTGTCCCAAATTCAGTTGTCAAGGATATTCTAACATAGGACCCAGATGGTAAGAGAGGTAAGTGGATTGTTGTTATTCTTGAATATGATTTAGAGATAAAACCCACTAAGCTCATCAAAGGCCAAGGTATAGCTAGATTAATGGCTGAATCAAATTGTGAAGTTCTTGATATTAACATGATTAACGCTTTGGATAACCAAGAAGAATTCTCAACTCCCATTGTTGAAGACCATTTTAGGAATTCTCCTTGGTATGCTGATATTATTTATGTTTTTCTTAATCTGAATACACCTCCTGGTTTATTGAAAACAAAGGCAAGGTTCTTGAAGCTGAAAGCAGTAAAATATTGCATTATAGATAGATGTCTTTATTGGAAAAATTCAAGTGGTATATTGCTTAAATGTTTGCCTGAGTTTGATGCAGAAAAAGTTAAGCAGGAATTCCATGAAGGAGAGTGTGGAGGTCGTTTATACTGGAAGGCAACAGCCAACAAAATTTTGAGGGCTGGTTTCTATTGGCCTACTCTTTTTCCTGATGTACACAAGATGACCACTACTTGCCATAAATGCCAACTATTCGAGGGCAAAAGAAAACTGCTACCCCTTCCTCTACATCCAATCACTGTTGAAGCTCATTTTCAACAGTGGGGACTTGACTTCATCGGAGAAATCCATTCGCCATCTTCTGCCCAGCATAGGTGGATTCTTACAGCAACAGAATATTTCACTAAGTGGATAGAAGCCATCCCTTGTAGGCAGGCCAATGATTCAGTTATCATAAAATTCATGGAGACTAACATTCTCTCCAGATTTGGCTGTCCTACCAAGATCATCACAGATAATGCAGCAGCATTTGGATCAAAGAAAATGGTTGACTTCTGTCATAGATATCAGATAACATTGGGGCATTCCACAGCCTATTACCCTTAGGGTAATGGACTTGCTGAATCTTCAAACAAGAGCCTAGTGAACATAATCAAGAAACTGTTGGAGGACAATAAAAAGTCTTGGCACACAAAGCTAATCCATGCACTTTGGGCTGACAGATTAACTTTGAAAAAATCTATTGGTATGTCGCCTTTCCAGCTTGTGTATGGTACAGATGCAATTTTTCCTAACAGTCTTGGGGTACCAGTTATGAAGTTGATCCAAGAGCTGCAGACTGAAGAAAATGACATGACCAGAAGAATAAATCAGACCATTCATCTTCAGCAAATCAGAGAACAAAGCATTGCAGAAACAAGACAGTATCAAGAAGATATTTGATAGAAGAACAAAGGCTAGCAATTTCAAGATTGGGGACAAAGTTTTGAAGTGGGACTCAAGAAAAGAAGAAAAGGGAAAGCATGGAAAATTTGACAGCCTTTGGCTTGGCCCTTACTCTATTCATTCAGTCGCTGGTCATAATGCTTTTTTCTTACAGGAGCTGGATGGAATAGATTTGTTTGGGGGTCTTGTAAATGGCAGGATGCTTAAGCATTACTTCTCTTGATCCTTTTTTTTTAAATCCTTTTATCTTTTTCCATTATGAATATTCCATCCACCATTGCATTTAAAGTTATGAAAAATCAAAAAATACAAAAACAAAGAAAAAATGAAAAGAGGGCAGAAATGAAAACAAGAAAGGCAAGGCCCCATGTCAAAAAGAGAAACAAATCTGAAAGTGTGCAAGCTCAAATGCCACTCCTTGAAAAAACACTCCTAGTTAGTCAAACTGTTTAATCTTGATTAATTAGCTTTAAATTTTTTCTGTTGATAGGATAGTGAATTTGATTTGCCAAAATTTTTAATCTTGGCTTATCAGTAGATAGATTAGGATAGAAATTGAAGGTTAAAACAAACTCAAAATCTGAACCAGAGAAAAATAAAGAACAACTCAAACAAAAGCAAAAACAGAACTGTAAAGAGAGAAGGCAGTACTTCAAAATTTTTCAGATCTTAAGCCTTCCGTTTTGTTTAAAATTTCTGCAAATAATAATCTATGTGCAACTTGTTTTTATGCCATAGATCACAGCAAGTCAAATAGCTTAATCTTGACTTGACTGTTTTTGAATTTTTGTTGTAGAATTTAGAGAATGAAGTCTGTTGGACAGTTTAATCCCAACAGGCAGTAGATTAGGTAGATAAGAATTTGAGCTCAACCGTTTAATCTGAGTTCAGGGAGAAGTAAGGAGTAGAATTAAATTAGTTTTTATGCTTTCAAAAGAATAAAATGTTGTACAAGAGTTTTCCAATCCAAGTGCACTCTGATGAAGAAAAAATCTTAGATCAGTAGGATTGGGTAGGTAGAGAATTGTATTGATGAGGTTCATTCTTTTTTATTACTAATATCACTTTCCAGAGCAAAGCTAGATCATCCAGCGAAAAGAAGAGCAATCCAAAGGATGAGGCACATGGTTAGCATCCCAAAGAGAATAATAGATCAGGTACAAGTCAGCATCCCAGAGAAATCAAGTCTGAATTCTTGATGCCTTCAAGAAGGCACCATCCCCAAGTGGAGCCACTATTAGCCACCTATAATATTTTGTTATACCAAAAGGTGGCTAAAACTTTTGGGAGCCTCCAAGGAACAAATTTTATCACTAAAAATTGTTGGCTCTTGAAGTCTCTATAAGGCCTCCTGCTCTATCCCTCTATCCAAATCCTGCACTGTTGTTTTCATCTTAAAAACCTCTGAAACCCTACCAAAATCCACAGTTAAATACTGCTGCAAAGGACCCCTTCTCCATTTTTATTATCCTCACAACTAACTCAGTTCCTTTTTCTCCATTTCCCATGGAAATCCTTCATTTCCGCATTTCTTCTATTTTCCCTCATCAAAATTTATTTCCTAAGGGCTAAGACTCTTTCTTAGCCTTACCAGAACCTTCATTTCCCTTTAACAGCCATAGAAAACACATTTTTTCTATGTGTTGGACTTAAGCCCCTCAGGTTAAGCCCTCTACCCCTTCTTCCTCCATGCGCCCGGGCGCTTGAACCAAATGCTATAACCCTCGGGCGCTTATCCATTTTTCTCTGCCCGAAGCACCAACAACCTTTGTAATTCATGAAAATCGGGTTTAAATCAATTTCCAAAGTCTCTGCCCATATAAATCGATGGAATAATCTTGACCGTCGATCTGCTCCACAAATCGGACGACGCGGCACGCGACTTATCGTGTGGAACCCCCCAACCATATGTCACCTCTCAAAACCGCTCGGTTTTTCCGCACCGCCCTCATGCGAAGGATGGTTTTCCCCGGTTGCCCAGCGATTCCATACGCTGGCTGCCACGTGTCCTCTGTACTATTCAAAAAACCGCTGCTTAACCCCTTCCCCCACGTGTTATCTTCCGGACCAGGCCGCCCAGCGGAATCGACGATAGCCGTCCGATCTGGCCCCACGCATCCGACGGCTACCGTTCATTAAAATCACCCGCCCTTTAACCAAGTTGCATGCGATTTATCCGGCCCCTGACGTAACTGAGAATCCATCTCTGCCGTCGATCTTTGCAGATCGACGGTCCACATTCAATTTCCTGATTCCATTGCACAGTCAACACATCTCCTCCACTGACTTTTCCACTCACCCCCGATCGTTGATCACCGCGCGATCAACGGCTCCGATCGCCCCACTCCTCCGTGCACCTTCCGATGCAGATTTCCATATAAACGCAGGATTTTATAATTTCATTTGTATTTTTCAGGTTTAAGGTTTTTTCCGCCATGGTTGAAGAAGATTCGAAGGACGAGGGTGACGATTCTCGTTCTTTCGATTTGTCAAAGGAGATTGACTGCAGGGTGTAGAACTATGTTGTCAACAAGGTTTCATGAGCCTTTGTTACCATGCGCCCCTGCAAAACTTGGAAAATATGAAGAAATCGCAATGAACGAGTATCATATTGCAGAGAGCAGAAATGGATCAGAGCAGAGATTTAGCGGACAAGTTGGCAGGGATTACAGCTAAGACAGTTATCAAAAGCCTAATCCCCAGCCTAAAACAGAGTTTGAAAGGAAAACCTAAAAAGTGTTTATCAGACAGGATGCCTCCACCGCCATATCTGAGGCAAATTGATTCCTCAACCACCACAGCGCTGCCTATTGCCTCAAAACACTCAATCAGGAGCCGAATTTATGGAGCAGGATCAGATATTTTGCCTCGAAACAGCCAAAGAAGTTACTTCTGCCATGGAATGTATTGACAGATGTCCGCAGAGTAACCCTAATTGTACACAGATCCTCAAAAGGTCAACAAAGCTCCCACCGAGCTAAAATCATAAGTGTAAATCAGTTAATATAGCGGAACACCTGTACAGTTTCTTCGTTGAGCCCCTCAAAGGCCAAGAAGACATTAATGCCTGTATTAATTGATTTCGAGATCTTTTATCAGATCTCACCTCCTCATTCTATAAATACTTCAGTAGAAGATGAGTGAGGGGTTGGTTGGTTGCAGAACTTTGAAATACACTTGAGCTTGAGACTTCTATTTGTACATAGTGTTCGCTGGCCCTTAAAGCTCTGTTTGTGCTAGAGTAGTTAGGTTGAATAGTGAAGATGATTGCTGAACTGAAACATTGGACCTAAAGATTGTAACTTGTTTGACATCAATATAAAGGCTGTTTCTTGGGATCCTGGTCTATATCACTGGTGAAGTGCTTCTTTCTTTGTTAAATTGTTTTCCTTCTATGTATGCCATATTGTTCATGTTCTGCTGTAAAGAACAGTTTAAACGGGGTTAGGATCTATTGTATATCAGTAACCTTCTTTGGCTGAGAAATATTTATCTTAATGTTTTATTCAGATTTGTCTATTTAAGAATGATTCAATACTGTTTAAACAGTTAGGAATGTTGGCGTTCCCTCATCCTTCTATTTGCTTAAACATTGTTCTTGAATGTGATTTCCATTATTTGCTATTAAAGTTAGACTAGAGAAGTTATGGTTTTCCCTGATTCCTAGTTTCTATTCTCCAAAGGCAGATTCTGAAAGTTTCCCTTGATGTTAACTGAAAGCAGACTAGGTTTAAAAGTACTTTATCTGATCTTAAGTTACACTTTGTTTTTCTTATATGTTTTCATACTTTCTGAAGGTCATTATGTGGATTACTGGATTGTTTGTCAATTAAGCTGCTTTAATACAAACTTGCCCAAGAAGTTTATGGTTAGCCCTGTCCTTGGTTGGTTTCAAACCTGTTACTTAAGAGGCTTTTCTTGTTTGGAATGACTATAAATCCTCTGTGAAATTATTATCAGTTTCCACCCCTCCAACACTTTATTTTTTCCATCCCATCATTTTACTCTCAATAATCTTGTGGTATAGATGACTTGCCCCTTGGATCACACTTGATGTTGTTGCTCAATTAAAGCCCAGATATGACTCCATAGCCCAATGGACTAAAAACCAGCGTTATATCTATCTGTTACCCTAAGCTGTCCTATTTGCTTGTAACTTCTCACCTTTGAAACTCTTTGCATATAGATCTTTCCGCCTCAAACAACAAATCATGCCCAACCATCCAAAAACAAAACAAAACCATTGGACTTCATAACTAGCCTAACATCATTACCTTAAGCTTTCAAAGACAAATCCATCTTTGTACATATTGGAGAGATCCCTCTCCGGATTCAGGAGGGCTAGATCCTAGAATCCCAAAGTTGGTTGAAATGATGTTAACTCTGTGATCGGACTTTTGCCAATCTTGCTTATTACAGAGACCTAACACCTTGCTTACTTATAGTTTCTCAAAAATCCATTTCTAAAATATTTCTATGAAATACTGATTGTCTTAGTTAATTCAAAGAGGTCTCATTCGATCTTGCCCTTTGTCCATGCTTGCAAACTTGTTTCAGAGTTCCCAATAGCTCAAGATATGTTGTTTAGGAGTTCCCTCTCTATATATTGAGTTGTTTTTTTATCTTATTTGTTTTCCCAATAGCTGAAGGTGATTTTCCAGGGTTAGGAGTTCATATGCTTCTATGTATCAACGGATTTTTTATCTTTCATATGTATCAGTTTGAGTTTTATTCATAGAGATTTATGGTTTTCCCTACCTCATGAATACCTGCTTTAAAAATATATATGTTTAATATATCTTTGTCTTTCAAAAAATTAATGTTCATTTCACTTCACTTTCACCCAAAGAATCCATTTACCTTGACAAAACGGGCCCTGCAGTACACCTTGTCCATCATTTAGACAACCTTGACTTTGTCTGACCCCATAGCCCTGTTGATTCGATGAAATCTCTTTATATTTGTCCTTTTTGATCAGTTTACCTCAAAAACCCAAAACAAACCAAAAAATACTTAACAGCTAGCCTAAAATCAAGCATACAAAGCGAACAAGTTCACATCCTTCGCATCATAGAGAGAGCCCTCTCTAAGTCCAGGAAGGCTAGGTCCTAGGACTCCAAAGATTGGTCTGATGTTACCCTGTCATTTGGTTTACCAATCTGCCAAATTACAGGACACTAACAGGTATTTCCCTCCTCTGCACTAATTGGGCATCAATAAAGTTGTGGGTAGCCCCACTGTCAATGAACATTGATACCCTCTGATCCAAAATGGAACCTCGAACTCTCAAGGTCAAGTACTTGGGTACTCCCCATAATGAAGCACGAGCCACTCCAATTGGAGAAAATTCCCCATTCCCACCTCCTAGTGGTGGTGAATCCTCTCCTAATATCCCAGTGCTATGACCTTATTATGGTTCCTCTTATTCCTCCTCTTCATCATCCGAAAATACCTCTATGTAGTGTGCCTTCCCTGCTGCACATCTATGTCCAGGTGCCCATGACTCTTGGCATGTGAAGTAAAGATTCATTCTCCTCAAGTCTCTTCGGACATCATCACTAAGAGGTCCTTTGTTTTGGCTCTCCTTTGAAAGAGGAGCCTTCACATCTTTTCCATTTTATGGAAAAGTGAGATTTTTCTAAAATGGTGGCTTTTCCCTTGACAAGGCATCTTATAGATCTCTAGCCCTATCAACAACATCTTGAAGGGTAGTTGGCTTAGTTGATTTAACCAACCCATGTAGAGGTTCTGCTAGCCCATCAATAAACATATAGACCCTCCTAGCTGCAGATAAATCAGGAACCATAACATAAAGTTTTAGAAATTCAGAAATGTAAGTTTCTGGATTACTTAACTGTTTGGACTTGGCTAGCTCAATGAAAGCTTCATGCGGGTCTCTTCGATCAAACCTCTCCACCAACCTCCTGGTGAACTCTGAATATGTAGTCAAATTGGAATGCCCCAATGTAGAAGGACCATGAAACCACCAATCATGTGCCTCACCCTCAAGGTGCAGCGCTACTATTTTGATGGCTTCCATCTCTGGTACTTGGTTCAAATGGAAGTAGATGTATAGCTTATCTACCCAATATTTGGTTGTGAATTTGGATGACCCATCAAAAGAAGGCAAGAAGAATCTACCCATAGTCCAGTGAGGATCATTGTTTTGTATGAATCATCCACCTCTATTGTGATGTCGTGGTCTCCTGTTGTCCTTGATCTGAAAAACTCCTAAAAAATCAAATGATCTTTGAATCTCTGAGATTGAGATTCATATTCAAGAAAGTAATCTTCAAGAGTTCCTTTTTCTTGAAAACCTCCATTCCCCATTGCTAAGAATGTAGGCATAGTAGACCATTAGGAAACTTGTTGCTTCACTGGTTGATCATGCCAGTGATGTGAAATGCTAGAGCCATCTGCATGTAGAAATCCTTTAGGTGATTCCTTGTGTCTATCCATCCTCATCTCCTTGATCTCTCTTGCAATATCTTGCATGGTTTGAAGAAGAAGCTTGGGAAACTCCTTCTCCTCATCTCCTCTTGATATAGGAGTTTTTCCTTTGTGTTCTCTATCATCTGTATAATCATATCTCCTGTTTCTTTTGAGATACCTCTTCTCTCTATATGTGACAGGATATCCCTCTTATGATGACATATTGGCCAAATGCATAGGCCAAGCCAAGATTATGCTCTGATACCACTGTAATAGTCCATAATAGGAAAAGCAACAATATTGAACACAATAATGGAAATTAGTAGTGAAGATCAATGCACAAATGTATCAGACCAATATGGAGCCATTATATTAAGAAAATCAGCAGCAAATAAGTGTAATATATTTGAGGAACAACTCATCAAATCATGGCAAACAAACCTCCAATGAATAAACACCATCAATCATGAGATGTTACTGCTATACAAAATGATGGAAGATAAATACAGCGCAATCATACTAGACATATCTAGAGTCAGAAACATGTAATGATATAAAAAAACTGATAGATGCCTCAAGAGATACTGGAAATAAATATCAAGGCTCTACAACACTTTTCCAAGACAACCCAAAGAGGGTTTCCGGAAATGCACAAAATAAAAATGGTGAACTACAGCCCTAGGGTTGAAAATTCACTGCAACTAAATAGCTAGGAAGATATGGCTGAAGCTGATGTAGAAATGTGTGGCACTCTTCCAATGGAATCTCCAGGTGAAAGGCCAATCCCTTCACTGAAGATCTAACTCGCCAGATGATGCACTGAAACCCCCCCCTCAACTTCCATATGAAATAACACATTCTATGACTGAAACTACACTGTGGGGGATGGTAATGACTTAGCCTAGTGAAAAAATATGAAAATAAGCCCAAGGACCTCCCTTGTTTGCCTCCCAATGGAAATAATTCTTCCTCCACTGAAAACAAGCTCGAAAAATGGCCCTATAAACCCTCCACAACTTATTCCCTGCAACACAACACAACCCTGGAATAAAATGTGTTGTATAAGAAGAGTGAAGCTTTTTCCTGATGCCGTAATGTGGAAATGCAGCTCACAAACCTCTCCTGAGTGGGCACTCGAAGTCCCCAGAGGATGAGGGTGGGTTTCCCACTCGGGAACACCCTTGTGATAAACAACACAACAGTCTCTGCTAAATAGCTGAAGAGAGAAATAATTCATAAAAGACTAAAATAATAATAATAATCAACATGCTTTCCATGGCTGATATCCCCTTCCTTATATGATTGGTGAGCCTTCTCACCTTGGGCCCCATGCATTAAATCCACTATTTCCATGCAAATACTTTCCCTCCAAAACTGTGCTATCTGTCATTGATTACCCACTCCCTCCATACTAGCGCTATTGATTTGGTCAAAATTGACCCTAACCACATGCTTCATCCCCTATTCACACATAAGGGTGCTTTATCCAACTGATTTGATGCTACTTATTCACACTAGGAGTGATTTTATTCCTACTAAGGATATTTAGGGGTCTCCCTGCCCTCTTATTCTTCTAACTAAGAAGCAATAACAAAATTTAATATTCCAACTAGCTGAAAGCTAATTGGGAATATTAAATTTTATTTACGAAGCCTACATGCGACCAATATGAAATTTTATGGTGCAAGTTTCCCGAGGAGTTATATAACTGGTTGAGAAGATTAAAGATCGAGACGGGAATTAGGAACATTCTCTGAATCCATAGAACATGAACTATAACTGATTTATCTTCTTTGGAATAGTTTGATATTGAATTGACCAAATTTTCTTACGTTTGTGTTGAAGCGACTCTAGAGGGTTATATTATTGATTTTTTTTTATAAAATAATCAATCCTTTTCAAAATAAAAAGTAGTATTTAAGTACATGTTGCAGGGTAGGTTTCTAAAATAAATACCTTTGTGGATCAAAATCCTCATGGTGCAAAAAAACCTATTGTCCTTCCAAGAGACCAACATGGTAGCTTAAAACCCTAGGTATTGGGGGTATGGTTTATGGGTTAGATGCTACTTAGTTGCAAAAGATGAGGGGAATTTTCGATAGATTTAGATGAGTTACAAAAGTCACAGGAATTTAGGGCACTAAGAAGGGAAAAAATAACTGACGAGTGATGAGAAGAAGTTGTGAGAGATTAGAAGCAGAAGAAGAGAGTTCATGTGGATAGGTCAAGAATTGAGTAGTATGAGGTTGCGGGTAGGGGGAATGTCTAGCCCAAAGTTGTGGAATGTGAAGTAGGAGAAGGATATCATTCTAGAAAAATAGGAGTAGTTAGAAGAGATGTGATAGGAGACCGACATAGAGAAAGTGGAGCCCACCATGAGTTGGGAGGAGTCTAGACACCTGAAACGTTGAGATGACCGGTTGTGATGATCAATCAAAATACTCCTATAGATGATGATATGTACTTCATGATGAGGTAGTTTTTCTTTGAAGATGATTCAATCCCCAAAAGTAGAAGTCCACAAAGCAGTAATGCAACTAACTCTCTCCCTAATCTTCCTATGGTACTCTATCAAACTTATATTGATTTTCTTTCCATATTAGTTAAAAACTTAAAATTTCAGCAAGTTTATAGTAATTATGAAGCTAGTATTTCAAGTGGATTTAGATGTTTTGGTAGTGATGTTGAGACAAATTTTGTAGTATTTTCACAACTTGGTTCGCAAGGGTTTGTGCTATTTTTTCCTAGTCAAACAACAATGGAAGGGAATGTAGTAGGTTCATTCACTCGGTACCTTGATGTTTTGGGCTGAGGTGGTGAAGACATTAAGAAACAATTCTATATATGCAAACCCATATGGAGGGATAGAAAAAACTTAGATGATACTAAGACCATTGAGTTCCATATGGTCTTGCAACAATGAGCACTTAGATGGTTCATCAGGTGGTCTGATTTAAATCCCATTCTAACTCTAGATAGAATTGAGTAAGAATTTATTAAGGATTTTAAGCTTCCTCGTACATACCAATAATGTTTATGAGAGTTATGGGATATTAAATAGCGGGAGGGAGAAAATTATTAGCAGTGCATGCAGCGGTTTAAAGATGCAATTGGGAAACTAAGTTATTGTATTGATCTGCATCATAAACGAGATTGGTTCATTAAAGATTTGTTGTCGTTAACTAGAACTCCTTTGATGCAACAAAATATTGACACCTTACAAGATGCGCTGGAATAAACTATGAACATTGAATCAATGGTGGGATACCACATGAGTATAGGAAAAATACTACTTCCAGTTCCCATGCTATCATTGGATTGTAACATCAAATTATAGATCTAACAAAGAGGTTGAAGGATATGCATGATACACGACCTTTGTACCCACATGCTTGGTGCACTAAATATTGTTTTAAGGGCCATCATCATACTGAATGTCCAAAATTGTAGAATGCATGCCATTTTTCTATGCCCATTGGACCACTTCCGCCACCACCAGATCTACTGATGGAGTTGTGAAATTTTCCTCACATGTTCGATATCAAGGAAATACTTAATATAATGCATTTCCCATTTACCAAGGTATGTCACCTAAGGAATATTGTGAGATTTGTCGCACTTATGGACATGCACCTCATCTATGTATTATTTTGCAAAGGCATTCCAATGCTCCAAATAATATTTTTTGTGAGTTTTGTGTGTCTCTTACTCACCATACCAATCAATGTAGAGCTTTGGATGCTCTAGCTAATCATTTAGATCATACCGCATTCTGGGTTAACAAGGCTCCTTGAAGATGAGGAGGTGAAGATTTAAGAGGGCGAATATCTGGAGGAAGAGGCTCAATATGATGCTACAATTGTGACTAAGAGGGCCATGATTCTTGTGATTGTTTGTTACCAAGGAGGCCTTGGTGCTCTCATTTTTTGGTAAACACACATGATGTTGAGGACTTTCTAGAATTGATTGTTCAATAGGAGGAGCATAATAGGAAAAGGGGAACTAATCTAATCAATGAAAAACTTAGAGAGCAAGAACCATCTCATAAGCTAAATACTAATATTTTCATCAGAGGATGAAAAAAGTCTAGAGCAGATAAGGAGGTACCAGAGAAACCTACCATTCTAAGACATGCATCTCTAGATACGTCTAATGATCCTACTCAATAGAAAGAGTATTAGAAGGATGTTGTGGAAATATTTAAGAAGCCAATCTCTTTTTACATCCCCTGAAAAAAAACAAGAAAAGGGATAGATCAATATTTCTTGATCTTTGCAGGACACATATCAGCTAGTTATGGAGTGGTTAAAGTAACTCTTGCATATCATGACCGATGAAAAACTATCTGACTAGTTGCGCAAGATACTTAAAACTATTGTTAAAGATGAAGAATTTTTTGAAAAAGGCTCATTTTTGCTAATTTTCCTAAACATCATTCTACATGTGTTCGCTACAACAAGAGGAGAATAGGGAGGGAGTTTCACATTGATGCCAAAATTTATGGGTACTAGATCAAAGGCACCATGTTAGGCTTGGGATCAAATGTAAATATCTTTCCAAGAAAAACTTGGGATGTGTTGGACAAACCCAAGTTGGTGTTTTCCCCTATTCAACTATGCATGGCTAACTAGTATTGCATTATCCCCATTGGTTTATAGTGAAGTTAATAATACAGGAGTGAAAAAATATGCATACATTGGAGTTATCAATATAATGGGTGACAAAGATTCATAAAAAAATATGTTGGGAATTGATTGGGCCTTTGAAAACTATGATGTTATCGATATCAAGTGAGAGACCATGAATTTTGAATTAGATGGAATCAAATTCATACAACCATTGGATCTTGTTGATGGCCAAAAATTACCTCATCAACTTGTAAGGGAGACCACTTGTTCAGAGCCCCAACTAAGCCATTATATGTTTGATTTGGCGGTTTCGACTAGTTCTCTTGGGTCTAGTTACCCCCCATCTCTCCTTGCTAACTTGTGGTATTTTTATTACTTACCAATAAGAAGATATATATCTGATCTACTCTCTTGTAGAGCTCTTACAGGAAAGCGACCCTTAAGATGAATTGAGGGCTCAACCAAGCCACACCTAAGGTTTTCCCCTATGTGAGGGGACTTGTAAAGTACAATAATAAAATCTAAATTCAAATATAATCTATGATGCAAGCAAAATAAAATAAATCCTAAGCCTATCTCGTTTGAGAAGATATAGATCTAATCCAATTGAGAGGAAAGTAATTAAATGAATGGTTATTTAACATGCATTATATGATTAATATATAATTGTTTAAAGAGTTATAAAAATAAATATTTTGAGTTTCATGCATGTTCTATTTATATATTTATATAGTGAATAATTAACTATCAAAACTAGGAAAAAGTTCACTTAATTTCAATAACGATTAAATCAATATAAGATGGAAAAAATTTCAGTAAATAGTTTCTCATAAAAAAAATTTATGCAAGAGAAAATACGGAAAGAAATAACATATCTATGATTTCATTAAACAATATAGCTTATCCAATGAAAAATTATTAGCATATCCAAAAATAATGCAAAATATGCAATAAGTAGTACAATTATGTTATTGAATAAATGAAAATTGCATTAACAAATAAGGGTACTTGTCAATACAAATTGATAAATTATGATTCCCTGCTCTATTCTCAATAAATATCCAACAATCCTTTCAGAATCATAGGCTCTGCTAGCATGGATAACAACTACAAAAGTGCAAATTCAGCCTCAAGGGATAGATAAGATTTCGAAAGTTAAATCCCCAAACAACCTCAGATCTAAGTTTCCCTCTAATCTATAATTGAAAGTCATTTTACAAAAGTGAAAAAAGATTCTAATTTGTGGAGAAGAGGAAACATCTCCTCATTCTACAAATAATTATTTATAATTTACAAAAAAAGGCTAAAAATGGAGAGTTGCAGGAAGAAGTTTTGGATCCTTGATTGGAACTGCAAATCTTCCATTTTCTTCTTTGCTAGTCTTATCTTATTTCTCCAAATCCTTTGGACTTTATCTCTTTGTAAAAAATTTCCTGCCAAAACTAATAAAAAATGGAATAAAATAAAATAAATTTCTCATCAAAATAAAACACACAGATTGAGGAAAAAAAACTCTCAATTAAAATGTAATTAAAAATAAAAATAAACAAAATTTGAACTTCCCATTGATCCCTGCAATTATTTCTTTGGCCCAAGGGGACAAAATTGTATAAAATTAAAACATCTAATTAGCAAATCAAATTCCAAAACTAAACTCAAAAAAATCAGTTTTTTGTTACAAATTCAGAGTTTCATTTTCTGCTAATTTTTAGGCATAGTTAATTACTGAATCTAGTCATACAACTACTCCCAAAAAATTCTCCATAGTTTTAGGTCTAACGAGCCGTCCTCGGCTTCATTTGGCCAATTAGAACTCAAGATAGAGACTTCCAAAATAAAAGTGTCAAAACTGCCAAATTTCTAAAAAATGCATGCTTAGGAAAAATCTGGACATTTAATTAAAATTCTAATTTTAAACTATGTTAATAAATGTAATAACAAAATAATCAAAATTAAATAGTTATTTAATAAAATTATTTATTTACAATTTAAAATATAACAAAATAAGAAATTGATTATATTAATTAAAATATAAAATAAATGAATCAAAAAATTAAATTATTTAATTAATAAAAAAGTTTAATAAAATATAAAAAATGTAAAGGTGGATTTTGGCTCATTTGATGAACTAATGAAGGGATTATGGGAGATAAGGGAGTTATAAGGAGGGTGAGTGAATAGTGGAGAGGAGGAGTGAGCCCAAGGCTTGGGAGGAATAAGGAGGAGCCAAGAGGTATAAGGAGTAGGGAGAAGAAGGTAAGGTCCAGAGCATATTTAAAAAGGGAGATGAGAATGGTGATAAGTATTTCAGGGAGAGGGGGGGGAGGCCACATGTAAGTGGGACCATCCTCTTATATTATAATAAAAAATACTACAATAACTTTAAAAAACACAATCTTGAGGATCGAGAAGCCCGAAAGGGTTTAGAAATGAATTAGATTTTCCTTCGGCTCTGGCCCTTTTATTATATTTATTTTTATTTTTATTTAAAATATATAATTTACATTGTGGTTTTGTAAAATGGTTAATATATATACAATCTCGATTGCGGTGGTTTAGTAGGGTAGTTAAAATTAACAATTAATTAATAGTTAAAAAATAAATAATTAAAAATAGCAATATTTACAAATTAATTTACAATTATCATAATGATAATTAATCTAAATTAATGAATTAATTAAAAATTATTATTTACAAATGAATTAGCTTAATTAATTACAAATTAATTAGTTAATTAATTAAATAATAATTTTATTTACATTTTAAAATTAATTAAATTTACAAATAAAAGTAAAATACAGTTTGTACATTTATTTTAAATCTTGAAGAGCGAAAATGACTGAAACTTTGAATAAGTGTCATTTTTCAAACTAGAAGTCCAATCTTAGCAAAATTAGAGTCATTGGAGAACTTGCGAAAAATCGCACTCAATGAAACAATCGTAATGAAAATATAAAGAAAGTGGGAATCCCGCAAAATTGACTAAATAAAAGCATGAAAGAGTGATATGACCAAAATTTACATAAAGGGTCCCCATTTTTATTATCTTCCTAATAAAAATGGGGTTCTTGTTTTTCCAGAATAACCGGCGACACATGGGGAAGAAGCAATTATCTCTGGATAAAAATAATCGGATGAAAATTTACCAAAATATTGAGAAGATAGTTTTCAAAAATTTCCCGTACATAATATCATTCTTCAAGGATCCCACATAACAAAAAATTAAGGTAAATAAAATCTAAAAGATTTTTGCGGGCAAATATACCCTAATGTCTAGATTGAGGGACCTAACAAAGCGAAAGGCATACAATCACAAGAAACATTCAAATTACAAGTCCTAATGCTTAAACTAGAAAACTAGGGATAAGTGACCTTACCTGTATGTCCTACATTTGAGGTCGATCTCCTAGGGTGCAAACCCTCTGCTACTCTTCGTGCTTCAAAACCCGCAACTCACTCAAGACAAAGCACAAATACTAGCTTTACAACATATATATCATAAATGTCAGTATGTTAGATCATATAACCTCTTAAAAGAATCATGAAATAATGATTACAAGATCATTAACATGTTTATGAAACATATAAGAACATGACATCAGGAACGAGACAAAGCTTATTTTATTGATGTATCTAAAAATAAAATGGACATATCACCTGAAATCATCCACGACTCCAAGCGAAACCGTTCTCTGGATCCATCCAACCCAAGCCTCAACAATATTCTTCCATAAGAGGTGCACAAAGGATGTCACTTATAGGGGATGATCATCACAAGGAAACAATGGTTACCTGAAACTTGGAAGTGTAGGAGGCACAGGGATAATCATACTTGATTTGGGCTATAACAGGCTATAGTATCAATAGCATTCTCTCTCCTCCCTTAGGTCTTCCCAATGAGGTGTATTTATACTTCCTCAAATCAGTTTTTCAGTGGGGAAACATTTTGGCCACGAGTTGGTGTAGGTGGTTCTCATGTAAAAATTGTAAACCCAGACCAATTAATATGGAGTTTATATTTTTTTAATATTTCAAATTGTATACACAGGTCAGATATGACCGAACCTGCGTCTGCACATGTAAAATTATGGGTAGAGTCGTGCATGGAATTCAAAATAATGTTTTTTAAGAAGTTGACCAAGTCATCAAGTATATAAAGGTGATAAATGATGCTATAACAGATGCCCCATAATATATGATGTTAGAAGGGGTACATGATGGCCAAAATGTATTATGTGCATAAGAAATAATCTTGTGAGGACTTGAGAGGAGTTCACCAGATTACAGCCTGCTAATCTCTTCCTGACCTAACCCTTGGTATTCTCGTCTAGTACCTTGATCCTCCAGCCGCTACCCCACTTGGTCACCCCAAACCTTATCTTGCTTTGACCCCAGTTCAACCGGTCCCTATGACTTCTCCCGCTGCAACAATGCCTCATTCACCTCAACAGGAACCACCTCCCGTTGCGACCGCTTCAGGTAAGAAGGGAAAAGCTCGCAAGGGGGCATCAAAGCATAAGGCTACCCTGAAAAACCCTGCCCCCTCTCGGCCTCCAAAGCATACCATCCAGTGTGCTTTGTGTGACGGTGTCGGCCATGCCACCCATACTTTCCCCGAATTGCATCACCTCAAGTCCATGGTCAATGAGTCCTTTTCGGAATCTGATATCCTAGAGGTATATGTCACTATACCTGATTCAATCCCGAAACTCAAACCATTGCGCACAAATCACCCTTGTGCTTTATGTGATTTCCATGGCCATTACACTCACTTATGTCCTCACCTAGAAGAGTATCATTCCTCTTTAGAAGCCTTACGCCAATTCGAGGCTAAGCGCCATGAGTCACCCTCTCCCTTATTTTCGCATCTTTCTTCGGCAACACCCGAGGACACAGATGATCCCATTAACTTTTCCCCTTATGATGTTGAGATAATGGGGCCTTGGTCGGAATTCCACTATGAGACCTCCCCTGATGTTTTTCCTGACCTCCCTTCAGCCCCCTCCCTAGTCTCAACATCGGTGGATCTTTTATCTACTCACTCTCCCGCTACCCCTTGTGACGACACGCATACGAACCTCTCCTCTCATGATGAGGAGTAAGGTTGTTTCGTCGCGTCAGGTGGTCTTTCTTCCATCAGTCACCCCATATTCTATTACGATGATGACATTATGGAAGCAGCGACCACTCCTGACTTTATCTACCCCCCTTACATCAAACTTATGCATTCGAACCACATGCACCGTGTAGCCATTATATTGACACCCAATGTTTGGGTAAGGGAGGCACTCATATTGGAGAGACCAGGAGAAGCAGTTCTTCAACGCTCTCTTAGTGAATCTAGTCGTAATGACTCTAGTCCCATTATTCTTCCACATTTAGAAGAACTTCTAGAGTCCCATATCACTTCAATATCACTCTAGGAATGATACCCCTCATCATTCCTTCTTTTTTTTCATCAGCAACCCAGTCTCATAGAGATTGTGGTTGACAAAACTACAGGTTTTCTGGGAGAACATCAGTTCATTATCCCAAATACTATCTTTGGGGTATTAGCACCATGTATGTCAACCTAGAAACTTAAAATCCATTTGATTCATATAGGTAGTACCAAAAGAGATTGGTACTCGTCTATTTCCTTTCTCAAATTGTGTAACCATACTGAAAACAAATGGTGCACCACATCATTAAAATGTGTTTATATTTCCCTTTTCTAAATATATTTTGGCATGTCCACAACATGCTTAGGGGCACCTATGCCCCTTAACCATAAAATTCCCAGATCTCAGCCAAAAACAGCACTGAAAACCCCTTTTTTGGACAGGTCGCATTTTTCAGGTCATTTCCTGGGATAGGTCGCAGTTTTCTGCCCAAAACCTACTACCCAGGTCATAGAACAGACCCCACAAAGTGTGACCTAGCCTGTTCATGAGCTCTGGGTACCTAAACTAAACTTTTAATCCACTGAAATGAAAGAGTAGGATTAGGCCTCTTAACTACAACTGATAGATCTCAAATTCCAATGGTCAGTTTATCCGCTACAACTGCCGCAAGATTTAAGGCCTCCTCCCCTCACGACATTCACCACAGCTCCACTGGAAAATAAATGAATCTGGAAGGAAAATGCCTTATTAAAAGAGAACCCCTGATTTTTCTTTCGCTTACTGCGACCAAACCGTAGCTTAGTTTGATGAACCATATATACCATTGGAAAGATCTCACCAATACCTAAAATGGGTATCTATTAGCTTTTTGATTTCATACTTCACCAGGACACATTTTTTCCAAGAAGCACCACTTCACCCCTCCTCAAAATCGAATTTCTTCACTTGCAACACTCGTACTGGGGGCACCATGTTGCCTCCATACTTGTCCATGCTCGTGTTGATTTTCGTCATGAGTTACCATCTTGTACTCATGCTTTTATGGTCCCCATTGGATCCTTTACATATGTGGCAACACCATTGAGTCACCCTTGTTTAGAGTATCAGCTTGGAGTCATCATTACATTCATGGAGTCTATCCCGAGTCCCTTTGCATCCCGCTATATTCCTCCATCATTCATTGCTTGGTCCCTCTCTCGTGTCACACATTATGGCCTTCAGTCCCACTGTCCCCTATCCCTCATGATATCGTGTCAGTCGCTGTCAGGTCATTCATGCCATTTATGCTCTAACAAGGGAAGTCATCCGTTCGCTACTCAGTCCCCCCCCATTTCATCATCATCATTAGTGTCAGTCTGTCAGTCACTCTACTATTTTCTCTCATGCCTTACTTGAGGATCCCTTATTGCCTCACCTATGGCGGACCTCCTTCTGTCGACATGAGCCCATTCATTCCAGAAGACAGGTCTAGAGGGTAGTTGTACCTTGGTTCCAACTTCCACTCTTGTTCGGTGCCTTGGATCAGGCAAAGGGACTCCTTAATGCCCTCTTACTTGATTTCTTCTCAGCTCCAGCTCCTTTCAACATGATCGAGATCCATATACTTGATGGTCCAGTGATTGAGCTATTAGAAAATTATATATTATGGAGCAATGCAACACATAAAATATGCAGAAAATAAAAGCACACAAAACACATAAAACTAGAGAGACACAGATATACGTGGTTCACCCATTTTGGGCTACGTCCACCCCGAACAACCAGTCCTTCCTTTCTATTATCCAACAAAAATGAAGAGACAAAACCTACAACAGATTCGTTGTAATATCCTCCGTTCTCTCTCACAGTCTCCCTCTCTGTTTCTCACTCCGAGAATACACATACAATGCACAGCCGCAATACAATGCCCTCATAAAAGCGAGGGGTTTCCTTCTAAGGAAAAAACCCTAATCTAAACATAACTTCTACAGTCAGATCATTTTCCTAATGAACGGCCCAGATTGACTAGAGATTACTATACTTTTACAAGGCAATTTTACATCTGTTTTTAGCTTCGGGGGCACTGTCCCCGAAAACCCCCGCCAGGGGGGGCTTCGAAAAGCGCTGCCGCTCCCCCTGGACCCCCCACGGCAATGATTAATTACGGGTGGCATTTCCGCCCCTTTTAAGGTACAGGGTTCCAATGCTGTGATACAAAGTAAACAATATAATCAGGCTCCACACCCAATAGCAGCAGGTGGCATCGATGATTCCCGGGTGTGTGTGAGATGTCTCAGCCCTCATGAGGGGGTGGCCCTACAGGTAGCCCCCCCACACACTTGGATGACCTCTTCATTACAGCCTTTGATGCAGCTCCATACATTTGATGATGTCGGCCTCAGCCGCTTGCAGTGCCTTTTTGTTTTCATGTATCAATCAGACTGTTAGAGCCCATTCCTGTTTTCAAGGGCATCTGGGTTGCATTTATATCTCATGTACTCAAATATTATTGTACAAGTCCTGGCTGTTATCCCAGGCACAATATGTATGTGGGATTCATTATCATGTTATTTATATGGCTCATGTTTATACCAGCATTATGCGTTCCGTGGTTTTCCGGGCGCCTTATTGTTTATACTATTGCCTCGGCGGGCATAGGTATGCCTCCCCCACCGTCTATAACAGGTACTCACTCATCAAAAAGACTTGTCGCACCTGCAAGTCACCTCCTGAGGGTCTAGTTCTTTCAGCACTTTGGTTTACCTTACAATCCTCTTTCTTTGACTTCCCCGTTGTTGTCTAGTGATTGAGTTCTTACAACGTACTTCAGTCATAAGATTAGCTCCTAACGCTCGCACGCTAGGGGGCAATCTGTTACACCATTTTTTGGCCATCTAATCCATTGTTATTAGATGGACCCAAGTACACCAAGTAAGACCAATTTTACCCCAAGTAAAATTGCATTCACTATGAAAATAACTTAGTAAATCACCTTTATTAATTTGTTTATGGTCTAAACAAGAAACCCCATAAGGAAATATTAAATAAATATACATTTGTTTGATTTTCCTCAAGAAATAATTAGTTAGACAGTAGTTTAATTAATATTTCTAGTTATATTTAACCCAAAACAAGGAAATTAATTAGATAAATCATTATTTATCTTATTATTTTCTAAGAATAATTGTTTAAATCTTATTTAAATAGTATTCTTTGTTAAATATGACTAATTCACCCTTAAATAATTAAATAAATCATTATTTATTTGATTATTACTCAACCATATCCTTAAAATGATAAATAAATCATTTATTTATTTATTATTACTTAATCACATCCTTAAAATAATAAATAAATAATTTATTTATCTATTATTTACAAATAAAGGGGTTTCATTCAAGCCAAATATCTTTTCCCTCCAACAAATATAATAAAATATTCCATTAAAGTTGGATCTAGATTTGGTTAATAATATTTTAATTATGCACCAAGATCTAGACTAACTCAATATTTTGTTATAAATAGAAGGGTTTTCCCATTCATTTGTCACCTTTTTTTGCCTAAAGATCACTCTGGATCTCAACACTTGGTCTGGCTATTGATCCATAAGCATAGCCATACTTTTCCATTTTTGTCTGGGTTTTCTACACCATCAAGAGAGAGAAGTTCTAAATCTGAAGTGCTGAGGACTCACAAGAACCCATCCCATTGAGGAGAACAGGGAATAGCCTCTCGTGTTTTCCTCCCAGGTGCCATTAATAAAAATATTCATTAGATATATTCTTGTGTTTTCTATTGGATATATGGAGTAAATCTTATTTTTCTACTATTTAATGTCTTATAATGCATAGATATATATTTTTGCAGCATTTGTCTTGATCATCTAATTGCAGATCTAAAGATATTAGCAGTCATTTCTGCTGTTAGGGCTATAATTTATGCGTAGCTAAAGTGGTATTTTTTCGTACACTTCGAATCAAGATTCATACTAATAGGCTCTTTAGATAAATCAAGTACATTGTATTTTGGATCTTCAATACAACACTTTGACAAATACTCTGTTTTTTCACTTGAAGACTCCAAGCCAATTTCAAGTCAAAGACCAGGTCAAAGAATCCTCCCACTAGGTCAATTAGGGTTTCATATGTTCTAAGGTAAATCATTGGTGTTTCGGAAACTGTTTTTCTTTGTTAGAATTTTGTTCAGAGGTATTGGAATGTTGAGACATGTTTACTCAAGAAAATATCTAAAAGTTTCCAAAGAAGACTACCTTATCAAATTCAAGTTCTGCAAAGGGTGAATGTAAACTTTGACACTTCTGTCGGAGTGTTAAAAGGTCTATCAGCAGAAATTTGGTAAGGTAGGAGATCTGCTCCTAAATGAAGACATCTTGCAGCAAGGAAGATAGGAAACACTTGTTCTTGTAAATAATTAGGGTTTTGAGCTTGATGGTCCAACAGTATGCCAAGCAGTGATCAAATGTAGAAATGACCATGGAGGAGGTACACCAAAAACCAAAGATGAAGAAAAGTCTATCAGAGATTATTGATGAGATAGGGAAAAAGGTGAGGTAAACTGGACATAAATGAATGAACTTGAAAGGGCTATAGAGAAGTTAGAAGACAACACTGATAATTGTCTTAAACACTCCAAACACCTCAGGTTTTGGAAAAGTGGCTAGAGAAGGTGAAATGAGGAGTTGAACTCCATGATGACAGCAAAGGAAGATTTTGAAGATGCCACTATGATCAGATTCCAGACTTCTAAAAGGTGGGTGTATCATGCCTCAAAGAGCAAAGGTATAGAGAATATTAGTAAGAAATGTAGATTCAAGGTTTTCAGTCACCTACCAAACAAAGATGATTTGAGTTTCAAGGTGAGAAAAAAAGAGGTGTTGAATATGCTACTTTGTGTTTGAGTCTCAAAGGTGTAAAAAGTGAATTTATCATGCTTCAGGGAGTAAGAGAAAGCTAGGTCAGTGTTTTCAGTGACCTACAAACATAAGTGCCAAAGAAGGTAAAAAAGCATGGTTTGAATTCGATGGTGTAGGAAAAGGAGAGCTTTGAAGGTGTTACTTGGTGTTTAAATCCCAAAGGGCCAAAATGAACATGTCAACTTCAAGAAGCAAAAGGAAAAGCCACTTCAATGTTTTTATGTGACTTGTCAAGTAGAAAAGTTAAAGGACATCAATAAGCCAAGAAGAGTCAACTTTATGACTCAAGAAAACCTGTAGACGAATGGTGTGAAGAACATCAGTGAAAATGAGCGAAAAGAAGAGTGGAATTCATGATCTAAGTCCCCTGCAAAGAAAAAAGGTCAAAGAGTTAGTGACAAAGGAATATCAATGAAAAGTGAAAAAGGCTTAAAAACATTAGGAAAGTGGGTTGCAAAGTTTAAATCAAGTTCCTAAGTCTATAAAAGCCCATTCTTCACCCCAAACAAATCATTGTGCCTTGAAAAAGAGTTAGAAGCGCTCAGGAGTAAATAATTTTGAATTTTCAAGTTAAATTGGGAAAACTAGACTGATGTTGTGCCCCTAGCCTTTTTCTCCCATAAATTTTACACAGGTGATGTGCACCTGGGAGGTGGCGCTGCACACCTGGAAAAGCACTGTGCCCTTGCCGGACTCACCCACAACAAGTTTCTTAAGGCACTGCGTGCCTGGATTGAGCACTACGCGCTTGAAATGAGCATCATGTGCTTAGCATAGGCACTGTGCCCTTGGCCAGGAGGGCCTTCCAAGCCATTTAAACACTCAAATCAAGTCAAAACACCTTCAATATTCCTCAAAGGTCCTCCAAGACAATGTTGAATGGTAAGTGGATGCCCTCAGCTCTTCTTCAAGAATTTTTGGTTAGGAAAACATCTGAAAAAATTCTAAAAAATACAACAGAAAACACCAACATAATGGCTAAAACTCCTAATCTAAACAAAGACCAAACTAGCCAACATAATGGTGACCAAATCTACCCTAGTACATCGACTAGTGGCCTTGGAAAAACTACTCTAACTGACAGTCCTAATAAAACTCAGTAAACTAAGGTTGCTGAAAGGACTACGCGTGGCAAAAATGATGTAAATATACCAAGAACACTAACACCTTTCAGTTTTTAGGGAGCCAAGATCAAAATAGCCATACCCCTTACTAAACTGGTAACTCGAGATGTGTATATGAATCAAGTCTTGAAGGATTTTAACATAGGAAATGACACCGACACTCTAAACTTGACTGATAACAAGCCTGAACTATTGTTTGGACCTGAGGTGGAGGGAAAATTTCAAGAAGAAGTTGTACCTCCATTCTATGTTAGCTTAAACATCCATGACAAAATCCTAGAAAATGCTATGCTAGACTCTGGTGCTTCACACAATCTTATGCCAAAGGTAGTGATGGAGTTATTAGGCCTCAAAATAACCAAACCTTACAAAGACTTGTACTCTTTCGATTCAAGTAGAGTCAAATGTTTGGGTCTAATCAAGGATCTATGTGTCAATCTAGCACAAATACCTGCCAAGATCCTAGTCATGGACATAGTAGTTACTGAGATTCCCCCAAAGTATGGCATGCTTTTGTCTAGATCATGGGGAGCCAAACTCCAAGGAAACCTCCAAATGGACATGACATATGCTACCATCTCGGTCTTTAACAAAACAAGGATATTGTATCGAGAATCTCACATGAAATACATGGTAAGCAACCAAGATAGGCCGAAAAACACCCCTCTCTATTCTATCCATTCAGACCTTGACTCATTTATCTTGTACAATCAATATGACATTAATGAACAAGTAAATGAAAACGAAAAAGAGCTAGGCCTACCAGAATAGTCAAACCAAATATAATATGAAGAGCATGACAGCCAAAACTCTAGCAGCCCTGAACAACAACATAATGGAGAATCTAAACTTGAAACACTTTGGAACATGAGCTTTGATGGCTCTTGTGGGAAATCTAGTTCAGGAGTAGGTGTTTGGATACACAACACCAATGAAGGCCACACCTACAAACTAGATTTTCAATGCACAAACAATATTGCAGAGTATGAGGCTCTTCTCTTTGGTTTACATTTGCTAAAAATCATTGGAGCTAAGAAGATTTTTGTTCAAGGAGATTCCAAGCTGATCATTAGGAAAATCAAAGGAGAGTATTCAACCAACAATCCTAGGCTAAGAGAATATAGGAATGTTGCCTTAGACCTCCTGAAATGTTTTTAGAAGTATGAACTTGCCTCTATCCCTAGAGCTCAAAACAACCTTGCCAATGAACTTGCCTTTGTTGCCAACACTTGCCAAATACCTCATACCAATGAACAATACACAGTAAAGGTCAAGTGCAAACCAACAGTCCCTGATAACATAGATTATTGGCAAGTATTTGAAAATGACAAACAGATTTAAGACTTCTTGCAAACCAAAACCAAGTTTGAAATGGCAAAGTCAGACTTAAACCATCAAGAGGATTGTTTTGCTGAAGAATAAACCCATAAAATAGAGCTACCTTGTACTGCTGATATAATCTGCTAGAACATCCTCTTGAGGTAGAATTGTTTGAAGATTTAGATCAAAAAGGCCTTGAGGTATTAAAATGCAAAGATAACTCATTACCAAGAGGTCTTGTCCCCTTAGAAGAACTGTTTGATTTCAATGATGTTGCTAGGAAGCCAAAAATGGAATCCACCATAGAAGAATGCAACATAGGCAGCATAGAAGAACCCAAAATGATAAAATTGTCCAAAACTTCACCACCTCAGATAAAAAATAAATACATTGAGCTATTCAAAGAGTTTAAGGATTTGTTTACATGGGGTTATGAGGACTTAAAGTCCTATGACACAAACATTATTCAATGTAAGATTCATCTCAAGGAAAACCAGAAACCATTCAAGAAAAAACTGAGAAGGATAAACCCCATCTTAGTGCCTCTAGTTGAGAAAGAGATAAAAAAGATGTATGATGCTGGAATCATAGTCCCACTCAGGTACTCAGAATGGGTTTCAAACCTTGTGTCGGTAAGAAAGAAAATAGGGAAGATTAGGCTATGCATAGACTTTAGAAACTTAAACAAAGCCTCCCTAAAAGAAAAATATCCTTTACCTAAGATGGATCATATACTGCAAAGGGTGGTAGGTTCTAAAAGAATATCATTTCTTGATGGATTTTCAGGGTATAATCAGGTGCTAGTACTTCCAAGTGATCAGCACAAAACCACTTTCACTACACCTTGGGGCACCTTCATGTATGTCAAAATGCATTTTAGGTTAATGAATGCAGGGTCCACTTTCCAAAGAGCCATGGACATTGCTTTTTTCGAGGACATAGGTTACTTCATTGTGATATACCTTGATGACATCACTGTTTATTCTAAAACTGATGAAGAACACCTAGTTCACTTAAGAAAGGTCTTTGAGAAATGTAGAAAGTATGGTCTATATTTAAATCCTAAGAAAAAATTGTTTGGTATTCAAGAAGGAAAACTCTTAGGCCACATCATATCTGAAGAAGGGATTAATATAGACCCAAAAAGGATTGAGGTTATATTGTAGATCAGCCACCCTAGGAACATTAAAGAGCTGCAAGATTTCATTATAAAGATTAACTTCCTAAGAATATTCATACCAAACCTTGCTGAACTCCTAAGAAACATTACAAACATGCTGAAAAGAGAGATAGGAATCAAATGGAATATGGAAGCAAAGAAATCCTTTGAACTGGTAAAACAAGCACTTACCCAAACACCAGTTCTAATCAGCCCTAATTTTACCAAGGACTTCTTCATCTTCTCATTTGCATCATAACACACTATTGCTGTAATATTGATACAAAATAACATGATGGGACAAGAAAAACCCATATATTTCTTCAGCAAGGCATTGAGAGATGCACCTCTGAAATATAACATCATGGAGAAACAAGCCTTTGCCTTGATCAAAGCATTGAAATATTTCAGAGTTTACATCTTGCATTCCCATGTCATTGCTTTTGTTCCACATATAGTTGTTAAGGACATTCTAAATCAGGACCTTGATGGTAAAAGGGGTAAGTGGATTGCTATCATCTTAGAATATGATCTAGAAATCTGGCCCACTAAACTGATCAAAGGACAAGGACTTGCCAAAATGATGGCTAAAGAAAACTTTCAAGCCTTAGACATAAACATGATACATTCCTTGGATGAACAAGAGGAACTGGCGACTCCACCTATTGAAGAAGCATTTTTGAACTCACTCTGGTATGTTGATATATTGTATGTACTTGTTAATCTAAATGCTCCTCCTGCTTTGTCCAAAACAAAAGATAGATTCTGGAAACAAAAGGCTTTACATTTCTGCATTCTAGATAGAGCTTTATATTGGAAAATTTATGTTGGTATCTTAGTTAAATGCTTACTTGAAGATGATGCAGATAGAATCATCCATGAGTTTCATGAAGGAGAATGTGGAGGTCATCTATACTGGAAAACCACTACCAACAAAATCCTTAGACCTGGTTTTTATTGGCCCACCCTTTTCCCTGATACCCACAAGCTAGTAATGACTTTCCATAAATGCCAAATCTTTGATGGCAAGAGAAAAATTCTACCTTTACCTTTACATCCTATCAGTGTTGAACCTCCTTTTCAAAAATGGGGTTTGGAATTTATTGGAGAAATCCACCCTGCCTCATCTACCCAGCACAAATGGATTCTCACTGCAACTGACTATTTCACCAAGTGGATATAAGCCATACATTCTAGGAATGCCACTGACTTAATCATCATCAAATTCCTTGAAATCAACATCCTGTCCAGGTTTGGCTGTCCAATAAAAATCATCATCGATAATGCTGTTGCATTAAAGCCCAAGAGAATGGTGGAATTTTGATACAAATACCACATCACACTACAAAATTCTACAGCTTATTACCCTCAAGGTAATGGGCTAGCTTAATCCTCTAACAAAATTTTAGTGAACATCATCAAGAAGCTGTTGGAAGAAAACAAAAATGCATGGCATAGCAAACTAGTGCATGCACTATGGGCTGATAGACTAACAACCAAGAAATAAATCAATATGTCTCCCTATCAGCTAGTGTATGGCATGGATGCAATTTTCCCAACATCCTTGGGACTTCCAGTGATGAAACTTCTTCAAGAGGTACAATCAGAAGAAAATGATATCCAAAGGAGGCTGAACCAAAACATTCATTTGCAACAGTAAAGGGAAGAAGTTTACAATAGAACACAAGTAGTGCAAGACAACATAAATAAGATATTTGAAAGAAGGACCAAAGCCAATGATTTCCAGATTGGAGACAAAGTTCTGAAATGGGATTCAAGGAGAGAGGACAAAGGCAAGCATGAAAAATTTGAAAATTTGTGGAAAGGTCCATACATCATACATTCAGTTAGAGGTAACAATGCATTCTTTTTACAAGGGTTGGATGGAACAGAGTTATTTGGAGGTATTGTCAATGGCAGGATGCTCATGCGCTATTTTTGTTGAAATTCCTAGTTTGAAGCTTTCATTCATTGTACATAACATTTCTTGATGAAAAACCAGAAAAATGAAACACAAAAACAAAGAAAATAAGAAAAAGAGGGAAGAAAAAAAAAAGAATAGGTACAACCCCATAACAAAAAAGAGTATTGCTGAAAGTGTGCAAGCTTAAATGCCACTACTATTGAAGAAAATAGAGTCTTGTTCAGTCATTTAGCCTAATTATGATTGGACATGTTTTAAATTTGTGCGGATAGGTTAGTGAAAGAAGATTTTCCAAACCGTGTAAACTTGGCTTGTCAGTATATTAGATTAGGAAAATATCGTTGGTTCTCAAAGCTCAAATATGAACTAAAAGAGAAAGACAGGGATACATAACAAGTTCTAAATCAAATCCCTCAAGCTTTTAGTTCTTCTTGTACAAAAATAAAGTCTGTGTGTAGCTTGTCCAAAATGCCACAACCCATGACAAATCAGATTGCTTAAACTTGGTTTGATCATGTTTCAAATTTCATGTTAGTAGGTTAGAGAATGAAAATATGTCAAATAGCTTAACCTTGATAGATAAGTAGATTAGGTAGAGAATAAGAGAGTTCATTAGCCTAATATAAACTCTTGGATGACATAAGGGTACAAGTAGATAGTTTTTTTGCCAGTCGAAGTGCACCCAAAGAAGAAAAAAATGTTAGGCAAAAAAAAGATGGGTAGGTAGAACTGATATTGAAGCAATCATGTATTTTCAGATTTTTGAGATCATAGCTTCAAGAGAACATCAGCAAATGAAGGAAGAGAGATCTGCCAAGTACAAGTAAGGTACTGATCTTCAAAACTTAGAGATCTGAACTCTGAGGTTCTTGACACCTCCTGAAAAGGAGCTGCCCTCTGCAAGTGGAGCCATTGTTAGTCATCAATATTTTTCATTATTTGTAGATGAATATAGATTGGTTCTATATTTCCAAAAACAACATTCTTTGAGCATTGTGAGTTTTATAAATCTCGCTACCTTCATTATCCTTATAGAAAATTTTTCACTATTTTATCAACCTTGCCATTTCAGGTCATCCTACCACTCCTAAAAAGACTTCTTATGGGCTTGTGCCACTCATCTCCATCCTTTTTTCTGTCTATGGCCTCCTTACTCTGTTTTTCCCTTGCCCATAACTCCACTTTACATCTAGGGTTTCCTATAAGCCTATTCCTTCCCATGTTCACCAGGTTCCTCAAGTATTGATGGTCTCAAAACTATCTCTGTAGTCTCTTTATATAAATCAAGTACATTGGATTTTGGATCTTCAATACAACACTTTGACAAATACTCTGTTTTTTCACTTGAAGACTCCAAGCCAATTTCAAGTAAAAGACCAGGTCAAAGAATCCTCCCACTAGGTCAATTAGGGTTTCATATGTTCCAAGGTAAATAATTGGTGTTTCAGACACTATTTTTCTTTGATAGAATTTGGTTCAGAGGTATTGGAATGTTGAGACATGGTTACTCAAGAAAATATCTAAAAGTTTCCAAAGAAGACTATCTTATCAAATTCAAGTTCTGCAAAGGGTGAATGTAAACTTTGACATTTATGCAGGAGTGTTAGAAGGTATATCAGTAGAAATTTGGTAAGGTAGGAGGTTTGCTCCTGAATGAAGACATCTTGTAGCAAGGAAGATAGGAAACACATGTTCTTGTAAAGAATTAGAGTTTTGAGCTTGATGGTCCAGTAGTATGCCAAGCAGTGATCAAATGTAGAAATGACCACGGAGGAGGTACACGAAAAACAAAACATGAATAAAAGTCTATCATATATTATTGATGAGATAGGGAAAAAGGTGAGGTGAACTGGACAGAAATGAATGAACTTGAAGGGATATAGAAAACTTAGAAGACAACATTGATGATTGTCTTAAAAAATCCAAACACCTCAGGTTTTGTAAAAGTGGCTAGAGAAGGTGAAATGAGGAGTTGAACTCCATGATGACAACAAAGGAAGATTCTGAAGATGCCACTGTGATCAAATTCTAGACTTGTAAAAGGTGAGTGTATCATGCCTCAAAGATAAAAGGTATAGAGAATATCATTGAGAAATGTAGATTCAAGGTTTTCAGTCACTTGCCAAACAACGATTATTTGACTTTCAAGGTGAGAAAAAAATAGGTATTGAAGATGCTACTTTGTATTTGAGTCTCAAAGGGGTCAAAAGTGAATTTATCATGCTTCAAGGAGTATGAGAAAGCCAGGTCAGTGTTTTCAGTCACCTGCAAACAGAAGTTCCAAAGAAGGTAAAAAAGCATGGTTTGAATTCCATGGTTTAGGAAAAGGAGATTTTTGAAGGTGTTACTTGGTGTTTAAAACCCAAAGGGCCAAAATGAACATGTCAACTCTCAAGAAGAAAAAGGAAAAGCAACTTCAATGTTTTTATGTGACCTGCCAAGTAAAAATGTTAAAGGACATCAATAATCCAAGAAGAGTCAACTTTATGACTCAAGCAAACCTGCAGAGCAATGGTGTGAATAACATTAGTGAAAATGAGAAAAAAGAAGAGTGGAATTCATGATCTAAGTCACCTGCAAAGAAAAAAGGTCAGAGAGTTAGTGACAAAAGAATAACAGTGAAAAGTGAAAGAGGCTTAAAAACATTAGAAAGTGGGTTGCAAAGTTTAAATAAAATTCCTAAGTCTATAAAATCCCATTATGCACCCCAAATAAATCATTGTGCCTTTCAAAAGAATTAGAAGCGCTCAGGAGTAAATAATTCTGAATTTTCAAGTGAAATTGGGCAAACTAGACTAGCGTTGTGTGCTCAGCTTGGCGTTGCGTGCCTAGAATCCTGCACTGCGCCCCTAGCATTTTTCTCCCATACATTTTACATGGGCGCTGCGCACCTGGGAGGTGTCATTGTGAGCACTGCGCCCTTTCTCGACTCACCCACAAAAAGTTTCTTAAGGCATTGTGCACCTGGACTGAGCGTTGCGCACTTGAACTGAGTGCTTCACACCTGGCATAAGCGCTGCACCCTTGGCCAGGAGGGCCTTCCAAGCCATTTCAACACTTAAATCAAGTCAAAACATCTCCAAGCTTCCTCAAAGGGCCTCCAAGAAAATTCTAAATAGTAAGTGGATGCCCTCAACCCTTCTTCAAGAATTTTTGGTGATTTATGATTAAAGAAAATTGAAGACCTAAGAAGGAACCCTAGATTTGAACTTAAAACCATTGTTTAAATACTTTTTCATCTACCTGAAAAGGGAAGTCAGTGATAAACACAGATATTTCACTATTAGAGGTTGCATTTTCACCTAAGTTGTCCCTACACCCATCCCACTCATAACACTCAGTCCCTTACATTGAAAAAACATTGACATTACATGCCCTCCTTCATCTCAAATCATCATCAGTGAAAGCTGTTGCAAAAAAAAGTTTGAAATATCAGCAAAGGGCTCCCATCAAGGGGTTATCTTATCCCTCTTTCTCACATAGTTACACCCTCATTCATTCATATCATTCACAAGAAGAATTCCATTCTATTACCCTCTCCCATATCAGTTTCATATCAGTGCTAGGGTTTCAAAGGTGGAGTGGTCAAAATGTCAGAAAGAGAGGACAGTGGTAGTGGAGGAGAAGGCCAAATGCCAAGGAGGCATGAACACAAAGGTGGAAAGATCAATAGGTTTGAACCACTCAACACAATAGAGCTAATGGCATCTCCCTTGACTATTTCATGCTTCCAACATGTAGGCTGCTATGAAATTTGCGAGAAGGTACAGCAGGTGCAAAACCACCCCGAGCTGACTAGGATATTCATCATTAAATTGCATGAAAAACAAGTTAACCTTGCAGGGGTCACCTTTGAATTATATAATGATGCTATTGCCAATGCCACAGGCATACCTAGTGTAGGGGAGAAATGGTTCAAGCAAGCAAATCTTGACATGGGGTACTTTGAACCCTACCTAAAGCCTAGATACAAAGACCACTGCAAATCCATCTTTCCTTTCTCACATTTTCTGGAGAGATATGCACCTATGATGAGGATCATTATGAAGTATTTTACATGTGAGGGAAGGTTCTCCCAGCTTTACTCTTATCACATTAGGCTGCTTATGCACTTTACTAGGGTGAGGATGTTGCATATACCCTATTACATCTACAGAAGCATTGATAAAATGTCCTATATAGTGCAAAAGAGAGAGTGCCCTCAGTAGATGCAAAGCCTCTTCCATCACTCAATCATTAAAATGGTTGTTATGCACCAATTAAAGCAAAAGGACATTCCATGGGAGACCTTCATTGCCAAGGAGTTGTTCACCAATCCACAAGTCCATCCTCAACAAGATATGCCTTCATCATCTCATACCCCTATCCCTAATCCTCCACACCTCTTGCTGATCATGTTTCTCCATACACTCACATTCCCTCACCGCATGAAGACTCATCCACCTCACCATCCACACATATTCCTTCACCTCAGGACAACCCTCTTTCATCACCCTCTCACAATGCATCAGACAATGAGGGAAATAACAATGAGCAATCAAATGTCAATGAGGGAGAGGGAAATAATGAATCAAGCATGAATAAGAAGGCAATGAGAGGAAGATGTCAGTAAAGGAGAAAGTAACAAGGAAAGGAGCAATGATGACAGTAAGGAGGATACCAGTGAGACAGAGAGAAATAAGGCAGAGATCAACAGTGATGATGTTGGCAGTGATAAGGCAGATGAGTAGCAATAATGATGGAAAAATGCCAGAAAGCCAAGACATCAGTGAGACAGATGTAAATGAAGAGGAAGAATATGCCAATGAGTCTGAAAATAGTCAATCTCATAGCAGTAAGGCCAACAACAGTGAGGATAAGGGAAATGTGGTTGATGTCAATGAGGAAAATATCAGTGAGAGCATTGAAACAGAGGGTAGTGATGATGTGGGCAGTGATAATTTTGGCAGTGATGATGGCAGTCTAAAGAGCCAAGAAAGAAATGAGGCAACAAGTGATGAGGCACAAATTAGTGGATCAGATGAGAGAAATGAAGTAGAAAGTAGTAGTAAAGATAAGAGCTATAATGACAATAGGTTAGAGAGCCATGATAACAACCATGAGAGCAGTCATGAGAGTAGTGATGATACCAATAATGATGAAAATCATGATGGAAATATGACAATTGAAACTGAGATGGTGAAAATTGAACCTTTTCCTTTGATCTACCAAAAGGGAAATCGGCATGTGTTTGATGCCCTCAAGAGGCAAGGGGCAATGCCTTCTACATCAACCAAGCACCTTGAAAGAGGTAATGAGAAGGTTGAAGAGCAAGTCGTTATTGAGAAAGAGGAGGATCATGAGACTGAACAATAATTCCAACTCATTCACCTTGACAGTGATGATGAGAATGAGGCAAGGATCTCAAACATGCTGCTCCAAAGCAAGGATGCCCAAATGAGAGACCTGCAAGCGAATCTAGGTAGGGCCAAGAATGTAATCCACTATTTTGAGGTTGAAAACAAGTATATAGAGGCACAAAAAGTCATCTATGACATCAGAGCTATCGGGGCTCAAAAAGAGGCTACAAAAACAAAGGCAAAGCTAGAACAAGTCTTAGGCACTCTTGATGAGTGTGAAGATGTAATATCCCCAAAAGGGAATGCATCAATACTGAAATAGATTATGCCGAGAAATAACGCAGATCATCGAAGTAAGAGAAGGAGGCCAATATGGAAGCTCTATATTTACATTTACATCAACAAATCAGATTTATATTGAGGCCCATAAGATGTAGAACAGAAATAGAAGACTTTTACATGAAGAAATCCTCAAAAATGAGGTGCTGCAACCATATACTATGACTAAAAATAGCTTGACAATGTTATTTTATTGGCTGAAGAAGCTGTAGATTACACTTTAGATCTAGAGCAGATCTATGTACAAAAATTTAGATCTATATCATATCTGTACACTAGATGTTCTCTTCTTCAAATTCCCCTTAGGGTTTTCAGCAATAGATGAAGTACATAGAGTAGATCTAAGATATAATGTAGCAGATCTACAGAAATATTTAGAAATACATGGAGATTTAGATCTAATATAATCTATACAATATGATGATCCCAGCCAATGGATCTCAAATGTGAAGGGCAGATCCCCAACACATGAAAACCAATCCTCCAAAAGATGTACCAAAAGACCCTGCAAAAACAGCCACACAAATAACATATTTCTGGAAGCAATACTGCACTGTAGGCTCTAGAACATGTTTGGCCAGATGCTAAGATCTGAAAATGCAGCTCCAATCATCCAATACTCTCTTTCCAATGGGATAGAAGCCTTCCCCACTAAAAATAGGCACTAGAAAGGCCTAGATCTGAGTAGATCTAGCCTCCACTTGCTACAGATTACAAAGACAACCAAACCCTCAATAGGATCTGCATTGTAGTTGGAAGAAGAGCTTGGCCAAATGCCTGATAGTGGACAAGAAATGCAAGACTCTTCCAAGAGGCCTCTCAAGGAAAGAGGTGGGATTCCCGCTTAGGAACACCCAGTGCTAAACAACACTATTCTCTACTAAACAACAAGGAGAATAAGAAATCTCTAAACAGAAAAAATCTTCAGAAATAACATAATCATCAACAACCTTCTCATGTTGCCATCCTCTTCCTTTTATAATTTTGAGAGCTTGCATAACCCTAAACCATCTCAATGAAATAACTTATTTCACATGTGCCACCTCCAACTAAAACTACGTTGTGCCTTATTGATGGCCACTCTTCCAAGACAACGCTGTTGATTTGGACATGGTTGACCTAGTAAAAACATTCAGCCCCTTTCACACCTAAGGGTCCTCATTTAGTTAGCCAAGATTTATCCTTGTTCACATGTGGCATTGATTTATTTGTTGTTTTAGGAGTTTTTATTGTCCTCCTTTACACATTTATTCATGCAACATAAAAATGAAAAAAAAAATAGTATTCCCATTGTTGTTACGGTACCCCTCATTACACAAGGTTTGATATGAAAATACTTTGAAATAAACTTAGGGATACTATGGTAAGGTATGTGTGGAAAAAGACACATAAATGAAATGCACGCGGTTCCTCCACATAAAGACAACGTGGAGAAGACTTTGAAGAGGGAGTTAGAACTAAGCGGAAGGGTTAGCAGGCCATGTAACAGGTTAGTACCAACGGCGCTGCCACGTGGAAACATTTCGGGGGTACCAAGGAAGCATGGAGAGAAGGGAGTCTCGACCCCTAGAATGACATGATGTCATAGCTCAGTGGGGCCACATTTCATTTATTCCGTGGGGCAATGGCGTAGCACGAAGGGACTTCCCAAGCCCCCGCCGAAATTCTATGGTGGACCACTCGGGATGAACAGGTGGTGCACTCTAAGGTGAAGGTAAGGTATGTCAGGGAACCTAGTACATGACCAGTACCAGTTTTAACCTGGCTCGTGGCACACACCTACCCGGTCCTGAAGAACCAATAGCCCAGTGCCACATGCCTTAGTGTCAATGTACTTATGACGTCAGCCCTCCTAGTTGTCAACTGAGCCTCGTTTCTCGTAAAATATGGCCTGTTTAACCCCGCCTGAGACTCATTTAGGTAAATCATTCATTTTTACGTTTCGCCCAATAGTTAAAGTTTGGATTACAGAAGAAGGGCACTTTCAGCTCCCCCCCCCACATTGCTTTCCTTATTGGGCTTTCCGCACAGGTCACAGGTATTTAGCCATCCTTGTTCCTTACATTTTTCCTTCCTTTTTCTCTTTCAAAATGGTTGTTGGGAGAGTCAAGTCTAAAAAATATGAACCAAAAACTCCCCAAGCTCATGAAGTTACGGCCATCCCTAGACTCGACCCTCTTACTGATACACAGGCCCGCATTCGCGACCCATAGTACCCTTTCAGTGTTTCTCACGTCTGGCCTGGCCTATTAGAGATTCATGTGAAAGGCCAAGACCGGTTCAGAGTTGTTCGGTCTGGAATGTACTACCAAATTTCTTGAACCACTTTCCCAGTTACTGAATTCATTTTTTGGCTTAGAGACGCCTATGACGAGCGCAGGGATGTATTCCTCTTGGCCCAGGGAAAAAATGTTTTCCGAATTTCCCCTCAGCTCATTAAGAATGCTCTTTGTTTCCCTCATAGCCCAGAATATGTTACGTTCACCGAGTTGTCCTTATCGCACCAGTTTTCTAAACTGACCTGGAAGCAACAGAGTGAGTTCCTCTCCTCCATCTCAAACTCCCACCTTACTTCCATTTCATCTTCGGACATGGTACCCTTGACCTCATTTGCTGATAACCTCCAGCCGGTTCTTGCTCTCATCTCTGGGTTGTTAGGTCTTAGGGAGGTAGAAAGGGTGTCCAAAGAGTGCATATCCCTCCTTTGGCTTATGTCTCAACCAGGGGTTGTTCTGGATATTCCCACCTTTCTAGCTTCGGCCATCCAGTCCCAATTTCAAGAAATTTCCTCTTTGGGGGCTTTTTGTTTCTGCTCGTTGGTTTTTTACCTATTTTTGTTCGAGCATGCTGACAAGTTTGAAGCTTTGGGCCTTGAAAATCTCTCCAAAATGAACGGCCAGCCCAAAACTGTCTTTGAGTGGAACATTTTAGTACGGTAACAACCAAATGGGAGGGGTTACTCAAGGTTCTTGAATGAGTTCATGACCATTGCCTATAGCACATTTCATGACAGGCCCCCGCCCAGGATTTTTCCCGAGCAGAAAGACTGGTTGTAGTTTGGTGATGAAGAAAGCATAGGGGATTGGTATTTGTTTGATGATTACACTTAGATCAAGGTCTATGGTGCTGATGTAGCCCCTTACCGCCTGCCGTTATTTCTTGCCATGCAATTTTTTGCCCTCGAGTACATTCTTCAGACCATGAAGGCAGACCAGTTCCATTTTGTCTGAGATAAGAAGGGTTATATCCTCAAGCTTCCTACTACTATTGACCCTTTTATTGTAAACTCAAGAAACGCCCTCTCCATAGTGGAAACGCTGCTCCAAGGAATGGATTTAGTACTGGGGAAAGTCTGGCCATACGACCCGAAAGGAATTATATCAAGTAGGAAAAGGAAGATTAGGTCCACTTCATATGTGCATGAGACTAGGCCCTTCATTGAATGGAGAGCTAACCTTGACACATGGCCTTTGGCTTTGCAGATGGAGGCTGAGTCTTCGGCAGCAGAAGGAACGGGTGACACAGCTTCAGCGGGCACAGGCAGAAAAGGGCAGACTGATGAAGCAAATTTTTCAGAAGAACTAGAAGGATTTTATACAGGGGAGGGATCTTATCCCTCCAAAAAGAAAAAAAGTGATGATGTAGAGATCCTCTGGGATGAACTATGCCTGGAGGATTTGGTTAGGTACAGGGAGCCAGATAAGAGAAAGGTGGGTTTCAGAGTAAATTATGATGGTGCATCATCTTCAGAACCCTCTAGGATATCGCAGGCCATTTCAGTAAGCAGAGCCAAAGTGAGAGAAGAAATTAGAAGCAGAAACAAGACCATGAGAGAGAAGCTTCAGGAAGAACTAGCGAGTTTCATAGACAAGAATCATACTCAGTTCACTACAAAGTTAGATCTGGATAAAGAACAGCTAATATTTGCTATCACGGAGGCAGTGCTGTATCCAACCGCTAACAAAGTTAGCTACAAGGCTTTGGAGGTAGCTATGAATTTGTCACAAGTTCCCTTAACCGATAAGCTGGGCTTACATCAATGTATTGGAGACATGTTAAGGGATGAGGTTGTGAAGCTTGCACTTGCTTTGAGAAAGCTCAAAGATAAATACAAGGAGGTGGTAGATAATCTGAAGAAGGAGAGGACAAATGCCAGGGGGGTCAGCAATAACCTTCATCATCTCAGGAAAATAATGAGTGAAAAGGGAAGTGACACGGAAGGATCCAGATGAAAATCATCCAGGATTTAGAGGTTGAAAACTCAGAATTGAAGAAGAGACTTAAAATTCCTCGAATGGACTATGTGCAACTCGAGGAATTAGCTCAAGTGGAAAACTAAAATTTGGCCCTCACAGATACCCTTGCTTGGGAAAGAGATGAGAATTCCAAAACAGTTGAAGAGTTGGCTGCCCTCAGACAAAGGTTCACTAACTTGCAAGAAAAGTGGGATACTCATGGCTGCATAGCCCCAACTTCTGACCCAACAGACGCTACCTCAACACAGTTAACCAAGGCCCTCTCAGACCTATAGGTTTCAGAGAAAAAAGCTCACACTACTCAGTAGAGGATTCAAGAATTGATGGCTAGGGTGGAAAAAAATAATAAAATTATAGCAGCCCTAAAAACAGAGGTGGAAGAAGCAAAGAAGGAGAAGCAGTTGCAAGAAAAGGTTATTAGGGACCTGAATAACCAAATGAAAGGAAATACAACTCTCCTCGAAGCCAGACGTCTCATTTGGGCTGACTTCAGAATGGAGGTAAGGAAATGCTGGGATTATATCATGCTGATGAATGAAAATAAAGTTGTCGTCCGATTATGTAAAGAGAAATTGTAGGAAAGGCGGGCTGAAGTTGAGGTAAAGGTAACCATGGCCAAGAGATACATTTCCTACCTAAACGGTTTACTCTCTAAGGAGTTAGCTATGCAAGGAATTGAAGACCGTTTTAGGGGAGTGATGGAAATCAGAAAGATAATTGAGAAAGAGATAGCGCGCGTGAATGATTTGAGTGGTTTGAATCGTGTCACTAAGGGAGTAGGGAGGTTTGAAGAGGAGTGGGATGAGCTGGTGAAAGCCGGCCTCCACTCATGCTGGGATTCTAAAACTTCCACTTTATCAAGTTTAACTGATTACGAAGAGAAGCTGGCAGCGGTTATGAATCAGACAAATCTTCCGTATGAGAAAAACACTCGCCTGAAAGCTGAAACAATAATTGTTTCCCTTGGAAAAGGAATTTCCCTCCTTTACTAGATCAAATAGCACTTGATGGTGCAAGTGGATTATTTTTAATTGACAGATATGCAAGCCTCAATGGAGATCTTTTCTAGAATGCCTTTTCCAGGAGCAGCCATTTGGATGAAATGTAGTAATTTCACAAATGTGCTAGCCATTACATCGTCCATCCAGTCACCACCACCTCAGAAACACAAAAATGGTTCATCTGCGTCATTGGTGCTTCCAACTCAACCAGCCGCTGCTACACCTCACTCTGCCAAAAAATGATGATCATGTTCTGGCCTTAGTGGCCTTCTTAATTTTGTTTTCTTACTTTTGTAATATTGGGTGAAATTGTAATTTCACCCTATGCACTTTTTAATTTCTGTTCAAGTTGTTTTACTTTCATTTCGTGCTCATGCTAAGGCCACTACAGAGATGATGAGAGGCATTCTTCCTCATCATCAGTTTTTAATTTTGACAAAGACAGGAAACAGAAAATATATTTCCGAGAACACATGTTGATCCAAAAAATATCTTCTGCAAACAGTAGACAAAGGGAAATATAAAAGGAGGACCCCAAGTCTGAAAGCGGGTTCCTGATTTGGAGAATAGAGATTGCTATTGGTAAATCCCATTTTTGTAAAGTTTTTAGGATTTCCTGTGTTTTATGTTGAATAAATCTCGATGGGGAATAATATAATGAAACGATTTTGCTGTGAGAAGGATTCCCGGTGAGATCATTCGCAGTTTTTACTCCTTGTTATAATCTAATACAAACATTTTTGCACCATGTCATTCTTTCTATGTCATACGTTTCTGGAATGCGAGCAATTGATTAAATGGGATGAATTTTTCTATTTCAGATACTCATGTCTTTAGTTCACTGTGCTTTAAATATGGATCAGAGCTATGATATTATGTTCACATGTTTCACTTCATGTACTCAGCTTTCCTCCTATGTTGACTGCTGATGGATTCTTATATAATATTAAGCCTATCTGTGGTTAATATCCTCTCTATTTGCTACCATTGTTAGAACGCTCTTTACTCTTTTATATCTGTGTTGTGCATTTCACAATCTGGCCCTTCTCATAGCTCGTAGATTTAGATTCATCTTCGATAATCTATCCATAAGACCCTAATTACTTGCTATTGGGTATTGCTGCTAGTATATCTCTGCTCTCAAGTTCTTGATCCCAGTTTATGAAGTTATAGAAATTTTTTATGAACAAGAAGACACGTACCACTGACCATGGAAAACTTCCTTGAATCTTCTTGGTTTTAAGATGACCTAGGCACTAGTCCTTCACAACTCAGGATTGTCTCTAGGAGTTGCAACATCTTTTTGGTGCTGTTGTCGGGGAATTAATTTGAATATTATCCCTGGGTACGAAAAAATAATTTCCACCCTTCAAAACTAGGTGAGCACGAAGGGTTGAGAGTTGTATATCCCTCACCTTGGCGACTCCACAATTCTTAAAAATTTTCTGAATCTATTTGTAGTCCTGGCTTATTAGAAGTCTCACTTAAGGTTAGATACTTATTAGCTCAGAAAACCCTCTGTATCTTATCTAGAAAAAATTATTTTCAAGAGGATTTGGAAGGAAAAGTAGCCTGCACAAACTGACATACCCAAATATTAACTTGAAGTCTCTCCAGTTTCTTCTCAGCAATTTCAGGTTCAAAGCCCTGAATCCATTGCCAGAGTTCTTCAATACCCGCCAGATAACCCCATTCTTGAATAGTTGAAGCTATAAGACAAGGCAGAGTCTGTAGACACATCTAGACGTGTCCCACACCCTACCCTAGAAGCTGAAGAAATAAAGCAAGTAACTACTACTCAATTCCTACTGGGCCTAGCCAATTTACAAACCACTGTTTAGAAAAATCCCCCTCTCGTTCCACCACCCCTCATGGTATTCCCTAGCTTCTTGTTGAATAAATATGCCCCTCTGGAGTTGACTCAGATTCTGAACGATATGCCACAATATTACATGAATCACTTGCCCCGGTTTACCGGAGAAGACATTAGTACCACACATAAACATTTGGAATATTTCTATGCCTTTGCAGAAAATTTCAATGTAGAGCAGTTGGATGTGGTTCTGAGGCTATTCGTCCAATATTTGGATGGAGAAGCTAGGAAGTGGTTCAAAACCCTTGGGGATGATACCATAACTAACTGGGAAGATATGGAAAATGCTTTCACCCGGAAGTGGGGAGAGAAAAGAGACCATGGTTATTGTCTCATAGAGTTCAATACTTCCAGGAAAAGACACAACGAAGATGTGGCAGAATTTATAAAGAGGCTTAATGAGCTGTATGCAAATCTACTAGCTGACATGAAGCCACCCCAAGCGACAGCTAAGGTGGTGTTTGTGGGAGCTTTTGAGTCCGAATTTGGTTTCACCTTGAGGGAGAGAAAATTCACTTATCTCAATCAAGCTCAGACCGATGCTCTAGAAGTAGAGGCTAACTTTGCTTCGACAGGAAAGTCAAAAGGTAGATTGGACCATGATTTCAGGTGGAAGGGTAAGGAAGAAGCCTCTTCTTCAATTCAAGAAAAGGAAGTACCAGATTACAAAATCGAGGAGATGAATAAAATTATTAAAAATATTTCCAGAAAATTGGTGAAAGTAGAACTAGAAGCTAAGAATACCTCCTCTCGGCCAGCCCAACCTGCTTTTAACAAGGGTTACAATCAGCAGAATAGGAAACCTCCTCTGTAGATCTTGCAAAGAGACAGAAAAAAGCAACAAGATCACATTCAACCTCCTTTATATTTGGAGGGACAAATGGAAGGCCCCACTGAAGATGTTCCATATGGGCAAGAGGATCAGTGCTTTACTTATTCAGAAGGAGAAGATGTAGGTCTTTCCTTACAAGAAGAAGAAGAAGAGGAAGGAAAAGTAAATGCCACTAAATAACCTGACATAGATAACTACTGCAAGCAGTTTGTTGACTTTTTTCAAGCCCAGTTTCATAAGAAGTATGATCTGTGATCTTCCAGGAAGCGAACCCATACCCAAGATCAAGAAGAAGAATCACCTTCTAAGGAAACTGCCTTTCCCAAGATTGATAACAAAGGCAAGAAACCCGTTGAAGAATCTTCTGCACAGAAGATGTTCCCGCATCCTCATCCAAAGTCATACCCGATCCTCTTACTCATGCTAAAGGTATGTCAAAGGTAAAAAGGCCTCCTATCTTCATTAAAGAACCAAAAGATACCTCTATAGAGAAAGGTAGTACTGTGTTCAATCTCCAAAAAGAGTTAGAGAAAGTTAAGATCTCGGTCCCTCTGGTTGAACTTCTTAAACAACCCTCCTATAAGGCTCAAGTCTCCTAATTCATGCTCCCTCATGGAGAAAATTCACCCCCAGACTCCCTTAACCTCCAAGAAGAAAGACCCATGGTAGTTTTTGGCCCCCATGTAGAAGAATTGGACTCGTCTACTCCACCTTTTTATTTTTCTTTGGTCATCCATGATTTGTTATTACATAACTGTATGTTGGACTCGGGAGCCTCACACAATATATTACCACTTTCAGTCATGGAACAGTTAGGTCTCCAGATCACCCGTCCTTTTAAAGATATTTATTCTTTTGACTCTAAAAGGGTTAAGTGTTTAGGAATGATCAAATACCTAGTGGTGAATTTGGCTCAAATCCCAGCCAAAAGTGTTGTCATGGATATAGTTGTGGCTGATATCCCAGCCCATTTCAGAATGCTCCTATTCAGATCTTGCGGTACTAAGATCGAAGGGTTGATTAAACTAGATCTAACTTATGCAACCATTCTAGTTTTTGGAGGACAAGAAAGAAGGTCGTACAGGGAGTCAAGATTTGTCAAAATGGTAACCAAATCCGATGGCTTTGTAAACTCACTATTCTATAGCAAGGAAGGAGAGTTATCATGTCTAATGCTTGAAGAATATCTAGAGCTTTTACAAGAACCATCACACAATCTAGCAAAACCTCAACATTATTTAGACGAGGATGAGAATGGAATGTGGGTTTTATACTTTGATGGAGCTAACTCCAGAGAAGGAAACGGAGCAGGGGTTCTCTTGATTTCTCCTAAAAGACAATTAGTACCTTTCGCTTTCAAATTGGAGTATGAGGTCACAAATAACGTGGCAGAGTATGAATATTTACTCCTGGGTCTGAAAACTGCCAAGGATATGAACATCTAGAGTCTTAAAGTTTTTGGGGATTCAGAGCTGGTAGTGAGACAGATAAGGAACCAGTGTCAAGCTAAACTTCCCCGTCTAAGAGCATACATAAATGAAGTATGGAATCTGGTGGAGAATGTTTTCTTAGCATTCAACATACAATTTATGCCTAGGGATCAGAATAGGATGGAAGATTCACTAGCTGTGGTAGCAAGCAATTTCCACCCACCTCAGAATCCACTTCTAAAGTACAAAGTAGAGGTGCGTTATCATCCTTCCATTCCAGATAATGTCAAACATTGGTAGGTGTTCGAGGATGAGGAGTAGATGAAACGTTTCATGGAGATCGTAGGATAATTTACTAACTTGGCTATTGATATCGGGGAGGAGGAAGAAATTGAAGAAAAACCCCAAAATAAGTGGCAGGAGACGGTGGCTGGTCATAAGGTGTTGCAGTTAAAAGGAAACGTGATCACCAAAGGGTTTGTACCTTTGGAGAGGCTGTTTGATAAGAATAATGTCCCCATCAGCCCAAATAAATTAACACCAGAAACACAGGTGGAAGATATTAATGTTGGGACGGAAGAAGACCCTAAGATAATCAAGCTATCTAAGGGAGTACTAGAAAGACACCTAGAGAGGCATGTTCAGCTGTTTCAATCCTATAGGGATGTTTTTTCTTGGTCTTACCAAGATCTCAAAACTTTTGATATAAGCATAATTCAGCATAAGATCCCATTGAGGGTTGAAGACAAACCTCATAAGCAGAAACAAAGGTAGATTAATCCCTTGCTGGTCCCCGCTATAGAAAAGGAAATTAAGAAGCTGCTAAAGGCTAATATTATTTTACCTCTGAGGTATTCTGAATGGGTGGAAAATATAGTGCTAGTTCGAAAGAAGAATGGAGAAATCAGGTTGTGTGTAGAGTTTCGAATCTTGAACAGGGCCTCCCTTAAAGGTAACTATCCTCTCCCTCAAATGGATCACATACTGAAAAAAGTAGTAGGGTCTTCCTGAATGTCCATGATGGATGGTTTCTCGGGGTATAATCAAGAGGTATTCCTACTAGAATATCAGAAGAAAACTGCGTTCACCACACCATGGGGTACCTTCATGTATGCCCATATGCCTTTTGGTCTGATAAATGTTGGGGCTACCTTCTAGAGAGGCATGGACATCGCCTTCGTGGGAGAGCAGGACAAGTTCGTAGTGGTATACTTAGATGATATCATAGTTTTCTCAAAATATGATGCTGAACATGTGGAACATTTACAACGAACTATTGAAAAATTCCGCAGGTATGGTTTGTCCTTAAATCCCCAGAAATCAATGTTTGCCTTAGAATAATGGAAATTATTGGGCCATATCGTTACTAAAGTAGGAGTAGAAATTGACCCAAAAAGAGTGGAAGTGATAAATGGTATATCCTTACCTCGTAATAAGAAATAATTTCAGGTTTTTCTTGGGTGCATAAATTTTTTAAGAAGGTTCATCCCAAATTATGCAAAGATAGTTTGGCATATCACTGATATGCTCAAAAATAAAAATGAGGTGAAGTGGTCGAACGAATCAAGAGAAGCTTTCAATAGGATTAAAGGTGATTTTGCTAAAGCTCAAGTATTAGTAGGACCATATTATAATAAATCATTCATGATATTTTCATTCGCTTCAACACATACTATTGCCGTAGTACTTTTATAGAAAAATGAGGAAGGATATGAACAATCCCTACCATTTTCAGTCAAGTTCTCTGTAATATTCCAAAATTTTCCTACAATAATTTGGAATATTAATTTTTACTAATTTCACCTAGGAGTAGAATAAATGGGTAAGGAGGCCCATGCATAATGATATTCTCAATAAAATCCCTCATAGTATGAAAGGGGATCATCATTGGAGCTGGTTTTCACACCCTCATGTGTGAACAAGGTTATTTGCAAGTGGACAAGGTCAAGTTTGACCAAGTCAACAACGCTGCCATAGGAGGAGTGGCTTACTTTGGAAGATAGCACAATGTGAATGAGGAAGAGGATATTTGGTGGAGGAAACCCTAATGGATGGGGCCCATGGAGAAAGAGCTTTCACTAGTTTAAAAGGAGGGCAAGGCAACCATTGTTTCTCATGCTTGTATTATTCATCTCATTGTCTATTCAGACAATTGTGCATTCTTTGTTGTTTAGCAAGAGTTGCCGGGGGAATTCCTGTTTAGGATTCCTTCTCCTTCTTGAGAGGCATATTGAGGGATTTCACTGATTTTCCTCACATCCAGGCTTGAGGCCAAGCATCCTCCATCAAGAGAACGTTATTTCTGCAGCAGAATAATGTTGTATTACTGGGTGTTGCAGTGAGGGTTCACTACACCACCTCCATCAGCTATTTTTCAGAGGAGGAGTCTCTCTTCCCCTTGGTATATTATATTGGAGGCATTCTGGAGCTTATTGCAGACTTTGGCATCAAGGCCAACTCATTCCCTAGCCCTACAACACAGTTCCATCCAGTGACTGTGTTATTTTGAGTGGAGCATTTGCAGTGGGGCTCTTGCAGATTGTTGGAGGGTGAGATCTTAGGTGAGAGGATCAACCTTTCATTCTAGAGATCCATTGGAGGAGATCTTGTCATTGGTTGCAGCATATTCAGGCTTCTCCTCCTAGTTCTATTTCTGAGTTGCAACTACTACCTAGCAACTCCGACATTTTTCACATTTTGTATTTTACAGCCAATCCTTCCGGGATTGAAATGTGGTAGCCTTTGGGAGATGAGATATTCACTCCCAATGTTGTATTGGGCCATATATTGATATATCTATATATTTGACATATGTAGCATGCAGTTTCTCTTATAAACTGCGCTGTCATAGCTTGAGCATATATGTGTAGCAGTGGTTTTATCATATTTCTTGTACTTGTTTCTCGAGGCTGAGCATTGCCCATCTTGAGTGACCTTTTTCCTCGAGATCTTGTATTCATTTGTTGTTGTTGTTATTTAATGAGATGACTATGGATTTCTCTCACATTTATATGAGTTGAGTGTTACTGTTGCTCCATTTTTGTGTTTGCATATTGCTGCAGCTCCAACTTTAGAATATCTTGAGATATTCTCATTGTTGTAGCATTTTCTAGATTTGGGATATTACAGTGGTATCAAAGTATGATCTATGGCTCAGTCGATGGATCTCAGCCATCATGCTATCAAGGAGAGAGAAGATGAATACTCCACTATGTGGAGAGAAAAAGGAGGATAAGCTTACAAAGTTTCTTCCAAGATCTATACAGAGCATTCATGAAGAATTTGAGAAGATAAGGAGGGAGATATGTGCAAGATCTCCAAGAGGGTTTGAAACTGAGTCAAAATCTAGTTTTTCTTATAAGGAGTGTGAGCATTCAGCCACACCCTATGAGGTACAACACAGTCATATGGCCAGTTTTTCCATAAGAGGAAAAGAAGAAGGAGGAATGCCGAAGAAAGGAACTCTTAGTAGTTTCTTGCATGAGTATGAATCTCAAACTTAGAAGTTTAGAACTCATGTCACTTTCCTGGAGTTTTTAAAGGTCAAGGTGAGGAGGGACAAGCAGCATGATATGGATATATTTCTTCTATCTATCTTTAATAGTTCCCCTACATGCTCAGCCAGGGCTTGGGTGGAAGAGCTAGACACCTTTTTGCAACAGCATCAGATTCCCGAAGATGAAGCCATCAGAGTAGCAACGCTACACTTGGGAGGTAAGGTCTATGCATGGTGGTTATTTGAGTCATTTAATTTGAAGAATCTAAATACCTCTTCCTATGAAATGTTCATTAGAACTTTGATGGAAATATTTGGTAGAAAAAATTCTGAAACACATATGGAGGGAACAAACACATCCAAGCAAACAAAACCCTTGCATGTGATGAAGAAAACCACAGACTCAGAATCATTTCAGAGAAACATGAAGGAGGATGATATCTTGCATGATACTTTATTTGAGGCAAGACCTTCATCTTTCATTTTTGCACAAGAAGGAATAGAGATCCATTTTCCAAAAGAGGATCCAATCATTTGAGGGTTGCCCAATCATGTTGAGGAAGCTGAGGGAAACATCGTTGTCATTTATAGAGTTGATCTAGTACCTCATGTAGAGGAAGGAGGAGCTCTTGCTCCAACTAGAGGGATTCTTGTAGCTTTCCAAGGCGTTCCCCAGTATCTCATACATGGAGGTCTGAGCACAATCAATGAGCAGCATTGCAGATGAAAGGAGGAGGAAGGGAGGAAGAGTAGCATCATGTGATGAGAAGCACACACCCTTCTCTATTTCAGAGAGCTAGTGAAAAGAGGAGGCAGAATTTATTGCACTGTGAGAGAAAGGGAAAGGGTGCCCAACCATATGTATAGTCCACTCTTGACATTGATGTCTCACTGCATAGAGGCATTCCACCAGGGAGGCCACCAGATCTATCATTGATGAGAGACATTTTGTCTTTGGATTCACCGCTCTTGGATTTTGGAGAGGTGAAGAGTTTGGAGGATAAATTTGGCATGGGGGATGTCAAAGTAGTAGACAAAAGTAGGAGGAGAGCTTCACATGCCAGATCACCAGTGCTGCCTTTTAGGAGGATTGATCCTTACTAGAGATCTTAGCTTTTAGTAGAGTACTCCAAAGATCTTGGTGCTTGCATGATTCTTGATGACCCTGATGGAGATGTCAGATACATGGTAGATGATATGGTCATCTATTCACATGATAGAGTCTTATTGACTAGAGATTCTAGTCTCAAGAAGAAACTGTTTCATGCAGCACAAGAGGACTTCTTTTCCATGCATTTTGATGCATATCTTGCCTTGGCAAAAGAGTTCATTTGGGAGGGCATTCAACAAGACATATTTTAGAATATGGAGAGATGAAGAGCCCGGATGATGATGGATAGGATGTCACAACCACCTTCCTACTCATTGGGAGTGATGGATCCTTTTCAGTTGAGCCATTTCAGCTCAAGTTCTCAAGTACATAATGAGGGATGTACAATTTCACCTTATGTTTTGTATTTCCTGTTTCTTTATGAGCAGCATGTTGTCCAAAGGATAAATATTTATTTTTGCATTTTGTATGATGATGTACTTGAAGCCATTTGTAGCATTGAGATTGGCTATCTCATTGGTGGTTTGTGGAGAGAGCCACATTATTGTTGGTGTGCACCATTGACACCCTTTTGTACTTCCATGTTTACATCTTGTAGAATGTTTATGGCAGCAAACAAGTGGCTGGGAAAGCACTTGTTTTTATTTGATTTGATGCAGGAAGAGAATGCACTGCACTGGTTCCATGGGAGGACCCTTGATTCACACTCCGGTTGTCATTTGGAAACTTGTTCTTATTGTACTATGCTTCCATGTGTTTTTGATATGTTTATGTTCATGGGGAGATTTTATTGGAGAGTGGGCTTGAGACTAAGGATGCCCATTGGGAGCATAATTATCCCTACTACACATGTTGTACATTTCAAAAGGAACCACGGGCCAACCATGATTGCCACATTACATTTATTTTCTTCTTGTGGGAGAAACCACTTGAAGAGCTTGAGGAGGCATTCCATGGGTCATGAGAATATGGAGCAGTGTGCACAGTCAACTCTTTTCCCTTTGAGGATGAGCGGAAACTCATCTATGAGCCACTCCATTTATATGAGAAAAACATATGGTGAGAGTATTGTTGATTTTCATAATGATTTGTCTATATATATGCATCTCTTAACCATATATATGCAGGGATTCTCTCAAAGGAGGAATATTCTTCCTCAAATACATAATGAGGGATGTACAATTTCACCTTATGTTTTGTATTTCCTGTTTCTTTATGAGCAGCATGTTGTCCAAAGGAGAAATATTTAATTTTTCATTTTGTATGATGATGTACTTGAAGCCATTTGTAGCATTGATATTGGCTATCTCATTGGTGGTTTGTGGAGAGAGCCACATTATTATTGGTGTGCACCATTGACACCCTTTTGTACTTCCATGTTTACATCTTGTAGAATGTTTATGGAAGCAAACAAGTGGCTGGGAAAGCACTTGTTTTTATTTGATTTGATGTAGGAAGAGAATGCACTGCACTGGTTCCATGGGAGGACCCTTGATTCACTCTTCGGTTGTCATTTGGCAACTTGTTCTTATTGTACTATGCTTCCATGTGTTTCTGATATGTTTATGTTCATGGGGAGATTTTATTGGAGAGTGGACTTGAGACTAAGGATTCCCATTGGGAGCATAATTCTCCCTACTACATATGTTGTACATTTCAAAAGGAACCATGGGCCAACCATGATTGCCACATTACATTTCTTTTATTCTTGTGGGAGAAACCACTTGAAGAGCTTGAGGAGGCATTCCATGGGTCATGAGAAGATGGAGCAGTATGCACAGTCAACTATTTTCCCTTTGAGGATGAAAGGAAACTCATCTATGAGCCACTCCATTTCTATGAGAAAAACATATGGTGAGAGTATTGTTGATTTTCATAATGATTTGTCTATATATATGCATCTCTTAACCATATATATGCAGGGATTCGCTCAAAGGAGGAATATTCTTCCTTCTAGATTTGATGGTCTACATGAGGCCATTATGGATGATCACTCCCTAAGTGGATATGGAGAGGAGACTTCTCATGGAGAACATACTTACATTGCACACTACAGCATTCACCTTCTCCAGACTTGGGAAGAGATTGGGGTAGCAAGAAAATGGTGGGGAGGCCACCCATCATTTTATTTTCTATGGCAGTAGAGAGTCAAACTACGTTGGCTACATTTGAGAGACCATTATCCTTCTCCTTTACTTCACATGGCAGCCATCATGATTATCCTTATGGTTCCCTTGATTGATATTGCTAGAGATTTCCTTGGGAGCATGATTGGAGGAGAGGCACATTGGGTGAATGTGTCCTTGGAGGGAGAAAACTCCCACACACTTTGCACTACATGTTCTAGAGGGTGCATGGGAGATGATATGGCCACTACAACAACTCAGTTTTTTCCTTATGAGGTAAGCCATATGAGGCATGTGATTCCATATGATGATGACTTCAAACTCATCACATATGAGATGATTTGGGCCAACATGTTTCACAACGTTGGAGGAGAGATCCTTAGAGGTATAATCTCCATCTTGCCATTTGAGGGCAATGTCATTGCAACCTAGGATCAGCATACACTCTACACTTATCCCAATTCAAGAGGAGGACAGCGTGGGGTAGGCTATTTTGTCTACCAAGATCAAATTTTCAACCCACCTACATTTCCAGAGCTAGAGGTGGAAGATGACTTTCAGGAGTTGCCATGTTGGGGGGTAACTCATTTTGCATGGTTGATTTCTTGGGGGATGGAGGATCCACATGAGAAAGATATTCCTCAACACATCATAGACTCCATGCCTTGAGAGGAGGCTTTCAGTTCTATCCTTGCAGTTGCTTGAGGACAAGCAACATTTGGGAGGGGAGGACTGCAATATTCCAAAATTTTCCTACAATAATTTGGAATATTAATTTTTACTAATTTCACTTAGGAGGAGAATAAATGGGTAAGGAGTCCCATGCATAATGATATTCTCAATAAAATCCCTCATAGTATGAAAGGGGATCATCATTAGAGCTGGTTTTCACACCCTCATGTGTGAACAGGGTTATTTGCAAGTGGCAAAGGTCAAGTTTGACCAAGTCAACAACGCTGCCATAGGAGGAGCAGCTTACTTTGGAAGACAGCGCAGTGTGAATGAGGAAGAGGATATTTGGTGGAGGAAACCCTAATGGATGGGGCCCATGGAGAAATATCTTTCACTAGTTTAAATGGAGGGCAAGGCAACCATTGTTTCTCATGCTTGTATTATTCATCTCATTGTCTATTCAGAAAATTGTGCATTCTTTGCTGTTTAGCAAGAGTTGCCGGGGGAATTCCTGTTTAGGATTCCTTCTCCTTCTTGAGAGGCCTCTTGAGGGATTGCACTGATTTTCTTCACATCCAAGCTTGAGGCCAAGCATCCTCCATCAAGACAGTGTTATTTCTGCAGCAGAATAATGTTGTGTTGATGGGTGTTGCAGTGAGGGTTCACTACACCACCTCCATCAGATATTTTTTAGAGGAGGAGTCTCTCTTCCCTTTGGGAGATTATATTGGAGGCATTACGGAGCTTATTGCAGACTTTAGTATCAAGGACAACTCATTCCCTAGCCCTACAACACAGTTCCATCCAGTGACTACGTTATTTTGAGTGGAGCATTTGCAGTGGGGCTCTTGTAGATTGTTGGAGGGTGAGATCTTAGGTGAGAGGATCGACCTTTCATTCTAAAGATCCATTGGAGGAGTGTTGGCCGGATAAATTGATCTTGCGGAAAATATCGATCTCCCTAGTGTCAGAAGACAATCTAGCAAAAAACGAACAACTAAGTTTGTCTTTCTATAAATATATTCGTTTTACAAATAAATGCTATGAAGGTGTCGATCCTACCTTAGATCCAAATGATTATTTGCAGTGGTAGTGCTTCCATCACATCAATAATCCTTTCATCATAACAAGATTTCTTCCATCACAACAAGAGTTCTTTCATCGCAAGAAAGTCTCGTCTTTTGTCGACTTGCAATCACAAACAAGCAAATATTAAATAGCACCTGTATAACAAATAATTATAAAACATACCTATCATAGTGATCAAAGAATCTATGAAATAAATGATCAAACGACAGCTTATTGAAATAAACAATCGAATGAAAATTTATTGAGAAAAACAAAACTTGATTGTATTAATCTTAAAATAATAGAAGAACCTTACAACCTTAGCCTTGATGTTGAACAGGCTTTCCTGGGGTCCGAAGCAGGAGTCTCCTCTACTTTGATAAGTCTTGCACTCTTCCTCCAGGAGCACATAGAGGTATGTGATATTTCCTCTCAAAATCTCAGCAGAAAGAAGTCTAAATCTCAACAACACTTCAACTCAATCACACATAAAGCTTGAACTCCCTTTGAGGCTACCCAATGCCTCTTTTTATAGAGAAGATGAGGAGGTTAGGGTTCCACCTTTGAAGGGATATAATCCTCCTTCAAAGGGATAGGCTCCTCACATCAAGGGATTAGCTCCTTAAGGTGAGGGATGCATGAACCTTATTAAAGCATACTCATCCCCAAAAAATCTCATCTAGAACCTTCTAGAATTGACCAAAATTCAACTTTTTCACTTTAGTTTCTCGGTTTTTTGACTTTGGAGGGGGTACGCAGGAATTACAAGGGAAAAATACATTTTGGAATGCAGTTAAGTAGTGTATTACCTATGTACGCAAGCTAGGAACGCAGGCAGGCTTCATGTTACCTGCGTACCCAGGGTTTTTGAGCTTTTTAGGGTTTTTCCTCTAGTTTTAAGGCTTGACATGAGGAGTAAAGGTTGTAAGACTTGAAGAGGAGGTATGTATGAGTGTTAATGAGCTCATACAGTCAGCAGAATGTCAGGATGACAGTTTTTAAGTGCAACAAGGAGATGTTTTCATTGGTTGCAGCATCTTCAGTCTTCTCCACCCAGTTCTATTTCTGAGTTGCAGCTGCTACCCAGCAACTCCGACATTTTGCACATTTTGTATTTTATAGCCAATCCTTCCAAGATTGACATGTGGTAGCCTTTGGGAGATGAGAATTTCACTCCCAATGTTGTATTGGGCCATATATTGATATATCTATATATTTGACATATGTAGCATGCAGTTTCTCTTATAAATTACGCTGTCATAGCTTGAGCATATATGTGTAGTAGTGGTTTTATCATATTTCTTGTACTTGTTTCTTGAGGCTGAGCATTGCCTATCTTGTGTGACCTTTTTCCTCGAGATATTGTATTCATTTGTTGTTGGTATTATTTAATGAGATGGCTATGGATTTCTCTCACATTTCTATGAGTTGAGTGTTACTATTGTTCATTGTTGTGTTTGCATATTGCTGCATCTCCAACTTTAGAATATCTTCAGATATTCTCATTGTTGTAGCATTTTCTAGATTTGGGATATTACATTCTCCAAGATGCTGAGCTGAAGTACAATATCCTAGAAAAGCATACATACACTTTGGTGAAGTCCTTGAAAGCTTTCTGGATGTATGTCTTGCAATCAGTTATCACTGATTTCGTGCCCACAACTGTAGTTAAAGATATCCTAATTCAGGGGGATAGTGAGGGCAAAAGCAACAAATGGATTGCTAAGATCCAAGAATATGAATTGAAAATTCGTCCCACAAATCTCATAAAGGGATAGGGTCTGGTGAAGATTTTTTCTGATTCCAATTGTCAAGCCCTAGGAATAAACCTATCAATGGGAGTTGGGGAGTTATCTGGAGATACAGTGGAATGGTCCCAGATAGAAACGTCCGAAAAAAAGACTCACATGAAATATCTTATCAGTATGTGGTATAAAGACATCATGGAATACCTTTTGACTCTTAGTTGCCCAACGAACTTCGATAAGGCTAAATATCGAACGTTGAGGCTGAAGTCGCAGAAGTATATCATTGCAAACGATCGAGTATATTGGAAAGATCCTTCGTGAATCTTGCTCTTGTGCCTAACATAAATGGAAGTGGAGGAAGTGATGGCTGAGTTTCATGAATGCATTTGTAGAGGGCATTACAGTTGGAGGTCAACAACTCATAAAATATTGAAGGCAAGTTTTTTTTGGCCCAAACTATTCGTGATGTACATGCTCGAGTCAGGGCCTGTGAAAAATGTTAGAGGTTTGCTTAAAAGCAGAAGTTTTCTCCCCTCCCTATGATCCTCGTACACATAGAAGAGCCTTTTTAGCAATGGGGGATAGATTTCATAGGGGAAATACATCCTCAGTCTAGCGGTCAACATAAGTGGATACTAACCGCCACTTACTACTTCACCAAGTGGGTCGAGGTGACACTAGCAAGGAATTCAACTGACATAGTGGTGATCAAGTTCTTAGAGGAGAATATAATATCTAGGTTTGGCTACCCTATAAATATTGTGACAGATAATGCTCAAGTTTTTAATTCTGCAAAATTGACTAATTTCTGTCAGCAATACCATATCACCTTGGGTCATTCCGCAGCCTATTACCCCAAGGGAAATGGACTGGACGAGTCTTCAAACAAAACACTGGTAAGGGCATTAAAGAAGACTATAAATGAAATCTAGAAGAACTGGGATTCTCAGCTAAAATTCATGCTATGGGCAAACATAATTACAAATAAGCGATCGACAAGTAAATCTCTGTATGAACTAGTTTATGGTAGAGCGGTTGCTTTTCCAATACAACTGGCCTTGCCTGTGGCGAGGTTCCTTCAGGACAACCAAGAAGAGCCAAATGATCTAACCAGGAGAATAAATCAATTGGTCGAGTTAGATGAGACTCACAGTCAAGTGAATGAACATTTAGTAGAGTATCAAGAGAAAATGAAAAGACTGTTCGACCAACATGCCAAAGATAAAGAATTGCTCACATGGGATTTAGTACTGAGGTGGGATATCAAGAGAGCCGACAAAGGTAAACATGGGAAGTTCGATCCTTTTTGGTTTGGACCGCTTAAAATTGCCGAAGTCAAAGGTAATAACACCTTCGTATTGGAGAATTTGGAAGGCGATGTGATCAAGATGCCCGTAAATGGGCAGTTTTTGAAGCCCTATTTCCAAGCTTGATCCAGGTCCTGGGGACCTTATTATTATATTGTATATACATATAGTCTTCATTTCTGTTTTCATAAGTTGATGTTGGTTCTGTCATGATAATGATTTTAAATTTTTGAAAAGACTTCAGTTTTTACAGAATAAAATTGCAAGTGGTCTGCGAAGTTCTAGACATGTCCAAGGATGAACGCGCCGTCCCCAAGTGGAGCCAATGTTGTTATGGTACCCCTCATTACACAAGGTTCGATAAGAAAATAATTTGAAATAAACTTAGGGATACTATGGTAAGGTATGTGTGGACAAAGACACATAAAGGAAATGCACACAGTTCCTCCACATAAAGACAACGTGGAGAAGACTTTGAAGAGGGAGTTAGAACTAAGCGGAAGGGTTAGCGAGCCATGTAATAGGTTAGTACCAACGGCGCTGCCATGTGGAAGAATTTCGGGGGTACCAAGGGAAGCATGGAGAGAAGGGAGTCTCGACCCCCGGAATGACATGACGTCATAGCTCAGTGGGGCTGCATTTCATTTATTCCGTGGGGCAATGGCGCAGCATGAAGAGACTTCCCAAGCCCCCGCCGTAATTCTATGGTGGACCCCTCGCGATCAACAGGTGGCGCACTCTAAGGTGAAGGTAAGGTATGTCAGGGAACCTGGTACAAGACCAGTACCAGTTTTAACCCGGCTCATGGCACACACCTACCCGATCCTGAACAGCCGATAGCCCAGTGCCATGTGCCTCAGTGTCGACGTGCTTATGACATCATCCCTGTTAGGGTCCCGTGATTTGGCCGATTGGTAAGCCAAATGGCGATGTAACATCAAACCAAGCTTTGGAGCCCAACGACCTAGCCTTCCTGGACTCAGAGAGGGCTCTCTCTATTTGTGTAAAGGATATCGGTGTGTTTGCTTATGGTGTTCTGATATTAGGCTAGTTATGAAGTGAGTTTTTTGATTTTTGGTTTTTTAAGTTTGTGAGGGATAAAACTGATCAAAGATATAAAAATGGATAACAAGAAGTCAGATCAATTGGGCTATGGGGTCAAACGGGTCAAGGAAGCTATGAGATGATGATGTAAGGCTGCTGTAGGGCCGATTTGATTCAAGGTAGAAAGGACCTTTGGGCAAAATGGAGTAAATGGACATCAAGTTTGTGAAAGACGAGGGATTTCAAGTGTAACTAGTTGATAGCAGACATAAACATGTTATAGCAAGCCATTAATCATGTTAAATGTAACTATGAGCTAATTAATACATAGAAATCAAACATTCCAGCCATACATAGAGGTATAAGACCCTCTAACTTCGGGAAATGGCTATCAGACTTTGGGGAAAAACACATAAGACAAACTAACAACTCATAAACTATGCCGGAACGCCTAAACATAGTCTCTAAGTCATTGGGCACTTTGACAAACAAGCTTTCATAGTTTTAGGCAAAGGGCTAGATCGGGACTAGGCCTCCTTGGTTCAACAAGATGATAAGCTAATCAGTCAAAGAGATAGTTTTATGGACGAAACTATGGACAATCATAGGTAAGCAGGGCACACCATACATCCTACTCAACATACATAGAACTTGTAAATAAAACTAGCAACAATACCCTAAGTTACTAAAGAGCAGTTAAGAATTCTTTAGTATAACTAAGGAAGAAGAAAACATAAAGCTATGAAGATTCAGGAATTTTGAGGTGCCTTCATGAGCATATCTCAAAATTAATCTCTACTGATCTATAGCAGCAAGAAGCATGTATCATGAATGAAAACTAGAAGACAACAACAAAGCAAGAAGCACTATACCATTCTACCATGTCATGGAATCCATCAACAACCCTTCATCATTCATCAAAAGCATCCAAGAGGCAGTCCAAAATCATAACACAAGTATGTTCTTCAAAGCTCATATGACCAATATATTGATTCTTCTCTCAAGTTCAGCTTTGTTTTACAATGAAGCCTTGTGGAATAAATAGGCTTGAGTGAGGAAAACCTCATGGAGCAACTCGCTATCTCATTGGCCTAATCAAAATATCTAAACTTGTCCTTGAGGCTTTGCAAAGCCCAAGGCACAAAATATCCCATAAAATATCTTAAAAAATGCTAAAAACGGAAATTATATTGACTTTGCATCATTTTCCAAGTGCAAAAATAGCTAAACGCACATTTGGAAAAAGCAGATTTTTGAGGTTCAAAAATTGCAAAAATACTTCAAATTTATATCAGAAAAAGGTCCCCTGACTTGCTGGAGACAAATGGCAGCCTTCCTGGTGTTGAAACGAGGCTCATGATAGCTCGTTGGAAAGCTTTCTGTGTCTACTTTCCGGCGCAATTGAAATTACCTCAATCTGATGCCCGGAAGTCCTCCAAATATGTACCTGTGTGTAAAACGCTAGGAAATAGCAGACTGCTGATACGACGGGCAGAATGTGCAAAAGGTGAGCATTTTTTGCCGTTTTGAGGGGGCGAATGATCTCCGAATGTTCTGAAAATCGCTGAGGACCTGCCCCTATAATTATGGCATCAACTGGTATCATCCTTCTCCCTTGAAAAATCCTCAAACTGAAATGGAGAAATTATGAGTTTTGGACCAAAAACCCAAAAAATGCCAAAAAACAAAAAGTTGTCGAAATGGGCCCAAAAATGGCATGCATGATCCTTAGGGGTCCCTAGCAATATGCTCCAAAGCTGAGGCCAAAATATCAAGTGCTGATATGTCTTTCTTCTCTTTCCGTGCCGGGCGCTTCCTCTTTAGCCTCCTTGTTCATCACTGTCATTCTGCTGCTCGGTCTCAATTTCCTGCTCATTCTGTTGCTCAAGCTGTTTCCCTTATCATCAGTTCGCTGCTGCCCAGCATTCTTCTCTTCTTGCTCTTGCTGCTGAACTTGATCATTATCCTTATGTTGTTGCTCAAACTGCTGAGTTTTTTCTGTTCAACACTCTCTTCCTCTGGTTCCTGCTGCTGCTCATCTTCACCACTGTCATGTTGTTACCCCTCATCTTCAGTTTGCTGCTTTCTGAAACATTGCCTTTCTTCTTTTGTATGTAACTCAATGAATCAATTCAACACCATAACACAGTAAAAAAAAAGGTATCTATATAGTCAAAGGTTACTGTGTTTATAGAAATGGTGACAGAGCTTGAAAGGTTTTTTGATGTGGTAACAAAGGTCTTGTAGCAGTCAAACAATCAAGGCTCTTCTTACAATGAAACCTTGCTCCCTTTGGTGTGCCTTTCAACTAACATTTTAGTGATAAGCATACAGGCAGTCAAAATGTAATGCACAGCTGAATGTTTTTTCTGAGTTTGGATAAGGTCATCCAGTTCCTTGTGTTTTGGTGTGATTACAAACAATCCTGTAGGAGTCAAACAACAAAAACTCCTCTTATCCAAACACTGCCCTTGTGTTCACTTTTCTTCATACAAAGTTTGACAATACCTCCAAATGGCGAGCTACAGCTTTATACATTACTTCTGCTTTATGAAACAAAAGAGAAACACTGTCTTTGCTTTTTACTACATTAAGGAAAACATTTTGAAAATGAGAAAACACCTAATAACAATCACTTCTATCATAGAAATAGGCCCATTGTTTTCATTTTCCAAACTTTGTGTTTCTGCTTCTGAGCAATGCCTCTACCTTTCATCACTGTTATGGCTTTGTTAATCATTTTTATGCTGCTCTTCTGTTTTTGGCTGCCATAATGTTCCTTTTAAAACATTGTTTGATCAATGTAAATTTGTCCCAAACTGTGCAACATGTTTGCTTTGGTATTAGGCCTCTGCTCCTAGGTAAATACTACTCTTTTTCCTTGTATGTCCCTCAACAATAAATTGAATTCTCCATCTGTATTTTCCTTGTGAAGTGTTCTTCCCTTTGAGAAGAAGGAGTGTCTCCTTGACAGGCATCTATATCACAAACATCCTTCTGAAAATCATCATTTGATCCACTGTGCCTAGTGGCAACAACATTACCTCCACAAGACCAATTCATATCAGGTACAGAACCTTTTGAGCTTGTCATTCTTCTATGGCCTTTCCGAAAGTTATCATGGAGTTGAAATTTCCAACACCTGATGAAGAACAAAGTTTTATCTTTCCAAACTGCTTCCAGTAATAGAGAATTTATACAAGAAGCTTCTGCAATTTTCTCAGAGATTCTAAGCCAATTCAATCTCACTAAAAGAACTCCACGTGAAAGAGTACCCTGGAGACTCCAAAAGAAACTTGGCCTTCTTGTAGATCCACAGATGCCTCAGATTGGACACAAAGAAGGAGACTCGGATGGCTTTGTCTTAACTGCTCAATGAACCAGATCAGTAACCAAGAATTAGATGAAGTGCCAAGCCCTCCTTCTGAGACTTTGACTAGAATAGAGCTCATAGCAAGATAGATCAATCTTGTTTCAAGAAAACATCAAGAAGAAATTCGAATTTTCCAAAAAAAAAGCCACCAAAAGCTCTTCCTTCCGTAAGATATGTGTATTAGTTGTTGATTTCTGTAGTAATGAATTCAAACATGTTGTAGGTTTCTCGTTATCCAGGTTTAATCCAATCCCAACAGTGACATTAATTTTTTTTGAGCTGTAGGTGGAAGTACAAAGAACACCTCCAATCCTTAAGCCTTCTGCATATATATCATTAGGCCATTTGATCCTCACATTGGGAGGGGGCAGAAAATTTCCCTAGTAATTGGATATCTGCCACACAGGTTGTGCCCACAGGAAATGCATAGAATTTTTTTGAAAGTAAGGTGTGAGTTGAAGACAAACGTGGGGACCAAATAAGCAACCTTCCAAACTGGTTTGTTGAGAGATTATCCATGTACAAGTCTAACTTGAAGCATTCATCATCACTTGCAATTTGTTGCTCAGATCTTGTTGTTATAACTACCTCTCCCTCAGGAATATTCAAACTGTTCTCCTGCTCAAGTGATTTGATGTACTCTAACTCAAAAGGAGACTTTGCATGGAAGACAATAGGGAAAATGGGGTTTTCTTGAATATCGATGGCAATATTTGCATTGAGGGTTTGAGTAGCTATGGAAATATTTTTTGAAGGTCTTTGAGTGAATTTATTGACCATTTCTACAGGAGTGCCGCGGGCTGCTACAGGCGCATCGCGCAGCAGTGCATTCCTTTGTAAATTTTGTGCACAGGCGCGTTGCGCACTTTTCCAGGAGTGTCGCGCAAGTTTGCAGTCAATTTTGAAGGCCTTCCCGGTGTCGGAATTGGGCGCGAGATGGCTCGTTGGAAAGCTGTGGAAGTCTAATTTCCAGAACAACTTGAAGTTTTTCATTTGGTGTCTATTTGATCCTTCAAAAATTGATTTTCCCAACACTGGTCAAAACTGGTGAATCCTGGTGCAGAAATGCATCGAGCTGTTTGTAGGCCATTTTTGAATGCCTTCCCGGTGTCGGAATTGGGCGTGAGATGGCTCGTTGGAAAGATGTCGAAGTCTAATTTCCAGAAACACTTGAATTTTTTCATTTGGTGTTCATTTGATCCTTGAAAAACTGACTGTCCCATCATTGGTCAAAAATGGTGTATGCTGGTGCAGAAAAACATAGCGTTGATTGCAGGCTACTTTTGGATGCCTTCCTTTTGTCGGAATTTGGCCCGAGATGGCTTATCGGAAAGCTATGGAAGTATATTTTCCATAACAACTTGAATTTTTTCCTTTGGAGTCAATTTGGTTGTTCAAAATTTGACTGTCCCATCACTGGTCAAAATGATGAATCCTGGTGCAGAAAATCTTCCGTGACATCTGAATTTTTCACGTTTCTCACAAACCATGATACCTGTGTAGAAACTGAAGGAGGTTTTTATTTTTGAACCTATGAGGGACAAAAATCTCTCTCAATTTTGTAAATCTCATCTCTGTTTGATCAGAAAATCATTTTGAAACAAACTGCCTGGGCGCTCCTTAACCCTAATTTTGCTGTGGCAGAGGTATTATGATTCAACAACCATGCAAATTTTACTATCCTTTTGTATTTGCTAAGATCAGATATTTGAGCCTCTTTTTGACTGTGGGTACACTACTTCAGTGGTATTCACTTAAAATCTTTCATCCGTTGTAACAATGTGTGAAGGGACCTCCTTTTTGACAGTGGCATGCTCATATTACCTTTACCTAGTCCTAGGACTCAAAACACATATTATGATCTTTCTTGTACTCTTATAATCCTATGTATTTATTTATGATGCCTTTATGCTGAATAGGAAGCCTAACTGCCACTTCAAAATCTTTTATACCTCTGGTGCTTGAAAGGCATACCTATCTTTTTCATTTGGAAAGAGGATGTTTTCTTCCTTTTGCAGCATAAACTTACATTTCGCTTTGGAGTTAATGATGCCCATTGTGAAATGAATCTTGACTATAGGTGAAAAAATGCAGTTGCACCCACCCAGGTTTGATCATCCTTTGTCTAAGAAGGTGCTTTCTTTTACAATCTTTCATCTGCTCCCAGTGCTGATGTGATATCTCTGATCTTTATAATGACAGTTTTGTACTTGTTTAGAAAACCTCTTCGAAATTTGAGAGTATGTCCAAAATCCCTTTATACTTCATAACTCTATATACTAGCTGCAGTATCTCGTGGGAAAACCAGGCTCAGATTCTTACTGTCAACTTAGGACAAACTTATTTTGAAAAGGCACTTGCTCCATAAATGGATTTACTTCCAATAAGGCCATTCTTTGATCAGCTTTGCATGTCTGTCCTAGGGTTTTTAGCACTTAAATCATAACCAACTTCTGTCTTTACTTGCTTCTTCAACCTCTTTCTCCCTGCATCTTTGACCAATCAGTCTTTTAAAAACAGTCAATGCCTTGGCCATCTGCTCATGAATGAAGGAGGCCCTTCACTTGGCAAAGTATCTGAAGATTGTTTGATAAGCCTGCCTGACAAGGGTTTTTCTTGGATATGATGGTAAGCAAACAAACTTGAAAACATTAATACTTTTACCTTCTGCCTGCAATCACTACTGTGCTTCAGAAAAACCCTAGTCAAGGTGTCACTGTCTCACTGTACTGCTCTTTGCTGAGGGGAACTGAAATGTCACCATTTGCCTTGGTCAATTTATGACAAATTATTTGAAAGATAATCTCTGTGAGTAGGGAGGTTAACATCCTTTGAAAAACAACCACCTTTTCTTCTGCCTGTGTAATGACATGATTTGTCAACATTTCTTCAATTTGGTCTTGTTGAAACAGCAGGCTGCTTATGATTAGAATTGTTTTCACTAATGATATGCCTCTCTAAGGTTTAACAATTCATATGATTTGAAAACTTCAAATGACTTCCTTTACAAGACCAAACTCTGTTTTCCCTTTAACTTGCATACTTCAGACTCTAGCCCTGTTATGATCATCACTTACACTCAGAAAACTTAGAGTCATTGTTTCACTGTTCAGTAAAAAGCAAACCTGGGTTTTTTCAATCCTTAAAGTCAATATTGGCCAGCGCCCTCTGCTTGTAGATGAAGGAGGCGCCCTAACCCTCTGCTTGTAAATGAAGGAGGTTCTTGGCCATGACAAATTACCAGTTTGCTGTGACAGTGGTGTCTTTCTCTTACTGTGATTTTCATGCCGAAAGGAAGCTGCAAGGTCTTGATGAGTGACTCTCTGTCTTGCAGATATATCTCAGGCTCATGTTTACATTGAGAAGCAGCTGTTCTTCTGAATGTAGATTCAAGAATTTTCTCCTGAGATGAAGTTATATTTCCTATCTTTGTAGAATCCATAAAACACTGTGAAACACCTAATAATCAGCTTGAGACTGTGGTTTATGCAGTGCTGATACCTAGGGGTGTGCGAGTGGCACGACTTAGAGCTGTGATCAACTTGATTTGTAGAGTGGGAGGTCTGTTATGAATGGTCTGTATCAGATGGAGGTTTTTTGGCCTTTTGATGGTTGCCAAGGGTAAAATGCCTTAAAGCGCCACTTCCTAACATAGGGGAGGCTTTTGAAACAGACTTGGATTTGCCTTTTAAAGCTGATGGGCAGGCCAATAGGGCTGAAGCTAGATAGGATAGTGATAATGAGTTTTGACTTTGACATGGGCGGACTGAAAAGTAGGAGGGCGAAAAAAAGTTTTATGAGGGTTTTCTAGATGACAGATTGACATATGGAATTCAGCTTCTAGAAAACTCAGCTATGGATATAGTCATCACTAACATGTGAAAAATACTGATGACTAACAGTGGCTCCATTTGGGGAGGGCAGCTCCTCGTCAGGAGGTGTCCAGAATTCAGATTTTTGGCTTATGAAGACCAGTGCCTTATCCATTGGCGCAAAATTTCACCTTTCTTTGATGCTATTTCTGAAAAGTGACAGCATGGTTAACATCAATGATACTTCTACCTACCCCACTATCTTTCCTAACATTTTTTCTTCTCTTTGGTGCATTTGAACCAGCAGCCTTTTGACAATGTATATTTTCTTTTTGCAAAATGAACCTATCTATTTCTACTCTTATATCTGCCGGGAGTTCAGATTAAACCGATGAACTCCTTCATTACTCTACCTATGCTAGATCGACTGTCAAGATTAAGCAGTTTGACAGGATTTTATTCTCTAATCTAAAACATGAAATTTAAAAGATGATCAAATCAGGATTAGGCAGTCTGATTTGTCATGCATTTGCGGCATAAAAGACAAGCTGCACACAAATGTTATTTTGCAACAAAGGGGAACTAGACAAGCGGGGCTAAGATGCACATTGTATTTTTCATCCCTCGCTTCTCTCTTTGGTTCTGTTTTAGGCATGTGGAACCAGAATCTCTCCCTAATCTATACTCTGTGATAAGTCAATCTTACACAATGTTGACCATCTTTTTCACTCACTAACTATGGAGCGATAAAAAGGTGTCTTTGTAACTCCTAATTACCTCACATTAGTTGTCAACCCAGGGACGACTTTTTATTTCAAGAGTGTACTCAGTCTGAGGCGGCTATTTACTCAAGAGTAATGTTTTGCAGTATAGTGCTTAAAATCCAAAAGTAAATGAAAGCTGGAAACAAAATCTAATTGGAACAGCGAGAAACGGAAATGTTCTAAACTAAATCATTCACTCAAACAACCATCAATCGAGGATACAGTAGCAATAACTCATTCCTCTGGATATTGATGCAATTAAAATCAAACCGGAACAAGACAATCATTCATTCATTCGGAAATCAACAACAAAATACCTTGAAGCCTAAATCATTCATTCGGAAAAATAAGCAATGTATCAGTCAAGGGTTCGACAACAATAGCCCATCCCTTTGGAAACCGATGTAACCAAAATTAATCAAGGAACAGATCATCAATCTGGGGACTAGACAGCAAATGCCAATGCCCACTACAGTTTCAGATCGTTCTGCACACCAAAGCAAAGATAATGCGAATAACAGGAAATGGAACAACAGATAAGGAATGGAACAGTGACTAGGAAATTATAATAGCAGCTGAATTTAATAAGAAACAACCCCTTAGTCTACAAGAATAAATGCAATAATTATGTCCTACAGAAATCGGATAGCAATCCCCTATCTTTAAAGATGAATCGAACAACACGCATAAATAGAACACCATTAACTAATAATGAATATGAAACAACGATGGAAAGTCAAATACAAATGCATAATAACTTAACACACGGCATACCTCAATAGCAATCTGATCTTGGTAATCCACTTGTCAGTCTTAGTTATAAATAATACGACTGTCTTTTAGAATGGAGCAGCAACGTTCATAAATTCAACAATCGCAAAGAAATATAATTTCTAAGATGAATTCAATAATACCAATGGTCAAATGTTACAACACAGACATTCCATAATTGAATAGCAACGGTATCCTGTAAAAACCATTTATATCAGCACTTAAAGAAACAGCAATGCGTTGCAAAATCGATATGATATTTCTGTCTCAGAAAATGAGATTACGTGACAGAGCTGTGATGTAAAATAATAGAACATACCAGATTACCAAATAAAAATGATAAGCAAACCACGCATAAAACAAAAGAATATAATATACAGTAGCAACAGCGTACTCCACCAGAGGCCGGGCCCTTAGCCGCCAGCGGATGCTGCTGGGCTACTTCAGAATGAAAAGAATGAACAACAACTCCCGAATCAGGTATTAATCATTAAAGTGTGAAATCATTACAACAACAAATGCTTGAGAATTACATCATGCAACAATCCCTATCCTATCATGAATAATCCACCATCATTCTTCATCATTTTTCCATCTGAAATCATCCCCCAAATCCCTCTTCCCTCTAATCTCTGTTCTGATTTAAATAAAGAGAGATCAGAGAGCAGTTACAATAAAGATAAGTACAACATGATTTCTATTACAAAATTGGATTGTTTCCAACCAATTGATAAACAAGAAGATATATTTCCATCCAGCTTTCAACAAGAACAAGACGAATTTGGCTTTGCAGCTGAGATTTGGAGGACGACCGCAACAACAAATCTGATAAAATCGTGCTCAAAGAACCCTGCGTTTCTCTTAGTACAAGCCGAATTTGGGCAAACTGTTCTTTACTATAGTTAATTGGGTCCGTTCTGGACAAAACCCATGTTCCGGATTTTCCAGATTCATCTTCATTTGCTCAGAATCTCAACCGCAAAACTGTCACTCCTTATTCCAGCGCATTTCTGAGTTGGCACTTTTAATGATCAAATCTTCAATCTGGAAATTACCTTGGAGGCTAAAAATGGTGAATAATGTTATAACCAATTTATTAAAACTATCATTGATAAAATAATTCATAATCATCAATTTATTAGAAATAAAGGAGAATAAATAATATTCATTCATAAGAGCATAAATCATTATAAAATGGATTTAAATAATAATTTATAATAAATGACGTGATGAAGAATGGTAGAAATGGGTGGAATAAGCATTCACAAGTGATAATAATAATGGCATATTAACGGCCCAACATACCCCCACACTCAATATGTTTCATGTCCTCATGCAACGAAAACTGAATATATTGCATGTCCTCATGCAACCCAAAGACAAAAACCCATGTGTTAACCAAGCAATAAAAAATATGTTCATCTCAGCTCATGAAATGGATAGAACAAATAAATTCTTCCTTAATTAATGAATATTCACTTTTAGTAATCTTGATGAAGGCATAACAATTTTTATATTGACATTCAACTATATGTATATTTGAAGTTGCAACAAAATATGATATAAGTAACAACAAACTTCATTAACCATTTTCTCAAAAATTACAAACCAGCTTTTGTTGAAATTTGGCAAGTAAATTTATAATATATGAATGCCTTTATGATCCAAAAATCAGACTGTTTTAATGCATGGATCATGAGATATAAACAAAATGACTGTAGCTGAGAGTGCATGATTTCCGAAATTTTATGAACCAATATTTCTTGAAATTGTCTGGGTTTGTATTAATAATACGTCTGCATTTTCCAAAAATCACAAGAATTGAGTTCATAGTTTTAAAAATATTATGGAAATCAATTTCTGCACTGAAATTGTATGCCTTAAATGAGAAAGAAAATTGAAAACATCCATCATGCGTAGCAATTCCTCCCTCTCTCTGAAAAATTAGCATGCCCTCATGCGATGCTAGAAAACAAATAGAGGTGGTTGCTACCAGCTGTTGAATTCTATGCTTGGTGTAAAACAACATGGAATAATGGAGGTGTTGAGAATGAATAAGAATAACAATGGATGATAAAGAATATGGATGACATGGTCATAAGAAAGAAATGAATGAAAGGAACACTCCCCCATACTCGAAAATGATATGCCGCTGAAAAATAGGGAGTGATATAGATGTGGACTGAAGGATGATAAATGATGCTCAAAAATGGATTTTTATGAAATTCTCCTAAATTCATAATAAATCAGAAAATTATGCGATTTTACCTCAAGTTTTACCTCCAAAAATGTGGAATGACATATATGGACTGGCAGTTGTTGAAGCTGATGTAAGCAGAGTTGGTGCTGAAAGTGATGCAAAAGGTGGAATCCAGGTAAGCACATCATGTCTGAAGAATTGTTCACGTTCGCGAGTTGCTCGAGCCTCGTCTGTTAGTTGCAATACTGTAGTCATGCTGTGAATAGAATTATGCCCATACTTGTTGTTCTCCTGTAAACAAAGCACTATTTTGCATACAATGTTCTTGAATCCATAGTGTTAGTTTTGAATAGAAATAGATAAGATGCATGCAAAACTTTTAGTCAGAAAAACTTTTGTCAAATCAACAAGTTATGGCAGAGTGTAGTAATCATATCGCATGCTATCCCATAATGCATACATTCCCCCTCCAATTGGAAAATGAATTCCATGACCATAAAGCGTATGAGAGGTGTTGTGCTGATGGCAAGGCAAGGGAATGAACAATATAGCAGTGAATGAAGCAGAGTACACATATCAATGATAGGATAGCGAGAGTTATGATTATAATGAGAGCAGAGTGTGTAAAGATAGTTATGAATAAGAGATAGGACGCTTTGGATTGATGATACTTTATGCAAAACGAAAAAGGACAACAATATGCTAAAAAGATGCTTAACTGACAGCATTCTAGCTGAAAATGATGTGATTGATCTGAAAACAATTTCTTATGCATAAAGGTTCAAAACAGGGAAAAAAAAATTAAGGAAATAACTTCTCTGATAAAAAGAAAAAATAAGAAAAGGGTATTATAGTAATAATTGACGATAAGATATAACTTCAATACCATAAGCAGAGCCGCTGCTGCCAGCAGGCGTCCATAGCCTCGGCAGGGTTGCTTTTTAACCCATATGAGCCAGAATCCTTAATTTATAACTAGAGAGTTACATTGTTGTTCTACAGAAGAGATCAATGTGCTGGCGTGGTAACCAGATAACCACACTGCCATTCACTGGGATGTAGCAAAAGTGATTAGGCCGGCTCGTGATGAGACCTCCTGTTCCAAGGATAATTGGGCTATCCAATGGATCATAACCCTGGTGTGGTGGCCATAATGGGAATGTCACTTTGTTACATCCTTATGAACATGGTAGGCTGGCTCGTAATGAGACCCCCTATCCTCCATCTGCGAACAAAATTTTGTTATTATTACACATTTTTATGATAAAAAGAGGGAGGCTCAGTACTCCTTAAGAGCAAGGATGGTGGAAGAAGTTGAACATGTCAATAGAAAAATATACCCATAATCTCATTTATTACAGACAGAGAAGATTATAATCCAGAAGGGTGGAACCAGCATGGTATTAAGATGATCAATCAATATCATGTTCAATAGAAAACAATGCAGTAAAGTAGTATATAAATAATTGTGTCCCTTTTGAAAATAATCTATCATCAAGGAGCTGTCCTGTTAAAGATCATAATGTGAATGATATTAGCTCGCTTCAATAGAATCCATAATTCTTGTCCTCATAAAAATAGTGTACTTCATGCCATGAAGGGGAATCAGTAAAATGTGGTTGAGATGAACTAAGAATAATTCCACAAGAGGAAGGAAGGGTTGCTCTCGAAAATACTCCCAAAGTGTTGCTTTTTTTAATGAACAGCAAAAACACGCAAAAAAAGTGTTGTTCCTTGTAGGGAACAACAAAGGAAATGCACACAAAAAGCAAAAATACACACAAAAAGTGTGAAAATGCAAATGTCGTTCCTTTGAAGAAAGGAACAGCAAAAACTAAAAGTGTCGTTCCTTTAGAAAAGGAATAGCAAAACCGCAAGTGTCGTTCCTTTGGAAAAGGAACAGCAAAAATCAAAAGTGTCGTTCCTTTGGAAAAGGAACAACAAAAACGAAAAGAGAAGAAGTGCTGTTCCATTCGAAAAGAAACAGCAAAACGTGAAAGTGCAGAAGTGTTGTTCCATTCGGAAAGGGACAGCAAAATGTGAAAGTGCAGAAGTGTTGTTCCATTCGAAAAGGAACAGCAAAACGTGAAAGTGCAGAAGTGTTGTTCCATTCAGAAAGGAACAGCAAAATGGACAATCATAAAATGCAAACATGCAAAAAAACAAATTAGCTGTTCACGGCATTGATGCTGAGGATGAGTTACACTTTGAATGAAGCAACACCTGAAACACAAAATATAAGAGAAATTAGAAAAGAAACAACATTTTAAAAAACAATATGTAAATTAAGTTACAACAGCTATGATATTATGTAAAAAAAATGATTTTTTTGAAAAATGTTTTGGCAGTAGTGACAAGACATGAATCTTTAAATTGAAATCAATTCTTCATTTCTTCTATTATGAATCGTTGAGTAATGACTTGGATGAAATTCCTTTGTTTCGTTAAAAAATTTTCAAGAATCACTCGTCCATAAATTGACCTTCTTTATTTTCCCAGGACCTGCAAAAAAAGCGAGTGTCTACCTGCAATAAAACATTAAATCATGGAGAAAGAGAGGTGCGCGGGCTCCCCTAATCCAAGAATTATGCAAAAAACAACAAGTAGTTACTCTGTATAACAAATCCATTGAGAGAATAACAAAGTAAAATTTATTTGTCACCTGCGGGAGAGCAGTGGTCGACCATACTATCCAGCAGTGTTTTAATCACAACTTCTTTGTTTTTCATCGAAATTGAGTGATTCCAAAGCTAAATGAGAGTTAATTCAAAGTTTTATCTCCAGTAGCAACAGGTTTTAGAAATTCAATGATATGATATGTCAATTTTAGTTAGAACAACCTGCATAACATAGTCATTTTCAATTACCCAGCTCAAATCAACAGTGAATGTTTTAAGCATAGGTTTTTCGTTTGATGTCGGATTCGAATAACTAAAATTGGAAATGAAAATAGATTCATTTATTTATTTCCAATAGAAGCAGGTTTTGAAGACAAGAAGAATTGATAGGTCAAATACTGTAAGGAACAACCGGAAAGACATAGTTTTAAGGGTGTTGATTTACGATAGATAGTCAGTATTTTGATCATAAATTCCCCATACGATATCAAAAATGAGTGATTCCAATTGCATTGTAAACTAGATTCATAGGGGAATCCACCATAGAAACAGGTTTTAAAAATTCATTCATTTAGGCCTCCAAAAACTGACTATCCCAACTCTGTTCCTGAGCTTCCCATTAGACATCCGGTCAATGTTTTGGTTCTAACTTTTTCGTTTCAAATCCAAATTGACTGATTCAAATTGGGTTAGAAAGTAGACATCAAGGGCTACCTAGGGTAGAAACAGGTTTTAAAAATTTTCATTTTTGGTCCCTCAAAACATGACTGTCCCGACTGTTTTTCCAGAAAATTCATCAAGCCCGCAAGCCAAAAAAAAAAATGATATTCAAGCATTTTTTCAAATTGGTGATAAAAATGAATATAAGTGTTTATAGAATTTTTATTTGCAATATAATTCATCTACATACACAAATAAATTGAAATATTTATCACCGATGTTGATTTCGATAGCGTGTTGCAACAAAAAAACAACTATTTTTACAAAAAAAAACAAAATGCATTTATTTATGTCCTTAGTTTATTTTATTTTATTTTCTCCACTATCCTACTCTTCTTTGACAATCGAATATGTTTATGTATAAGAGTATTTCCAGTGGAACCATTTTAGAAATAAGGCCTCTAGTATGCACATACCCAAATTAGAAAAATACATGTTGATAAAAATTAGGGTATGAGAAGCCAACTTCCCTTGAAAAGATGGAGTCAAAAATTGTTGAAGTGTGGAGCAATGTTGCAAACAAGTGATGGAGTGAAACCAATCTTCAATATATCCTTTATTTTCTTGATTTCCCATCATATCATGAGGTTCTTGAGCTTTTAAAATGGTTTGTTGATGCAAACTAGAAGTAAGCTCATTTTCTTCCATAACTTCTACAATTTTTGAATTTGAAACATTCTGCATCTCATTGTAAGTTTTCTCTAATGGCGCATGTGAGATAGAATGGGTGGGAACGGTGGGTAAATTTGGCAGTTCAACACTGTATGTATGTTGTACTGGTTTATTGCGGTGAGGGTGTGGAATTAGTTGAGAAGGAAATTCAAAAGTAAAAATGTTGGACAGTTTCTTACCATAACAGAAGATGTCCTTCATGTGTTCCTTCAAAGCTCCTTCTTCCAATGTTCTTGTCAATTAGTTAGTGAAATGGGTGGTGCTTACATCACCACTTGAATGAAATCATGTAATTCATTTTTCAAAATTTCTATTTTTTCCCTAGTCATTCACACAAAAATTCAAACATCTATTTCTACCCAACAAAGCAACGACAAATCTGTTAGGAAAGCGGACAGTGGAGCAGGGCTTTTACATGCTCCACACGTAGGTTCTTACCTTCCATTTTTAAGATCCAACTCTTCCCTAGCAGGCACTCATCAGATTCACACTACTCTTTAGAAATGGCTACACTCTCCCCGGCAACGGCGCCAAAATGTGGAGCGATAAAAAGGTGTCTTTTTAACTCCTAATTACCTTCACATTAATTTTCAACCCAGGGACGACTTTTTATTTCAAGAGTGTACTCAGTCTGAGGCGGCTATTTACTCAAGAGTAATGTTTTGCAGTATAGTGCTTAAAATGCAAAAGTAAATGAAAGCTGGAAACAAAATCTAATTGGAACAGCAAGAAACGGAAATGTTCTAAACTAAATCATTCACTCAAACAACCATCAATCGAGGATACAGTGGCAATAACTCATTCCTCTGGATATTGATGCAATTAAAATCAAACCGGAACAAGACAATCATTCATTCATTCGGAAATCAACAACAAAATACCTTGAAGCCTAAATCATTCATTCGGAAAAATAAGCAATGTATCAGTCAAGGGTTTGACAACAATAGCCCATCCCTTTGGAAACTGATGTAACCAAAAGTAATCAAGGAACAGATCATCAATCTGGGGACTAGACAGCAAATGCCAATGCCCACTACAGTTTCAGATCGTTCTGCACACCAAAGCAAAGATAATGCGAATAACAAGAAATGGAACAGCAAATAAGGAATGTAACAGTGACTAGGAAATTATAATAGCAGTTGAATTTAATAAGAAACAACCCCTTAGTCTACAAGAATAAATGCAATAATTATGTCCTACAGAAATCGGATAGCAATCCCCTATCTTTAAAGATGAATCGAACAACACGCAGAAATAGAACACCATTAACTAATAATGAATATGAAACAACGATGGAAAGTCAAATACAAATGCATAATAACTTAACACACGACACACCTCAATAGCAATCTGATCTTGGTAATCCACTTGTCAGTCTTAGTTATAAATAATACGACTGTCTTTTAGAATGGAGCAGCAACGTTCATAAATTCAACAATCGCAAGGAAATATAATTTCTAAGATGAATTCAATAATACCAATGGTCAAATGTTACAACACATACATTCCATAATTGAATAGCAACGGTATCCTGTAAAAACCATTTATATCAGCACTTAAAGAAACAGCAATGCGTTGCAAAATCGATATGATATTTCTGTCTCAGAAAATGAGATTACGTGATAGAACTGTGATGTAAAATAATAGAACATACCAGATTACCAAATAAAACTGATAATCAAACCTAAAAAAACAAAAAAGAATATAATATACGTAGGCACAACAGACTCACCGTAGGCCGGCCCCACCGCCACGGACAAGCCGCCGGGCTACTTCGGTATCGAAAAGAATGAACAACAACTCCCGAATCGTGCATTAATCATTAAAGTGTGAAATCATTACAACAAAAATGCTTGAGAATTACATCATGCAACAATCCCTATCCTATCATGAATAATCCACCATCATTCTTCATCATTTTTCCATCCGAAATCATCCCCCAAATCCCTCTTCCCTCGATCTCGTTCGATTTAAATAAAGAGAGATCGCAGAGCGCTTACAATAAATATAAGTACAACATGATTTCTATTACAAAATTGATCGTTTCCAACCACCGATAAACAAGAAGATATATTTCCAACCAATTGATCAACAAGAAGAAGGCGAATTTGGCTTTGCAGCTGAGATTTGGAGGACGGTCGCAACAACAGATCTGAGAAAAGCGTGCTCAAATAACCCTGCGTTTCTCTCAGTACAAGCCGAATTTGGGCAAACTGTTCTTCGGTAAAGTTAATTGGGTCCGTTCTGGACAAAACCCATGTTCCGGATTTTCCAGATTCATCTTCATTTGCTCAGAATCTCAACCGCAAAACTGTTACTTCTCATTCCAGCGCATTTCTGAGTTGGCACTTTTAATGATCAAATCTTCAATCTGGAAATTATCTTGGAGGCTAAAAATGGTGAATAATGTTATAACCAATTTATTAAACTTTCATTGATAAAATCATGCATAATCATCAATTTATTAAAAATAAAGGAGAATAAATAATATTCATTCATAAGAGCATAAATCATTATAAAATGGATTTAAATAATAAATTATAATAAATGACGTGATGAAGAATGGTAGAAATGGGTGGAATAAGCATTCACAAGTGATAATAATAATGGCATATTAACGACCCAACACTAACTTATCAGCAAATAAATTTAAACATGCTCAGCTATGATTAGGCTAGATAGCTGAACAAGACATTGAAGTACTAGTAGCGGCATTTAGACTTGCGCGCTTTCCGAAGGACTGTTTTTTTGGAACATGGGGCTTTACCACTGCTTTTTAGAAACTGCCCTCTTTTTCTACTTTTCACTGTTTTTTGTATTTTCCGTTTTTTCACTTTTTCTTTAAACAAACTACAAATGAAAAGGTGCTCACAAGGCTGAGCTTATTTTCTACTGTTGTTTATCTATTCTATCTAACCTGTACACAACATACACATTTGGTGAACTCTTCTTTCCAATGTAACCAGTCAAGTAGATGATTATATGGGTGACTCTGGTTTAGTTCTTTCATGATGCAGAAATAATGACAAGGCCACTCCCATTTGGCAGGTTTTTGGACAGTAGTACTTAAACTTTTTCTCATTCTTGGTAGCAACTTGTTTATGACAGAAACCACTACTCTTTCAGACTTTTCAAGGAAAAAGGCAACTGGATCTTGGAATAATACATGATCTAGAGGATTTGATACATAGGATTTATTCAAGACTACTCTTTCAGACTTCTCAAGGAAAACAACAAATGGATCTTGGAATAATACCTGATCTAGAGGTTTTGAGATATATGCTTCATTCAGGACTACTCTTTCTTCCACTTGGCTATATTTGGGACCCCCTTGGTAAAGCAACTCTTCCTCATGATCACTCGAACTATCAGACTCATCATGTATTGTAGTGTATTTTTCTTTCCAAGCTGATGTGTTCTGATTAAGTGGACTGAAAACTGTGTGAAGGTCGTCAGGTTGATGAACAAGGATACACTTTGACAGTAAATTATCTTGAAAGGACAGTGTGACAACTCCCATGTGTTTATTAACCTCTACTTCTTCATCTGCAATTTGTGACTCAATGGAACTTGGTGGCTGCAAATCTGGAGTTAAGGAAGATTCCATGTCCCAAAATATTTCTTCAACTATTTCAGGAAAATGCTTCTCATTTACAACCTGCTCGAGGATTTCATCATCTTCCTCAAACTCATCATCAAAGCTGAAAAACTGTTGATTTCCAATCATGTGCATGTTATCTCTGACGGGCTGAAGTGAAGTAGAGCAAAGAGTCCGAGACTCTTCACTTACTTCTAAACTCTGAAGGTTCTCCTCATGAGTGTCATAGATGACCGGTAATGGCTGCTTACTTTTCTCAAATTTATGAAACTGAGCTTCCTCCCAAAAATCAAAAACTGAGTTTTCTCCAAAGTTAGCTTCTGTTTGGAAATCATCATCATAATCAAAATATTGATCAAACCTTGGAAAATCATCATTATAATTAATCTCATCAACCATGCATATTGGACTATCAGATTTCTTTTCTTCAAATTGATTTACAAATCTACTTTTTGACTTATGATATGCAAGATAAATAGGAGAAAGATTAGAAAAGTTGTGGTTATGTGAAGATTCAGAGGCTGTCTGTATGTTTATAAGTTGATCTATTTCCTCTTCAGTTAAAAAGGGAAGCATTTTCCTCTCTCCACAACAATCCTCTTTCTCTTGGGAAATCCGTTTTAAAGGATGAATGTCTTTTTGGGCTTCACCTATGAGAGATGATGAATCATCACTCATGTCCTTAGAGAGATCCCGTGGGTTCTCTTTCATTTCTTGCTTGTTTTCATCTTCAACCAATTCTTTGTGATGTTGAGGATAGTTATCATGTAATTCATGAGTTTTTTCTGATAGATGTTCAGGGGGCCAATTTTCTTTTATGAACTCAAATGACTCCCAGCATAAAGGTAGAGATCCTACAGGTTTTGCTTTATCTTCTATCTTAGATTCGAATTCCTCTTCAATCAGCTCTGCTTGATTTAGGTGAGAGTTAACTTGAGCAGGGTTTTCCTGAATAATTGCTGAGAGATCTTTAGGATGCAAATTTTCTTTCAAAGTCCGGAATGATTTAAAGCATAAGGGTATAGATCCTAAAGGTTTTGATTCTTCTTCCATTTCAGAATCTGTGATTTCAAAATGGCTGATAGTGTCTTTAGAGCATTCCTCTAGGTTCTTTATTAGGCCTAAACATTTGACCTGACTTGAGTCAAAGGAATACAGGTTTTTGTAGGGTTGAGTTACTTCTAGTCTTGGGTTTTCCATGACTGCTTTAGGCATGAGGTTATGGGAGGTACCAGAATCTAACATGGCATTATGTAATATCTTGTCCCGTATGTTCAGGCTCACATAGGAAGGAGAAACAGATCCTTCTTGGTATTGACCTTCTATTTTTGGGCCGAATAAGAGCTCGAGTTTGTTTTCAGTTAGATTTAAAGTATCTGCCTCGCTCCCTATGTCAAAAACTTTGAAAATTTGAGATCTATACCTATCTACAGTTATTAGCTCAGTAAGGGGTATGGTAATTTTTACTTCGGAAACTTCCCCTTCGAAACTAAAAGGAATTTGTAGTTTGGGCAGATTTGTTTCAGCTTTTTCGAACATGACCTTTTCTATGCTCTTAATTTGTTGATTCTGGTTTGAGACCTTGTTTGACACAGTCGCCTCGGGAGTCTTTGTGGAGGTACTAGGAGTATCCGAGCTAAGACTTGTTTGAATAGCTTTATCTTTGTTTTGGTCAATTTTCTTAGCCATAATTTTGTTGCTATCCATGGCTTTTTTAAGGATAGTGTCAGAGGTTTTAACAGTGTCAGGGCTACTCTTCTTGGAGTGGTCTTGGTTTTTTCTGCTTCTAAGGTTATACTGCCTATGAGCTTCTATAATGGCATTCTGAAAATCTATGGCAGGATCTTCGAGATCTTCATAGTCGGTTTCGTCTTGACTTGGGGAGCATAACTCTTGCTCTTCTGCTGTGAGGTAAACCTTACTCTCGTTATCAGAACCTATGAGTTTCCAATGATTTTCATCAATGGGTGCGGTATCCTTATTCTCTTCATCAACATAATTCTCAGTGAAGGATGGTCTGATCTGCTGATCATTTCCTCTTGGTTTATTTTGAGACTGATCCTTTCTAAAGCCTTGTTCTGGTTTTGAGGGTTTGGTTGGTTGTCCCTAGGAGGCACTTTTTCACTCATTTTTTCCCACATCTTTGTCATGGATTTGATCAGGCCATCTATTCTAGGATCTAGGGAAGGAGATGAAGTGGAGACCTTATCTCTATATGGGAATTTTCCTTCTAATCTAGTCCTGGCTCTTTTTTCTGCTAAGTTGGCTTCTATTTTTATGGCTATTTGTTGCATTTCCTCTAGGGTAGGGGGATCCTTGTCTCTCAGATGATATGTCATGTCTGGATCAAAACCCTCGGGGAATTTTGCCAAGATTAAACCAAGTGGGGGTTTGAAGTGAGGCAGGAGGGCGTTATACACACTATTGAACCTAGTGCAGTATGCCTGGACACTTTCCCCATTTTCCCGTTTTAGGTTGTTATATTCTGACAGGATTTGAATAGGGTTCCTTTGGATTTCCCACCTATTTCTGAAGATTTGATGTAGTTCTGGGATGTTGTGGATGCTATTTGGAGGCAAGCTTTTAAACCATGTTTTGGGTTCTCCACCCAGGCTTTGGGTGAATATTCTCATTCTGACGGTTTCGTCATGTACTTCCATGTATTCAAAAGCATCGCTAATCCTACTTACATGCTGTTGAGCTGTGGTGGTGTCTTCTCCGGTAAAGTGTGGGATTTTGTCTTGATATTTATTTGGGAGAGGAGTCAAAGGCGGTGGCAACATCAAAGGTGCGTACCAGGCTGCCATGACGGGAGCTAATGGATGATGTACAAGATGAGGACTAGTAGGCTGAGATGAGGTGGTTTGAACAATGGTGGTTTGACCAGGTGTGGCGGATGAACTTGGACTAGTGATCTGGTTTCGAGAAGATCTGGGATGGTAGGAGCCAAACTGATAGATAAGCTGGAGGTTAGGAGGAGTGGTAGGTGAAGCTTCTCTACTAGGACTCTGTGGTGGGCTTAGGGGTTCAAGATCGTCAAAGTTTATCTTACTATATGATTTGCTTCTAGGAAGAGTTTGTGATGACTCTAATTCAAAAGATGAATCTGGTAGGATAGTGAGATGTTTAGGTACTGATCTTGTTTTACGGATGGATCTACCAGTAGCTAGATGATCAGTTTCGGAAGCTTGCCACAGAATCTTCTCTGGGTCATCTACTATGATAGGGGGATTTGGGTATGGATGGGATCTGGTGTTAATTCTTCGTGAAGCCAGATGTTGGATCCAGAGTTTAGAGAGAATGGTATTAGTGAATGTTCTGGATGAGTGGTTTCTCTAAAGTTCTACTAAGGTGAAGGATGGTAAAAAATAAAAGGGATGGATTAGTGGAGTCACCAGGTGGAACTGGGTTGTTTTTATGAAGATAGCTATGGTCCACCACCAGTAACTAATCTGGGAATGTTTTTGATTTTCTGAGTTTTATGTGCAGCCTATGGTTTAAAGTATCCTAGACTTGTTTCAACACTTCGCTAGGGTGATGAGAACAACAAGAGTTTACTCTAAATGGGTCTATGGACTGCTTGCTTGTTTTAAGTATCTAAATACCAAAGAGTCTATAAGAGTTTGCTAGACTATCATGTACTCAGTGTTTCACCATCTCCCGCTATGTTAGTGAGCGATGGAATAGGTCTATCGGATAGTAAACTAGAGTTTGGCAAAATAGTAAGGTCTACTAGAAGTTAGTGGAGTCACCAGGTGGATTGTCAGTTGTTTTGAGGTATACTAGTATGGTCCACCACCAATATTGACAAAAACCAATCTAAGGGAGTATTTTTGGGGTTTTTTGAGTTTTATGTAGTCCTGAGGTTTGGAAGAGTTTCCTATAACTGACTCATCATTTTTCTAGGATGGTGAGACAACCAGATTCTACTCTTCTAAGTTTGACTGAGATTTTGAGAGTTCCTAAGGGATACCTAGGATGTTTTGACTCAAGGTCCCACCATGATCGCCATTATGTTAGTGAGCGGTGGGATAAGTCAATCAGCTAGTAATCTCAAAAAGTCTCTAAAAATTTAGGGAAACTAAGTTTGTTTAATACTCAGAGTCCCACCGTGATCGCCATTATGTTAGTGAGCGGTGGGATAAGTCAATCAAATAGTATTCTTAAGGTCTCTTAAGGTCTAGGGAATCTAAGTTTGTTTAATACTCAGAGTCCCACCGTGATCGCCATTATGTTAGGGTGGTGATGAGGTGGCTAAATCGGATGGAATTCTAAAATTTAGCAAGGTAGTAAGGCCTACTGGAGGCTAGTGGAGTCGCCAGGTGGATTTTTAGTTGTTTTGAGGGATATTTGTATGGTCCACCACCAATACTATCAAAAACCAATCTAAGGGAGTTTTTGTGGTTTTTTCTGAGTTTTATGTGCAGCCTAAGATGTAAGAGTGTTATAAACCTGATTCATCACTTTGCTAAGATGGTGAAACAAAGAGTTTACACTAAATGATTCTAAAGGCTGATGGTCTGAGTTTAGGATTGAAGGACTAAAGAGTCTATAAGAGTTCGCTAGACTGTCATGTACTCAGTAAGTCCCACCGTGATCGCCATTATGTTCGTGAGCAGTGGGATAAGTCAATCAGCTAGTAATCTCACAAAGTCTCTAAAGATGAGGGAAACTAAGTTTGTTTAATACTCAGAGTCCCACCGTGATCGCTATTATGTTAGGGTCTCGTGATTTGGCCGATTGGTAAGCCAAATGACGATGTAACATCAAACCAAGCTTTGGAGCCCAAGGACCTAGCCTTCCTGGACTCAGAGAGGGCTCTCTCTATTTGTGTAAAGGATATCGGTGTGTTTGCTTATGGTGTTCTGATATTAGGCTAGTTATGAAGTGAGTTTTTTGATTTTTGGTTTTTAGTTTATGAGGGATAAAACTGATCAAAGATATAAAAATGGATAACAAGAAATCAGATCAATTGGGCTATGGGGTCAAACAGGTCAAGGAAGCTATGAGATGATGATGTAAGGCTGTTGTAGGGCCGATTTGATTCAAGGTAGAAAGGATGTTTGGGAAAAATGGAGTAAATGAACATCAAGCTTGTGAAAGATAAGGGATTTCAAGTGTAACTAGTTGATAGCAGACATAAACATGTTATAGCAAGCCATTAATCATGCTAAATGTAACTATGAGCTAATTAATACATAGAAATCAAACATTCCAGCCATGCATAGAAGTATAAGACCTTCTAACTTCGGGAAATGGCTATCAGACTTTGGGGAAAACACATAAGAAGGACTAACAACTCAAAATACTATGTCGGAATGCCTAAACATAGTCTCTAAGTCATTGGGCACTTTGACAAACAAGCTTTCATAGTTTTAGGCAAAGGGCTAGATCGGGACTAGGCCTCCTTGGTTCAACAAGATGATAGGCTAATCAGTCAAAGAGATAGTTTCATGGACAGAACTATGGACAGTCATAGGTAAGCAGGGCACACCATACATCCTACTCAACATGCATAGAACTTATAAATAAAACTAGCAACAATATCCTTAAGTTACTAAAGAGCAGTTAAGAATTCTTTAGTGCAACTAAGGAAGAAGAAAACATAAAAGCTATGAAGATTTAGGAATTTTGAAGTGCCTCCATGGGCATATCTCAAAATTAATCTCTACTGATCTATAGCAGCAAGAAGCATGTATCATGAATGAAAACTAGAAGACAACAACAAAGCAAGAAACACTATACCATTCTACCATGTCATGGAATCCATCAACAATCCTTCATCATTCATCAAAAGCATCCAAGAGGCAGTCCAAAAATCATAACTCAAATATGTTCTTCAAAATTCATATGACCAATATATTTATTCTTCTCTCAAGTTCAGCCTCTGTTTTACAATGAAACCTTGTGGAATAAATAGGCTTGAGTGAGGAAAACCTCATGGAGCAACTAGCTATCCCATTGGCCTAATCAAAATATCTAAACTTGTCCTTGAGGCTTTGCAAAGCCCAAGGCACAAAATATCCCATAATATATCTAAAAAAATGCTAAAAACGGAAATTATATTGACTTTGCATCATTTTCCAAGTGCAAAAATAGCTAAACGCACATTTGGAAAAAGCAGATTTTTGAGGTTCAAAAATTGCAAAAATACTTCAAATTTATATCAGAAAAAGGTCCCCTGACTTGCTGGAGACAAATGGCAGCCTTCCTGGTGTCGAAACAAGGCTCATGATAGCTCGTTGGAAAGCTTTCTGTGTATACTTTCTGGCGCAACTAAAATCACCTCAATCTAATGCCCGAAAGTCCTCCAAATCTGTACCTGTGTGTAAAAAGCCAGGAAATAGCAGACTGCTGATACGACGGGCAGAATGTGCAAAAAGTGAGCATTTTTCGCCGTTTTGAGGGGGCGAATGATCTCCGAATGCTCTGAAAATCGCTGAGGACCTGCCCCTGGAATTATGGCATCAACTGGTATCATCCTTCGCCTTTGAAAAATCCTCAAACTGAAATGGCGAAATTATGAGTTTTCGACCAAAAACCCAAAAAATGCCAAAAAACAAAAAGTTGTCGAAATGGGCCCAAAAATGGCATGCATGACCCTCAAGGATCCCTAGAAATATGCTCCGAAGCTGAGGCCAAAATATCAAGTGCTGATATGTCTTTCTTCTCTTTTCATGTCGGGCGCTTCCTCTTTAGCCTCCTTGTTCATCACTGTCATTCTGCTGCTCGGTCTCAATTTCCTGCTCATTCTGTTGCTCAAGATGTTTCCCTTATCATCAGTTCGCTGCTGCCCAGCATTCTTCTCTTCTTGCTCTTGCTGCTGTCCTTGATCATTATCCTTATGCTGTTGTTCAAACTGCTGAGTTTTTGCTGTTCAGCCCTCTCTTCCTCTGGTTCCTGCTGCTGCTCATCTTCACCACTGTCATGTTGTTACCCATAATCTTCAGTTTGCTGCTTTCTGAAACATTGCCTTTCTTCTTTTGTATGTAACTCAACGAATCAATCCAACACCATAACACAGTCAAACAAAAGGTATCTATATAGTCAAAGGTTACTATGTTTATAGAAATGGTGACAGAGCTTGAAAGGTTTTTTGATGTGGTAACAAAGGTCTTGTAGCAGTCAAACAGTCAAGGCTCTTCTTACAATGAAACCTTGCTCCCTTTGGTGTGCCTTTCAACTAACATTTTAGTGATAAGCATACAGGCAGTCAAAATGTAATGCACAGCTGAATGTTTTTTCTGAGTTTGGATAAGGTCATCCAGTTCCTTGTGTTTTGGTGTGATTACAAACAATCCTGTAGGAGTCAAACAACAAAAACTCCTCTTATCCAAACACTGCCCTTGTGTTCACTTTTCTTCATACAAAGTTTGACAATACCTCCAAATGGCGAGCTACAGCTTTATACATTACTTCTGCTTTATGAAACAAAAGAGAAACATTGTCTTTGCTTTTTACTACATTAAGGAAAACATTTTGAAAATGAGAAAACACCTAATAACAATCACTGCTATCATAGAAATAGGCCCATTGTTTTCATTTTCCAAACTTTGTGTTTCTACTTCTGAGCAATGCCTCTACCTTTCATCACTGTTATGGCTTTGTTAATCATTTTTATGCTGCTCTTATGTTTTTGGCTGCCATAATGTTCCTTTTAAAACATTGTTTGATCAATGTAAATTTGTCCCAAACTGTGCAACATGTTTTCTTTGGTATTAGGCCTCTGCTCCTAGGTAAATACTGCTCTTTTTCCTTGTATGTCCCTCAACAATAAACTGAATTCTCCATCTGTATTTGCCTTGTGAAGTGTTCTTCCCTTTGAGAAGAAGGAGCGTCTCCTTGACAGGCATCTATATCACAAACATCCTTCTAAAAATCATCATTTGATCCACTGTGCCCAGTGGCAATAGCATTACCTCCACAAGACCAATTCATATCAGGTACAGAACCTTCTGAGCTTGTCATTCTTCTATGGCCTTTTCGAAAGTTATCATGGAGTTGAAATTTCCAACACCTGATGAAGAACAAAGTTTTATCTTTCCAAACTGCTTCTAGTAATATAGAATTTATACAAGAAGCTTCTGCAATTTTCTCAGAGATTCTAAGCCAGTTCAATCTCACTAAAAGAACTCCACGTGAAAGAGTACCCTGGAGACTCCAAAAGAAACTTGGCCTTCTTGTAGATCCACAGATGCCTCAGATTGGACACAAAGAAGGAGACTCGGATGGCTTTGTCTTAACTTCTCAACGAACCAGATCAGTAACCAAGAATTAGATGAAGTGCCAAGCCCTCCTCCTGAGACTTTGACTAGAACAGAGCTCATAGCAAGATAGATCAATCTTGTTTCAAGAAAACATCAAGAAGAACTTCGAATTTTCCAAAAAAAAAAGCCACCAAAAGCTCTTCCTTCCGTAAGATATGTGTATTAGTTGTTGATTTCTGTAGTAATGAATTCAAACATGTTGTAGGTTTCTCGTTATCCAGGTTTAATCCAATCCCAACAGTGACATTAAATCTTTTTGAGCTGTAGGTGGAAGTACAAAGAACACCTCCAATCTTTAAGCCTTATGCATAAATATCATTAGGCCATTTGATCCTCACATTGGGAGGGGGCAGAAAATTTCCCTAGTAATTGGATATCTGCCACACAGGTTGTGCCCACAGGAAATGCATAGAAGTTTTTTGAAAGTAAGGTGTGAGTTGAAGACAAACGTGGGGACCAAATAAGCAACCTTCCAAACTGGTTTGTTGAGAGATTATCCATGTACAAGTCTAACTTGAAGCATTCATCATCACTTGAAATTTTTTGCTCAGATATTGTTGTTATAACTACCTCTCCCTCAGGAATCTTCAAACTGTTCTCCTGCTCAAGTGATTTGATGTACTCTAACTCAAAAGGAGACTTTGCATGGAAGATAATAGGGAAAATGGGGTTTTCTTGAATATCGATGGAAATATTTGCATTGAGGGTTTGAGTAGCTATGGAAAGAGTTTTTGAAGGTTTTTGAGTGAATTTCTTGACCATTTCTACAGGAGTGCCGCGGGCTGCTACAGGCGCGTCGCGCAGCAGTGCATTCCTTTGTAAATTTTGTGCACAGGCGCGTCGCGCACTTTTCCAGGAGTGTCGCGCGAGTTTGCAGTCCATTTTGAAGGCCTTCCCGGTGTCAAAATTGGGCGCGATATGGCTCGTTGGAAAGATGTGGAAGTATAATTTCCAGAAAAACTTGAATTTTTTCATTTGGTGTCCATTTGATGATTCAAAAATTGATTTTCCCAACACTGGTCAAAACTAGTGAATCCTGGTGCAGAAATGCATCGAGCTGTTTGTAGGCAATTTTTGAATGCCTTCCCGGTGTTAGAATTGGGCGCGAGATGGCTCGTTGGAAATATGTGGAATTATAATTTCCAGAAAATATTGAATTTTTTCATTTTGTGTTCATTTGATCCTTCAAAAACTGACTGTCCCATCACTGGTCAAAAATGGTGTATGCTGGTGCAGAAAAACATAGCGTTGATTGCAGGCTACTTTTGGATGCCTTCCTTTTGTCATAATTTGGCCCGAGATGGCTTATTGGAAAGCTATGGAAGTCTAGTTTCCATAAAAACTTTAATTATTTCCTTTTGAGTCAATTTGGTTGTTCAAAATCTGACTGTCCCATCACTGGTCAAAATGATGAATCCTGGTGCAGAAAATCTCCCGTGACATCTGAATTTTTCACGTTTCTCACAAACAATGATACCTGTGTAGAAACTGAAGGAGGTTTTTATTTTTGAACCTATGAGTGACAAAAAGCTCTCTCAATTTTGTAAATCTCATCTCTGTTTGATCAGAAAATCATTTTGAAACAAACTTCCCGGGTGCTCCTTAACCCTAATTTTGCTGTGGCAGAGGTATTATGATTCAAAAACCATGCAAATTTTACTATCCTTTTGTATTTGATAAGATCAGATATTTGAGCCTCTTTTTGACTGTGGTTACACTGCTTCAGTGGCATTCACTTAAACTCTTTCATCCGTTGTAACAATGTGTGAAGGGACCTCCTTTTTGACAGTGGCATGCTCATATTACCTTTACCTAGTCCTAGGACTCAAAACACATATTATGATCTTTCTTGTACTCTTATAATCCTCTGTATTTATTTATGATGCCTTTATGCTGAATAGGAAGCCTAACTACCACTTCAAAATCTTTTATACCTCTGGTGCTTGAAAGGCATACCTGTCTTTGTCATTTGGAAAGAGGATGTTTTCTTCCTTTTGCAGCATAAACTTACATTTCACTTTGGAGTTAATGATGCCCATTGTGAAATGAATCTTGACTATAGGTGCAAAAATGCAGTTTCATCCACCCAGGTTTGATCATCCTTTGTCTAAGAAGGTGCTTTCTTTTACAATCTTTCATCTGCTCCCAGTGCTGATGTGATATCTCTGATCTTTATAATGACAGTTTTGTACTTGTTTAGAAAACCTCTTCGAAATCTGAGAGTATGTCCAAAATCCCTTTATACTTCATAACTCTATATACTAGCTGCAGTATCTCGTGGGAAAACCAGGCTTATATTCTTACTGTCAACTTAGGACAAACTTATTTTGAAAAGGCACTTGCTCCATAAATGGATTTACTTCCAATAAGGCCATTCTTTGATCAGCTTTGCATGTCTGTCCTAGGGTTTTTAGCACTTAAATCATAACCAGCTTCTGTCTTTACTTGCTTCTTCAACCTCTTTCTCCCTGCATCTTTGACCAATCAGTCTTTTAAAAATAGTCAATGCCTTGGCCATCTGCTCATGAATGAAGGAGGCCCTTCACTTGGCAAAGTATCCGAAGATTGTTTGATAAGCTTGCCTGACAAGGATTTTTCTTGGATATGATGGTAAGCAAACAAACTTGAAAACATTAATACTTTTACCTCTGCCTGCAATCACTACTGTGCTTCAGAAAAACCCTAGTCAAGGTGTCACTGTCTCACTGCACTGCTCTTTGCTGAGGGGAACTGAAATGTCACCATTTGCCTTGGTCAACTTATGACAAGTTATTTGAAAGATAATCTCTGTGAGGATGGAGGTTAGCACCCTTTGAAAAACAACCACCTTTTCTTCTGCCTGTGTAATCACATGATTTGTCAACCTTTCTTCAATTTGGTCTTGTTGAAACAGCAGGTTGCTTATGATTAGAATTTTTTTCACTAATGAAATGTCTCTCCAAGGTTTTAACAATTCATATGATTTGAAAACTTCAAATGACTTCCTTTACAAGACCAAAACTCTGTTTTCCCTTTTCTTGCACACTTCAGATCCTAGCCCTGTTATGATTATCACTTATACTCAGAAAACCTAGAGTCACTGTTTTACTGTCTCAGTAAAAAGCAAACCTGGGTTTTTGCAATCCTTAAAGTCAATATTGGCCAGCGCCCTCTCCTTGTAGATGAAGGAGGCGCCCTAACCCTCTGCTTGTAAATGAAGGAGGTTCTTGGCCATGACAATTTACCAGTGTGCTGTGACAGTGGTGTCTTTCTCTTACTGTGATTTTCATGCTGGAAGGAAGCTGCAAAGTCTTGATGAGTGACTCTCTGTTTTGCAGATATATCTCAGGCTCATGTTACATTTAGAAGCAGTTGTTCTTCTAAATGTAGATTCAAGCAATTTCTTCTGAGATGATGTTATATTTCCTGCCTTTGTAGAATCCATAAAACACTGTGAAACACCTAATAATCAGCTTGAGACTGTGGTTTATGCAGTGCTGAGACCTAGGGGTGTGTAAATGGCGCGACTTAGAGCTGTGATCAACTTGATTTGCAGAGTGGGAGGTCTGTTATGAATGGTCTGTATCAGATGGAGGTTTTTTGGCCTTTTGATGGTTGCCAAGAGTAAAATGCCTTAAAGCGCCATTTCCTAACATAGGGGAGGCTTTTGAAACAGACTTGGATTTTCCTTTTAAAGCTGATGGGCAGACCAGTAGGGCTGAAGCTAGATAGGATAGTGATAATGAGTTTTGACTTTGACATGGGCGGACTGAAAAGTAGGAGGGCGAAAAAAGTTTTATGAGGGTTTTCTAGATGACAAATTGACATATGGAAATCAGCTTCTAGAAAACTCAGCTATGGATATATTCATCACTAACATGTGAAAAATGCATTGACTAACGGACAAAATTTACATTATTTTGTTTGACAAAATAGATCGGGAAGAAAGGCCTCAGGGAAGATCACACTAGACTAGGGGTAAGTAAAAACCACCAAGGTGAAGCATGGGAACAAGAATACAACCAAAAATGATCTATAATTTTGTTCAATCAGTGATCCATCCATAGGACAAAATTTTTCTCCTAGGGGTTACCCACTTGGGTGTGTAACAAAGCCCATCAAACAGTTTATGAAGTTGTTGACCCTTCTCCTCTAAGAGTGAAAATAAAATGACATAGGAGCGATAGAGGAAAGAGAGATATTTGGTGTAGAGGATTTTGGATGCCCTTAATCTTCTCATTAACCTGAATAATACCAGAAGTAAGAGAACTATTTTCAAATTAGCAGTAAATTTAAAGTTGCCAGTCGAGGATATGATAGCTGCTCAGGTGAAAGATAATTTGGAAAGGATAAAGAAGATAGTAAAGATATGCATTTTTAGCATATATTCTTCCACAGAAGCTCAACAAGAACAATGTTTACTGGCACTTGGTTCTAAAAATGATGACCATCCTTAGATCCTTCATGCAACATAGCTCATTTCCATCACGCCAAGCGAGAGAGGGATCCCAGCATGGACGATAGGTATAAAACATGTCCCTTCTGCATTCGATAGTAGCAATTTTTGCATACTTCCAGATCATGACCCATCATATTTGGCAAAAGTTGGAGTCAATACGCTGACTGTCAATAGGAAGTCTGTGATCCATCCTACAACAATGGAGAACCAAACACAAGGAGAGCCTACAACTCAAGAGTAACTCTGTCCCATGGAAAGATATTCTCTTTTTGAGATTTCATTTTCAGCTAGCAGCAAAAGTAATAACATGGTATAATACAATAGCAATCTGGTTTACTGGTTTATAGTTTAACAAAAAACAAGTGGTTGTCCTTATCAAACCTGTAATGCATTTTAGGTTGTTTAGATGAAAAAGATAGAATCGGAAGCATAGATATTGATAGCACTGATCCACTTGGGTTTATTTTCAGAAACTTTCAAAATCTCAGTACTTTTTGTTAAAATGGAAAGGTTGATTTATCCTCAAAACCATGTTTTGATGTCCAAATTCCAGGCAGAATTGCATCTTAGGATGAAGTTAAAAATCATAGTGGATATCTATCTGAAATCCTTGTAATCTTGCTTATATATTAACATAATATCTTTCTATTTACCCAAAAAAAATGAAAATAGATGTTTTGTTGCATTAGAATTTGTATTGATAAGATACTTCAAGCAAACTAAGTGATCAATATTACTTTTCCCTTTCTTGTGGTTTCTTGACATTACTTCAGTTTTAGGAAACTCAGATGAGATATCAAGATAAGACGCAGAACATATCTAGTTGTTCTGAATTAAACTTCACAACATGAAACTAAGTTGTGGGCAAAGCCCTTGATCCATGGCAGGATACTCGAGTACTCAGATATCTTGTAATGACAAAAGGCCCATGTCTTATCAACATTGGCTTTTAAAAAAATATTTAATTTCACTGAAACTATAAAATTTTCCAGTCCATTAGGTATCTCAAACAAGTATTTCAAGTTTCAATAAGTGGAACAATCCCTGAAATACCTGCTGCTAAGCTTCTAAACGAGTGTGGATGTAAAAAAGGCCCCCAAACATTATTTTAGCTTTGCTTGGTTTATGATCCATTTGGTAACATTGTATCAACAAGGAAGTTAATAAACAAAAATTACCAATTAAATTCACTACTGACAAAATATTGATAAAGAAAATACCCAAACCGAACTAAACAAAAGTAACAGATCTCTATAAAGACTTTAAGTATGATATAATATCATTGAATTCCAAGATGCTTATAGTGAGCAATATACAAAACCAGGGAAGGTTACTGAGAAGAGTTTTGATGCGATCTAGACTTTTGATAATGGAATAGACTGGGATAACAGGTTCATGTTACTCAACAATTTATTTCCTTGTTTTGCAATCCCAAAAGGTTTTTCCGCTTAGCAAGCTGGAAAAGTAAAAAGCACCTAAAAATCAGGTCACATCACCTCAGGTTACCATACTTCTGTATTCAAAAGTTGTTACATCACCTCCACTCTTACCATGCTTCTGCCTGCAAATATCATAATATACAGTGACAATGTTACCTGTCAAATCCTAACAAATGGAAAAAAACAACTGCAATAAAATGTCACTGCATCTGCACACCAATTCAACCTGTTCAACACAAGAATAAGTTTGTAAATTTTTATTGAAACTTGTAGATATTTGTTGGAAACCCCACAGAGGGAAGCATCTTCTGGGTTTCCTAGAAAATATAACTTTTGCACAACTAATTTGCAACGTTTCCCACGATTTTATGAAACAAATGCCATGGAAATTAAATGGATTTTAATAATTATTCTTAAATATTAAAGATGGAAATAAGTGAGCATGCTCAAACACCGTTTTGGTTCAGAGATATATGATGTCAAAAGAAATCCCACATTGGGGCATCTTTTGGACTGCAAGAGCATTGGAGAGGCCAGTGAGGATAATGTTGTTGGTGAAAAACTTAACACAAAATACTCTAGTTTTTAAATTTCCAAGCACAGAACCTAGTGTTAATCCCACTGATACTTAGAAAAAGTCATATTTTAGGGAAACTAGTGTGCATGGTTCAAGCAATCCAATACAATATGATAAAAATTATTTTTGTAGTCATGGTGTGCAGGTAACTATTTGTGCAGAAGCAACAATACATTTACGGGAGATGAAATATGGACTTATCTCAATAGCAAATGAGTTACTTGATAATGTTGCTGAAATAATCCCTCAACAATATGAAAAGATTTGTCTAGAACAGTTACAAATGAATAAGAAAGTTCAATACCTAGAAAAACAACTTCAATACCCAATTTCAGATGAAGATAGGCACCAACCACATTATATAGCATATGTGACCCCTGCAAGTTGATTTTCTACAACCACATTTATGAGGCAGACAAATGGTGATGGAGGGATGAGCACTGTGAATATCTTTAGTTCTCCTTATGCATGTCAAAATTCCAATGTTCAAAACTTTGGTGGAAAAAGGTTTGAATCCAATTTGAATAATTGTAAGAAATTTTTTGGAGAAAGTACAGGGTGCTTTAGGACTCCTCCTCTATATACTTCACATGATTTTGTTGACAATAAAAGCAATCGCTTACATCAACCAGTCAAGGGAGGAGCCCATAAGGTCCAATATAGTGTTCAATGCATTAAATAAGAATATAAGAAAATGGGATATCTAAAATAGAAAAACACATTTTAGTTTATGAAGGTATCTTAAAACAACTATTTTGGACTATAATATGTGTATTGTCCTCTCTAAAACAATTTATTTTGATTCAAATTTACCACATTACAAGACAAATCATGGAGCATACAGAGATCCATCGGGAAATGGGTGTGTTGTGTCATCACCTTTGATATGGGTAGAAGCTCTTTACCTCATACTGAACAAATTGAAGAAGGAGAATTTAAAGTTTGATAAAATATGGGCTAAATCTGGAAGTGGGCAGTATCTCGAGAGTGTTTATTGGAGAAATGGTTCCCTGGAATCCATTCTAAAAGGAGTGAATCCAAAAGATCCTTTGTTTTTCTAGCTTCAAGTTGATTTCTCCACAAATGAATCATCTATTTGTATGGACAATAGTACAACAGCACAGTGCAGAGAAATTGAGAAGGTTTTTGGTGCAATACTTGAATTGGATTTTCTTACTGGGTCTCGTGCACATGAAAGATACACAGGACCTCAGATACGGAAATTATATCAGAAAAACAAGGATATCTATGATAACACTGAAATAATTTCTCTTGTAATTTCTTTCATGACATCCCTTTTTATTGGTGGCTATGCCAATATTGATGAAGCCGATGGATCTAAGAGAAAGAAATTGGTCTAAGGAAGCCTTAGAGGCCACTGCTCCAAACTTGGAAAAGAAACTTGGACCATTGGCTCCATCATATGCTATTGCTGGTAATTTAAGGTCATATTTTGTAGACAAATTCATGTTTGACAAAAAATGTTTGGTTATCCAGTGGTTTGGAGACAATCCAAATAGATTGGCAGGTTTAGCTTTGAATCATCCTAGAGACCTTGCAATCAATTTGGGTACAAGTGATGTGGTTTTTTGAATTAGACCTAAACCAAACCTTGGCCTAAAAGGACATGTTTTACCTAATCTTGTTGATCCAAATTTCTATATGGTGATGCTAGTTGAAAAAAGGGTCCTCTCCTGGAGTTTCTAGGGAACGACCCCATCTTGGATCTCTTAAAACGTTAATGTTAGGACTCCAATATGTCAAGCCTGCCAAGCCAACATTGTGCATGGCTCGTGCTTCAGTGGACACCACTTGCATTCAATGCTATTCTATTCAATTCAAAGTCTTAATTGTCATCCCATAGATCCTTTCAAAAATAGTCTAGAATTGAAATTTTTGATTGGGAACTAGGTGCTGAAATGTATACTAATTAATAAAAAATTAGTACTTACCTCTCCAATGGTTCTCCATAGAGTTTCATTAAAAGAAGCAGCTTTTAAAATGACAAGAGGAAAGCTCGTTGCAACAGACACAGGGCCTTCGAATTTGACACCAGGACCAACGTTAGACACTCCATGCAATGCCTCAGACCACCATTCATATTTGGGAACTCCGAGCCTCTGTATTCCAGTAGCAGTGTTTCCCATCTGGTTAGCTTTCTCAGCCAATTTCAACCTACTCGCCAAGTCTTTTGCACGCTCTGCAAATGGCAATGATTTATCACAATATGCCAGATCCTTCATATTCAATCCCAAAGCGAAATCTCAAAGGATCACACACATATTCGACAGACGCTGTTGTGGCATATTCAGCCCATCCGAGTACAACAATAATTGCTAAGAACGCAGCCATATAACTCCGAGCCATTGTCAAACTGAATGACTAGCTTTTGCAAAGATCAAGCAATAGATTCAAACACACCCCCAATAAACAATAAATTCCTAGCCACTAGCTCAAAATTGGCTAGGCCTCAAAGATCAAGCAAGGCCCAGGGTCTTGAAACCAATGGTCCAGGCCCCCAGTTCTATCTCTGAAATTAGTGGCTTTTTACTTTCTTGCTACATGTCAATGTGTTTAATTCTCGTTTTTACATGTTCGTTCTAATAGCTACCACTATTCAACCAAAATGTCTGAATGTGATTTTTCTTGTTAGCAGTGATCATCGACCTAAGTGCAATAACTTTAATCTTTACAATCCATTATAAACTGATTTTGGGGCTCTCAAATTAAAATTATACCTCTGAACAACACAGAAGAAACTTGCTGATTATTTGTTACTGCCTTGTACACTACAATGCCATAGTGGCTCTAAAGTTGATTTCTCATTGTGATGTATTATTATTTGACAGATTCCTACAATGATGTCTGCATAGAAGATTGTTACATCAACACTGGTGATGATTCAATTGCTATAAAGAGTGGCTGGGATGAGTATGGTATTGCTTTTGGCCGTCCCAGTTTCAACATTATTATCCATCACATAGTCAGTCAAAGCCATACAAGTGTAGGACTTGCATTGGGTAGTGAAATGTCTGGAGGGATCACAGATGTTCATGTAGAAGATATTCTTGTAATTAAGACAAAAAACACTATTAGTGTAAAGACGTCTGCAGGCAGAAGAGGTTATCTGAAGGGCATCTTTATATCCAATGTGACCATGAAAAATGTGAAGCGTGTCATTGGTTTTACTGGGTTCTATGGTGACCATCCTGATGATCGCTATAATCCTGACGCTCTCCCTGTCGTAGATAGGATCATCTTTAAGGACATTGTGGGTGAGAATATCACTATTGCGAGTTACTTTAATGAGATCCAGAAAGATCCCTTCAGTAACCTTTTTATGTCAAACATTTCCTTCAATGTCACCTCAGAAGTTGCATGGAGCTGTTCAAATGTGAAAGGCTTTTCAAAGTTAGTTTATCCTCAGCCTTTTGCAGATCTTCAGCATCGTATCTCCAATGAGTCCTCAGTTTGTTCATTTTCATCTGTGAGCAATTCATTCAAAGAGCTCTAGGATGAAACCCATGGTCCAAGCCCCCGTCCGGCAGGAGGAGGAGGAGGAAAGTAGGATCCAGGAACCATGGGCTGAGACAAACAAAAGGGTCTTGTGCACATGAAATATGCACAGGACCTCAGATACAAAAATTATATCAGAAAAACAAGGATATCTATGATAACACTGAAATAAATTCTCTTGTAATTTCTTTCATGACATCCCTTTTTTTTGGTGGCTATGCCAATATTGATGAAACCGATGGATCAGGGATGAATTTGATGGATCTAAGAGAAATAAATTGGTCTAAGGAAGCCAATTTTACAGTTCAAAATGTAAATAATTACGAAAAAAAGATATAATCAAGAAATGTAAAAATCATTACCAATAACAAGGCATATATAAGTAGCAGTAAATGTGTTCAATGCAAGTTTACATACCAATTCAGCTCTAGGCAATAAATACATCCCAAAATATTAAAAATATAAGGTGATAATAACTAGTGTAAGTAGGGTAGCAACAAATTACATATACAAATTCAAAGCTCCCTCAAAACAACTAAGGAATCACACTAAAGAAGGAAATGTGCGATAATGTAAACTTACCAAAACTTTCCAAAAACTAGAACACAAATTTATTAACCAATGAATTTTTCATAAATGACTCTGATATGATGCTGAGTAACAACATTAGTATCTCATAACATTAGGCAGTTGCAGATCCACTCCATCCACTAGCTTCCACAATATCATTTAGAAAATAGAATGTATTGTTGAATAAAGGTATAAAAAAGCTGAATGTCTGGAGTCATGGAAAAATAAACTTAATTTTCTTCAAAATTTGGAAAATTAGACTAACAATAGTGGAATGAATAAATGGTGAAATTGCAACGCCTTGTATGAGGTCATTGACTTAATGTTGCTGCATGATCAACTTCATCTAGAAGTTATTCAATTTATGCATGAAGAAGCTCACTCAGCATGTTATCAACTGTCAAGTGATTCAAAACCACCAATAACCAGGAAAAAACTAAAAAGGTTCACCCTAAAAGTAATTTCTTCAGTGTCAAGATTCAGTATGCAAGCGCACATAAGCAACGGACGGATGTGTGTCACAGCAAAGAAAACAAGAATGTAATTATTGTGGATTAAGAGGATAGCTTACTAGTCATGTTGAAAGAATTATCAGACCCCAACTAAAAAATAGTTTTAAGCCATAACCAGCAGCACAGATGCTCAAGAAAAATCGTTAATAGTTGAATTTCATGGTTCCATGGTCTGTTCATCACATTCTAAATACCATCTATAGATTTTAGCGGGTATCAAACTCTCAATACTTCAAGCAAAACTATCATACTGGAATTTTTCGAAGGAACCTCATATGAATACTCAAAATGGGTTAACTAAAATGTAGGTTAGTGACTACAAGAAGGCCATACTAGGAAACATGGTAATGAAGATACATAAGTGTTTTAAGCATACTTACAGAGATTAAACTTTTAGCTCTTGTATTAACTCGTAACATTATTAAAGTTGAGAAACTTGACCACAGCTAGCAGAAGATGATGTTATTTAACATAGGACGACTAGCAATTCTAATACAAGTGTTTTCTTGATCACTAAATCTAAAGCATTGCCGATACTACATAAAGGTTACTTAATAATAGAGAAAGTATACTTACCTCAAAGAATAGATACTGCAAGTGGATTGAATTTCTCAGTCCAAACAAAACCATGCAAAAAAACAGAAAACAAGATATGTACAACGAAAAGCACTTTATGAAAGAGACATATTTCCATAATTTGGCCACATATACAAGGAATGCATGAAAGAAATATAACATGAGCAAGAAAGGCATCAACAAGAGGGAAAAAAAATACTTAGATTGTCTCGATGTGTACTTCCAGGAAGATTATATGGACTAAAAATATGTATGCCTATTTTAGAATCAAATGACTCAACTGCATTTTCCAGAGTTGTCTCTGTATTTCCAGGTGATTCATCCTGCTGAATTCCAGCCTCACCACACAAATCCTCATCTTGTTGATTTGGATCTAAGCACCCGACATTTATAGTATCCAAATCTACATTATCATGCCTCTCATGAAATTTAGAGACTTGACTAACAGTTTCTGAATTGGGCATCATAGAAATAGAATGTGATTCTCCTTCACATTCCCTCACTAACTTCAAGGATAGGGAACTGGAAATTTCCAGAAATGCTGCAGCTTTATTTGTGACAGCAATATCTGTACAGCTGTCTATTGGTACAGGAAAGTCCCTGGAAGAGTTTTCAGTCACTCTGAAATCAATGTTTCCTGTGTGTCTATTTGACATTGTCTTGTGCTCTTCCGTATTCAATATTGAAATATTTCATTTTATAAGGGAAGGGACATTGTTAACTTGCAATGGACCTACAATGTTAGCTTGCTCTTCTGACAAGACTACTGCATCAACAGGATCCACAGGTGCTTTTGAGACATGCATTGAATTAATGCCATAAGTAAGCTCTTCTGGAGAAACTATGGTATTAAGATTTGATTCTTCTAAGAAGCCTCTCGGATCATGATCATCCACCAGTTCTGGGTTAGTGACACCATCTTCAGGTTCTACTGAAAACACCCTAGTATTAACATCATCCAAAGGATGTTCTGAACAACCTTTGGAATTGGTATTGCATCCCAGTACCAAATAATTTGCATCCTTTACATTCACCATTGGTTCTTTCACATCAAAAATTGGGCTATTTTGACTTGAACTGATAGAGTTATTCATTTTTGCATCATCTTGAAGAACCATATAAGGGTTTTCTTGGTCAGTTTGTGTATTATTCTTCATTGCATGCTCTAAAGGATTGGTAAACTCAATGGCTGAAGTCACATCTGTTGATGTGTTATCACATACTACTGTTACATCAACATCAACATTTGTTTCATCATACAATTTAGTATGACAGGAACTCTCTTTACCGCTTTTATAAGCCACAATTACCTTGTGCAGATAATTTGCACCAGGAATTGAATAAGACTTAATTTTGACATAGGCATTTTTGTAGAGTGCCAGTGCTCTCCGTAAGGTAAACCAACAAAATCAAATTAAATGAGCATCCAAGATACTTTACAATAGAAATAAGCCATTATGCCCATACTCTGTTTTACTGAGCAAGTGGAAATGATAGCAAACTTAATGAGCCCAAAGAACAATTTTTTACCTCAAATGTGTTCCTCGGTAAGCTAGGGAAGAATTTTGACTGCATATTTAAACCGTTTAAAAGAGCCTCTGCATCTGCATCTACCTGCCATTAAGGACCGTACAAGAAACTCTCATTATCTTGAAAACATGGAGCAAAACATTCCCAAAGGAAAAATTTTCAAAATTCTGTTGTTAAAAGAGCTGGTGTCAATGTGAAAAGCCATTCTACAGTATTCATATGGCTTATTTTAGCCAGTCAAACTGCTAGAACAGTTCTACTAAATCTGATTATTCCATCATATAATTTATTCCAAGAGTTCCCAAAATGTTTACCTTGCACAAGCTTTCTCCTATTTAATAAAAAAATAGTAGTGACTTTCCAGTTGTTAAAAAGAAATATCATCCATTTCTATGATTGGACCTGAAGGTCAAAAATTCTAGGTCATTGAGTTAGTTCTTCTCTATCCACATATTCAGTGATGTCAAAAGTGTTGGTGCTTCCTTTGAAAGAGTGATTGCTTTGGAATTGAGCTCTCTTAGGATATGTTTACATATCAATAACCAATCAAATGAGAGTATTTATTCCTGGATGTCCTAAAGAAGAGATTGCAAACAAACATTTCCACCTCAATTTTCCTATTATCCCAATCAATTACTAACTTTGAATCTCTCATAACTTGTAGCTTTTTGATATTTTTTTAGAGTGGATACAAAAGAGTGTTAGCGAGGCAATAAATTCAGATTGATTATTTGTCCTGCACCCTGGGGAATATTTAACATGCATATAATGTGATTTGTTCAAAAATAATACTACTTTGAGACCACTAAAGATTCAATGCAAGAAAGGCTATGCACACCCGAATGCTTCGACGAACTTAAGTTGGATAGTGATCACGAGGAATTAATTGCCGAGTAAAGAATGGTGGGGCATACCTCCTGGAGTCTCCTCTGCATTGATTTTTTGGCTGAGTGACTGAGCTTTAATGGTGGTGCACTCTTTGAGAAACATTTCAAATCTCAAATATCGTGTGTCTTATATGGTTTGACCTACTATGGATGACATATTCGCCTAGATAGCTCAAGAAAAATGAGATCCTTCACACCAGATTGTATTTGTTCATCTCAAGTAATTGTTCATCTAGATCTTGCCCCATGAATGTTTCCCTGATAAAATGTGAGGGTTTAATAATGGAACCAATAGCTACCAAGATAGATTATCGCCAATTCTGAGACTGAAAGGGACTTGAATAAAATGGGAATGTATTTTGATTAAATAGTTCCAAATATAAAGATTGCTTGGAGTTGAGAATCAATAGTAAATTTAACTATTTTCGCACTACAGAAACAACTGAAGCCAGGAAATAGAGTTGGATAGCTAGAACCAAATCTAGAGCCAAAGGGCAGAGTTGAGGTCCATGTTCCAAAGATGCTGATAGAAGACACATTGATCCAAAGTTTGGTTTCCTGAAGTTTTTGTTTCCAAACGTGCTCGGTTTGCCACACCTAATACGGTATTGGGATTACTATACCAATATATTAGATCCTCTCCAAGGGATTACTATACCATATTTGTACATTCTAGAACAGAGTCTATTTGGTATGCAGATCTCTCATCCTCACTTTAAGATATGCAATGGTAGATCCTGAGCTTTTGTATGTGATACCAAGTCCATGGTCAGCGCCCATGCAGCCCTCTCTGACAGTGTCTTGGCTAATGCGTACCATAACTGTGAACATGAAATATTGCATAGTTAGAAAAGGAATACCACAGATACCCTAACATTGGCTATCTGTTTTTGCACTTGTTTCCCTTTCTTCTATCAACTATGTTGCATATTTTGAAGCATACTACAACCATAAAACAACACCTTATGAACAGATTGATGAGTAGCAATTTAGCCCTTGAAGACTGCTTTTCTACAACACATTTCCAGCGAACACATAAGGATCAAATGCATACATTAGGCCCTTTTCATCTCAAGTACACACCTTAAAGATGAATGTATCAAATTGTTTCTTCATCTACTAATTGGTAGAAAATGGTATACAAAAAAATTCTACCATATGACCTGCTTCAAATTAGTTGTTTGTGACATACAAGTTCTCTCATTTATCCAAATGCCTTATGGCTCCATTAGCCCATAACTGATAGGCACCAATTTCCTTCCTTCTCATTCATTCCTTGCTTTTGTGTATTTTTGTTTCTTCATCCTATTTCATACACTACAACCACCACTCATCTTATTAAATCACCTTGTGCCCCCATTCTATAGCCTAGCAATCCTACCTTTTAGGGATGCCCCCTTGAGCTGAAGAAGAGCCAACCAAAAGAGAAAGGAAAAGCTACTCAAAGTGAGTAGGTAATATTCTTGCATTGTAAAAAAACTAACACCATCGTGATTGAGACTTTATACTTTTTGCGGGTGCTAGGTTTCGTTGTAACAACAGGGAATCACAGTGTAGATGAAAGATCAGATGTTAAGCCACTTTTACATTTCAAAATGTAAATAATTACAAAAACAAGATATAATCAAGAAATGTAAAAATCATTACCAATAACAAGGCATATATAAGTAGCAGTAAATGTGTTCAATGCAAGTTTACATACCAATTCAACTCTAGGCAATAAATACATCCCAAAATATTAAAAATATAAGGTGATAATCACTAGTGTAAGTAGGGTAGCAGAAAATTACATATACAAATTCAAAGCTCCCTCAAAACAACTAAGGAATCACACTAAAGAAGGAAATGTGCGATAATGTAAACTTACCAGAACTTTCCAAAAACTGGAACACAAATTTATTAACCAATGACTTTTTCATCAATGACTCCGATATGATGTTGAGTAACAACATTAGTATCTCATAACATTAGGAAGTTGCAGATCCACTCCATCCACTAGCTTCCACAATATCATTTAGAAAATAGAATGTATTGCTGAATAAAGGTATAAAAAAGCTGAATGTCTGGAGTCATGGAAAAATAAACTTAATTTTCTTCAAAATTTGGAAATAA